>OY992876.1:91181347-91353514 GCA_963921405.1 Cepaea hortensis | reverse complement strand
GACCATTCGATAGACAAGATAACTGAAGTAACATTGCGCTTCGAATGTGAATGCCCGGGGAACCCTTGATACGTAATACGCAGAAATATACATTGCTGGGGAACCCTTGATGCGTAATACACAGAAATATCAATTGTTTGGAAATCCTGGATACGAAGTAATAACAATAATGTGTCCCGAAGCAGTTTCCCGTAATTGGTCTGCGATCACATATTTGTAGGCCTGGGTGCACTGGAGATAGGTGGCCAGTATTTCCCGCACTTTGGCAGGCTCTGAGCCCAAAGGTATAACTCTTGTCTTGCTGATATTACAGTCACAATTCTCTATCGACCTAGTTAGCCTTGATTATGCTTATGTTGTATATGTTGCTGGTATGAAGATATTTGTTGTTTATGTTGCTGGCATGCTGCTGTATTTTGTATATGTTGCTGGAATAATGTTGTATGTTGTATATGTTGCTGGCATGATGTTGTATATTGTATGTTGCATGTGTTACTGGTATGATGTTGTATATGTTGCTGGTATGAAGTTGTATAGTGTATATGTTGCATGTTGTATATTTTTCTGGTAAGATGTAAGTTGTTTATGTTGCTGGTATGAGGTTATACGTTGTATATGTTGCTGGTATGATCTTGTAGATACTGCTGGTATGATATTGTATGTTGTATATGTTGCTGATATGATGTTGTATGTTGTATATGTTGCTGGTATGATGTTGTATGTTGCATATGTACTGGTATGATGTTGTATGTTGTATATGTTGCTGATATGATGTTGTATTTTGTACATGTTGCTGGTATTATGTTCTATGTTTATGGTGTATATGTTGCTGGTATGATGTTGTATATGTTTCTGGTATGAAATTTATGTTGTATATGTTGCAGGTATGATGATGTATGTTGCATACATTGCATGTATGATGTTGTAAGTTGTATATGTTGCTGGTATGATGTTGTGTGTTGTATATGTTGCTTGTATGATGTTGCATGTTGCATATGTTGTTGGTATGATGTTGTATGTTGTACATGTTGCTGGTATGATGGTGTATATTGTACATGTTGCTGGTATGATATCGTATGTTGTACGTGTTGCTGTTATGTGTTGCTGGTATGATGGTGTAAATTGTATGTAGTATGGTGTACGCTGTATGTTGTATATGTTGCTGGTATGATGTTGTATGATCTATATAATGCTAGTATGATGCTGTGTGTTTTTGTATTGCTAGTATGATGTTATATGTTATATAAGTTGCTGGGATGATGGTGTTTGTTGTATATGTTGCTGTTATGATGTTAAATGTTGTATGTATTGCTGGTATGATGTTATATTTTGTATGTGTTGCTGGTATGGTTTTGTATATTGTATGTTGTATGGTGTATGTTACATGTGTTGATGGTATGATGTTGTATGTTGTATTTGTTGCTGGTATGATGTTGTATGTTGTATAAGTTGCTGGTATGGTGTTGTATGTTGTATACGTTTCTGGTGTAATGTTGTATGTTATATATGTCGCTGCTATGATGTTGTATATTGTATGTGTCGCTGGTATGATATTGTATGTTGCATGTAGTATGCTGTATATATTGATGGTATGATGCTTTATGTTGTATGTCGTATATGTTGCTAGTATGATGTTATATGTTGTATGTTGCATGTGTTGCTGGTATGATGTATGTATGTGTGTGTTTTGTGCTTGATCGCTTTGAACTCAAGCATAAGCCATACTGTCACTGTCAACTGTCATTTACTGCCAATATAGTACCTTGCAGTGTGTAGCAGAGGGGTCTTTGAGCCTGGTGAATTTAGGCCGCCTGGCTAGTGCAGTCGCCGCGAACTGTGCAGGTTAGGATTTTCTTTTCAGTGCGTGTGGATTAGCTTTCCCTACTAACAGTGTATGATGCCTGCACTTAATGCAAGTGCAGGCATTAAGAATAATGACACCAGTGCAGCTTGTAATCGTTAACGTCTATGCGCGAAATGGGAAGGTCGACGTGCGACAATGGCAGAGTTTGTTCGATATGGATGAAAGGCATATCATCTACTGCGGGGACTTCAATGCCAGAGGCAGTCAATGGGGGAATTGCATCACCAATAGACAGGGAGAAGATTTGGAGGACGCCCTGGCATCTGCTGCCCTAATCTGTCTGAATGATGGGAAGGTCACTAGAATGGCCACTCGACCAGGCGACTCTGACAGCATCATTGACTTGGCTCTGGTGTCGCCAACCATCGCACCAAGGTGCCGGTGGGGCACACTGGGATACCACGATAGTGACCACTACCCTTGTGTCATCCTGATCAAGAAAGACGGGGCCATGAGTCAAAGAAACAAGACCAATGCCTTCCCGTACGACACCACTGGTCAAGACGCCATAAGCAAGATCAGAAGAAGGAAACTAACTTCCTCCCGTAGGAGACAAGAAAGATGGCTGCAGCCACCATGGTGGAATGGAGAGGTCGAGAAGGTGTGGCTGGGAAAGAGGCAGGCTGTCAAAGACTGGCAAAAGGCCAGAAAGGCTAACATGCCACAGGTTGAATTGGCGAACCTGAAGACTGAGGTCGTTAGGACGACGACTTTATTCAAATCCTGCGCCAAACAGGCCAAGGCCGACAAATGGGACGAGTTCTGCAGGAAGGTGTGCTCCGAGCAATCTCTTACGACATTCTGGCGCCTCCACAAGAGCATGAACGGTGCTGCACAACGTAGGGGTATTCCAGACTATTCAAGGCACAGACCTCGCATGGGAAAAGTCGGATGCGGATAAAGGTAAGGCCCTTCTTGCACGCTACATAGAACAGACTGACCAGAAAGACGAGCCCGCCAGACAGAGGACCACAACAACACTCTCTCAGTTGTGCGAGGGGGTCGGGACAGACGAAGAATGGACGATCACAGTTGACATATTGCGTGCTATGCTCAAGAAATCACCTAACACCGCCCCAGGCCCAGACGGCATCCGATATGGTGACCTAATGGTGATATCAGATGATGACATGGAAGAACTGGCCAGAGAATTCAACACCAGTATCCAGAGGGGTCAGGTCAAAGAAGAATGGCTACACAGCTACCTGCTGCCGCTGCCAAAACCGAACAAAGACCACTCCAAGATAAGCGGCTACAGAATCATTACGATGCAGAATACTGTTGGCAAGCTACTGGAGAAAATTGTAGCACACAGACTTGCTTGGGACTTGGAACAGCTCGGCTGCTTCCCGCCCACACTTGGAGGATACAGACGCAACAAAGAGTCATGGCTGAATGCGGCGGTCTTTGCTCAAGATGTTTACGAAGGATTTCAGGTCAGAGAAGAGACATGTGCGGCCGCCATAGACTTAGAGGACGCATATAACAGAGTATCCTTCGAGCACTTGATGCAAACCCTCCTCAGACTGAAAGTGCACCCTCACCTTGTACGATGGATAGCTGCAGTTCTACTCCAAAGGAAGGTGGTGCTAAGATGCGGGAGTTGGTCTTCTGAGCCGATAACGATATGTCCAGGATTGCCGCAGGGTTCACCTCTGTCACCAGTACTATTCAACGTGTATACGGTGCCGATCACTGAACAACAGTTGGATGGGAGGGGTAGGACTCTATCATTCGTTGACGACATCCTCGTGTATCGACAGGGTCGAGATAGACAGGCGGTTGCCAACTATATGCAGGGCGAACTAGATCGAATTTCCTCATGGTGTGCTGATGCCGATGCCCTTGTCAATCCTGCAAAGGCAACGGTTACATGGTTCTCACTAAACAACCATATTGTGAAAACAGACCTGCCGGCAGTAAGAATGGATGGGAGCATTCTGAGTAGAACCCAGTCAATGACATATCTTGGCGTGAGGCTTGATCGTAGCCTGTCCTTCAGAGATCATGTCGATTATGTCATAACGAAGGCTCGAAAAGGTTTGGCAGCAATGAGAGTCATGGCGAGTGCCAATATCGAGCAAAGACTGCTATTACTTCTGTTCCAAGGACTTGTGCTTTCACGCATCGAGTTTGCCCTGGCCATCCTCACTGTCAGCCCTACACAGATTGGAAGACTTGAAAAGGTACAAAACGAAGCCATGCGCATCATTTTGGGCTGCACGAGAGACACCAGCTGTGTAGCAATGAGATACCTCCTTGACTTCCCGACAATGGAACACAGGATCAAGATCTGGAGAGCTCGTGCATACTTAAAAATAAGTGCAGATGAGCAGCACCCTCTGCATGACGCTGTATTCAGAGAAAAGGGTGACAGGCTAAAGAGGGGCAAATCATGGATGGGTCGGGCGGAAGATGTCGTCGGACAGGTCTGCAGTCTTACCAGTATCAACCCCGGCAAGGAATGGGTGCCGATGCCTCCAGCTTTTAAGTGTACCTTCTCCTGCATTATCACACTCGACAGACGGTGCAGAGAGCAGAACCCTGCCGCTGTCAATGCAGAGGTTAACGCGCTCATCTATGATCACTCAGATAGCCCCGAAGTGCTCATCTATACAGATGGATCTGTTGTAAAGCAGCAGAGAAGTGCGTGGGCATTTACAGCCCGCTCAGCGGGCCGAACCGTTCAAGAATCCAGTGGTGCCCACTCCATGACCACGAGCAGCATGACGATGGAGGTGATGGCAGTTACACAGGCTTTCATATGGCTGGAATCACAACATTATACCAACGTGTGTGTACTAAGTGATTCAATGAGCATGATTCAGAAGGTCGAAGCTGGATCTGTACGTAGACAGTGGACTGAGTCGCTGCGGAAGTCTGTTGTCCGCAAAGTCACCTTCATCTTCGTCCCGGGACATGCGGGAGTCGAGGGAAATGAACGAGCTGATAAATTGGCTGGCTCTGCACCCCCTGTAGATGGCCAGCCCATGGATCGTGCCGATGTTATTAACGCCTTTAAAGATATGGCGAGAACAGAGGATTTTGACGCCAGTGATTCCACATCGCTTTCCAGGATGAAAGACCTGGGAGTAAGAATCGGCACAGCCAGACGCGAGAGGTACATCGGGAAAACAAAGCGCCTCGTCAACCAACACAGAACTGGCACTATTAGCCACCGGACGCTGATGCATATGCTGGGGGGAGGATCTGAGCACCTATGGACATGTCCGGAGTGCAACGAAGATACCCCAGCTGATAACTAACTAACTAACTAACTACTAACAGTGTACCTCGCCTTCAGGCGAACCCACTCCAGATTCAGAGGTACTTGTAATGTACGTGCCCAAGTGAAAGACGACAGGTAAATATTTTATCCAACTGCACGGTGTAGGGGTTGAACCGCATACCTGGGCATCAGCACACACTATGGCTAGAACACGCGTTCCCATTCGGCCATGCCGACCTGCTGTATGATGTTGTGTATTGTATGATGTATGTTGCACATGTTGATGGCATGATGTTGTATGTTGTACATGTTGCTGGTATGATGTTGTATGTTGCACATGTTGATAGCATGATGTTGTATGTTGTATTTTGTATAGGTTGCTTATATGATGTTGTATGTTGTACATGTTGCTGGTATGATGTTGTATCTTGTATGTTTTATATGTTGCTGATATGATGTTTTACGTTGTATGTTGTATATATTGCTGATATAATGTTGCATGTAGTATGTTGTATGATGAGTATGTTGCTGGTATGATGGTGTACATATTACTGGTATGATGCAGTGTATTATATACGTTGCTGGTATGATGTTCAGCATGTTACTGGTATAATGTTGTATATTGTAAATGTTGCTGGTATAATGTTTTATATTGTATATGATGCTAGTATGATGCTGTTTATGTTTATGCTATGATGTTGTACATGTTTCTGGTATGATTTTGCATAAGTTTCCGGTATGATTTTGTATGTGGTATATGTTGCTAGTAAGATGTTGTATGTTGTATATGTTGCTAATATGATGGTATATGTTGTAAATGTTGCTGATATGATGTTGTATGATGTATGTGTTGCTGATATGATGTTGTATGTTGTATATGCTACTGGTAGAATGTTGTATGTTGTATATGTTGCTGATATGATGTTGTATGCTGTATATGTTGCTGGTATGCTGTTGTATGTTGTATGTGTTGCTGGTATTATGTTGTATTGTATATGTTGCTTGTATGATGTTGTATATGTTGCTGGTATGATGTTGTATGTTGTATATGTTGCTGATATGATTTTGCATGGTGTTTATGTTGCTAGTATGATGATGTATGTTGTATATGTTGCTTATATGATGTTGTATGTTGCACGTTGTATATGTTGCTGGTATGATGTTGTATGTTGTATATGTTGCTGAAATGAAGCTGTATTTTGTATACTTTGCTGATATGATGTTGTATGGTGTATATGTTGCTAATATGATGTTGTATGTTGTATATGTTGGTGGTATGATGTTTTATTTGTTGGTAGTATGATGTTGTATATGTTGCTGTTATGATGTTGTATGGTGTATATGTTGCTGATATGATTTTGTATGGTGTTTATGTTGATAGTATGATGTTGTATGTTGTATATGTTGCCTGTATGATGTTGTATGTTGCACGTTGTATATGTTACTTGTATGATGTTGTATATGTTGCTGAAATGAAATTGTATTTTGTATACTTGGCTGTTATGATGCTTTATGTTGTATATTTGTTATTTTCCGAATGCCTCTTACTGCGTGTAAAACAGTCATAGACAGACATAAAGACAATTAGACTGAGAGAGCGAGAGCGACAGACAGACAGACAGACAGACAGACAGACAGACAGACAGACAGACAGACAGACAGACAGACAGACAGACAGACAGACAGACAGACAGACAGACAGAGCAAGAGGGATAGAGAGCGTGAGAGACAGACAGACAGACAGACAGAGCAAGAGGGAGAGAGAGCGTGAGAGACAGACAGACAGACAGAAAGACAGACAGAGCAAGAGGGAGAGAGAGCGTGAGAGACAGACAGACAGACAGACAGACAGACAGACAGAGCAAGAGGGAGAGAGAGCGTGAGAGACAGACAGACAGACAGACAGACAGACAGACAGACAGACAGAGCAAGAGGGAGAGAGAGCGTGAGAGGACAGACAGACAGACAGACAGACTGACAGACAGACTGACAGACAGAGTAAGAGGGAGAGGGAGAGAGAGAGAGCGTGAGAGAAACAGAGACAGAGAGACCAAACTGAACGTCTTTCAATAGACGATATATAATGCAATAAAAAAAGAGGTAACATTGTCTGTGACTTGACTTCCCGCATGTACATTCTAGAAAATTCTCTCACGACGCAGTTGTTAATGACGGCACTTTAAAAAGAACAGAAAACAAAAAAACGTGAAGATTGTGAACATGAACACCCTACCACAGCTCTATTTTAAAATCAACGTAAACAACAGGTTGTCGGCTCTTTAAAGAGTTAATTTCACATGTTGTTCCCGCCGAACACCTCTCCTCCCCTCCTCTCAGCCCTCCTGTTTCCCTATTTCTATTACCTACGTATCTACCAGCCAGGCAGGGCGGTGAAAACCGAGTTATCTTTCCCAGCACTCGGCCGACAAAGGTTGTGTGTTGGGGCGGGACCAAACTTGAACCTCGGCGTGTCCTCGTTGTGTGTGAGGTTTTCCTGCACACAAGGCGAAGACGGAACCAGCCAATGGACACCGGCTATGGATTACCTCGCAAGAGCCCATCTCGTGGCCCAGTAGCGGGTCACTCCCACACTACGTCCATCTTTCTTTCCCTGCTTCTTTTCTTCTTCTTTTCTCTCGCTCTCTGCTCAGGGTCTTTCTTAAGACAGGAATGTGGCTTTTATGCTTCCAATAGCCGTTTCTGTTTTTTCTTTTTCTTTCATCTAGAAATGTTGAAAAAGAGGTGCAGTATTGAGAGAAGTAAAAAGCAAAAGTGTGGAGGATGTCAGTTTGTGTATGTCATTCCCGAAGGGCGTAAGACAAGACAAGACAAACTCTAACGTAGGCAACGACGAAGGTGGGATTACGTTCACTCCCCAGGCCTCCCTCCTTCCCTCCCTCCCTCTTTCATCCTTACGTCTGCGTGTCCACCTGTTGAATCCCGCGCCGAGCCCCAGGGATAGACAAGTGAAAATTCTGTCTGACTACACAGAGATGAATGACAGTCCCTTGGTTAACATGTTTCCCTGTCTTAAGAATGTACTTGGGCAGGTCTCGGGTTAGGGGGCGACCGAGATAAGGAGAGGTGTGCCGGGAATCTTATCTGACCGTTAGTCGGACACACAGCAGCGCTGAAAGGCCTGTTCCTGGTCGCGGAATTGGAACTAATGTAAGAGTTCGAGCTTTTAATCGCCTCGTTTCAAAGAACGATAATCTGCTTCAGGGAATCAACAAAAGCTACACGCTTAATTCCCATTGATTGATTACCTCGACTGTCTGGATTCGAACAAGCAAATATTTAAACTTCGTTAAATGACAGAAAACAACTACAGAATATCGACACGGCTACAGTTTTCCAACTATCATCTATATTCAAGAACGGAAACAACAAACCAGCCTTCACCTTGAGAAAGATTTACTCACACACACACACATACATCGAGAGGGATTACTTCGCGTCTGCTGCAAGTTCGTTAATGTTTGCAAGGATCTGGCGCTGATGCAAATGAGGTCGCGGAACATTGAACTGGCTCCAATCGATCAAGTGTAGCGTTTCAGATTGGACTGTGTTGATTTTTGGCCGAATCGGTTTGTGTTCCTGGCAAGTGTGAAGACAAGCTCCGCTGTAAAGGTAAGACTTAATCAATATTTACAATGTTTGTAAAGCAGAATTTGATGTCTGTAGTTAGTTTATTCAAGTGTGCATTTCTTTCTTGGTCCATCGTGTATTTTAACCAAAATTTAATCTTGGTTAGTTTTTTTCTCGTTTGCCCTACGGGTACTTTATCTTTCCTCTTCTACACTCGGATGTAATGATACTTTGTTTCCTCTTCTACACTCGGATGTAATGATACTTTGTTTCCTCTTCTACACCCGGATGTATTTATACTTTAATTTCCGCTTCTACACTCAAGTATAATGATATTTTGTTTCTACTTCTACACTCGTATGTAATTAGACTTTAGCTTTCCTCTTCTATACTCGGATGTAATGATACACTATTTCCTCTTCTAAACTCGGGCGTGTTTATTCTTTAATTTCTTCTTCTGCATTCGGATTTATTTATGCTTTATCTGCCCTCTTCTACACTCGGAAGTATTTATACTTTACCTGCCCTCTTCTGTACTTGGATGTATTTATACTTTATCTGCTCTCTTCTACACTCGGATGTATTTATACTTTATCTGCCCTCTTCTACACTCAGATGTATTTATACTTTATCTGCTCTCTTCTACACTCGGATGTATTTATACTTTATCTGCCCTCTTCTACACTCAGATGTATTTATACTTTATCTGCCCTCTTCTACACTCGGATGTATTTATACTTTATCTGCCCTCTTCTGTACTCGCATGTAATGATACTTTATATGTCCTCTTCTACATTCGGATGTAATGATAATTTATCTTTCCTCTTCTATAGTCCGTCGTGATGATACTTTGTCTTTCCTCTTCTACACTCTGATTTAATGATAAATTATCTTTCCTTTTCTACATTCAGTTGTTATGATACTTTATGTTCCCTTTTTTAACACTTGGATGTAATGATCCTTTATGTTTCCTCTACTACACTCAATGCAAATATACTTTATGTTTCCTATACTACACTTGGATGTAATGATACTTTATTTTTCGCCTTTTACATTTGTATGCAATGCTACATTATCTTGCATTTTCTACATTTGGATGTAAAAATACTTTATGTTCCCTCTTCTACACTCGGATATAAAGATACTCTATCTTTCCTCTTCTATATTGGAGTAATTTGATATATGTAATTGTTTCATTCAGGTGTGCATATACTTCCCTCTTCCACCTTGCGTTTTCACGAAAATTTAGTCTAGTTTAATTGTTCCACTTCTACACTGGAGTCTAAATATACTTTATCTGTCCTCTTCTACATTGAGGTGCAAAAATATACTTATCTTTACTCTTCTACACTGGAGTCTAAATATACTTTATCTTTCCTCTACTACATTGAGGTGTAAAAATATTTTATCTTCCCTTTTGTACACGGGGGTGTACAAATACTTTATCTGTCCTCTTCTACATTGATACATTATTCAATTGTTTAGTCTACACGCTTCCATCCCTTTCTATAGGGACACTTCATACAATTGTTTAGTCCTATCTCGTATTTATTAGTGTTTTGTCACATCTTAAAACTTGGTTAGTCTTTCCGCTTCTACCCTCTTGTACAGCGATACCTTGGGAGCCGCCGCAGCTCACAGGCCAGCCCGCTGTCTTGCAGGCTCGGAGGTCACGCGTTCCAATCCCCTGTCAAAGTCGATTTTGTGAACTGAGCTAGGCTCCCAAGTAGAGTCAGACTAAATGAGTACTGGAAAATGCCATGGGAAGTAAAGGAAGCCGGTGTGATATTGACAGCAGCATCCACCAAGTGTAGATTGTCCTATAAACATATTGTACAGGGTGCATTTTTAATGGATGTGCATTGTTTGAAAATATTGCCGGTCAAAGTTTTGCATATACTTTTTATGTTGCATGAAGCTTACAGAGGGTGAATACAAAACTTGGACCGACAATATTTTCAAACACGGCACTGTCATTAAAAATACACACTATAGTAGCACAATATTCCCAGTAGACCTCAAGGCGTAGATGCAGGCGTTTTGTGTTAGTTTTCTTATAGCCTAACTTCCAGTCTTGTGGAGTCTTCCCTCTTCTATCTCGGGTGTTGGGGTTAATAACAGTGTGGTTTAGTCTAGTCTTTCTTACCTTGGATATTGAGACAGATTTTTTTACTCTTCCCTCTACTAAATGGAATGTTGAGGAACTTTAGAGTTTTATGTAGTCTTCCCTCTTCTAATTGAAATATTGAGGTACTTTACAGTTATGCGTAGTCGTCCCTCTATAAACTGAAATGGTGAGGTACATTACAGTTTTGTATAGTTTTCCCTCTACTAACTGGGATTTTGAGGTACTTTACAGTTTTGTGTAGTCTTCCCTCTTCTAATTGCAGTGTTGAGGTAGTTTACAGTCTTGTATAGTTTTCCCTCTACTAACTGGGATTTTGAGGTACTTTACAGTTTTGTGTAGTCTTCCCTCTTCTAATTGCAGTGTTGAGGTAGTTTACAGTTTTGTGTAGTCTTCCCTCTTCTAATTGCAGTGTTGAGGTAGTTTACAGTTTTGTGTAGTCTTCCCTCTTCTAATTGCAGGATGAGGAACTTTAAAATTTTATTTAATCTGTTCTCTTCTACCCGGAATGTTGAAGTACTTTACAGCCGTGTTTAGTCTTCTCTCTTCTATTGGAATGTTAAGGTATTTTACACTTTTGTTTAGTCTTCCCTCTCTACCTGGTAAGTTCAAGTATTTTACAGTCGTGTTTAGTCTGTCCTATTTTATCCTGAAGTATAGTGATACCCTCCTCCATTGTTTAGTCTCTCGAGCTCTTTCTTTCCTCCCCTCTTCCTCCCTGTACCCGCTATTGAATAATACAACGAACGAACGAACGAACGAACAAACTTTATTTTCGAAGGGTAACAAATTGGGCACGCAGGCCCGTCTCTCATTCGGCTCTTCCAATCACTCATCTTTCGTTCATCGGTGCATAGTGCATTCACATAGGAAAAAAACATTGTCAAATTAATGTTGTAAGCATAAACAATGCATGTTACCATGTTATGAGCGATTTCCCCCACCCACCCACCCATCTCCTATCCATCCGCGTGTCCCCCACACACACATCCACCACCCAACCACACACATACCCACAGGCACATACATGATCCCATCCATCCACCCATCCCCCAACCAACACATCCCAAACACACCCCCACATACATCATCTCCCTACCCACACACACACACATCTCCCACCCACGACACACCCCCACGACACACACCCCAACACACATCCCCCACCCACCCACACACCCAGGCACACATGCATGCAACCACCCATCCATACCCACCCATACATCTCCCACCTTCACACACCTCTCAACAGATGTTGAATGAAAGAATGTATGAGAGGAAATAGAGAAGAAAGGCAGAATGTCAGACGGGCCTACGTACCCAATTCTTAACCCTTTGAAAATAAAGATTTTCGTTCGTTCGTTCGTTCGTTCCCCACCCACACGCACACATCCTCCACCCATCCCATAACCTACCACCACTCACCCACCCACATATCCTCCACCACCCACCCACACACCCCCAAACACTCAGCCAAACACACATCCCCCAACCACATTTCGACACATTTCCAGATACAATCTCAACCAGCTCACACCAAATCGTTCTATCTGTTGCTTTCCCATACAGCTTCCACCATGTACTCCCGATATTACTCATTTCTGATTCGACCGCTCTTCTCCAATGTTTTCGTTAGGTCTCCGTCTACTTTCATTGCCCTGCGGGTTCCATTGTCCTGTGGGATCCAAACAACGCAATTTTTAGTTATACCATTCCCGGTTTGGTTTTTAAAAAAGTCTTAAATCTTAAAAGTCGAGAGGATCGACTTCATTGCCTCGGGTTTTATCCCAGATGGCTTCACCTCTTTACCCAGGGCGACCTGCAGAAAGCATCGCACAAATCACGAACTCCGTAGTTTCGGCGAAAATGCCCGGAATCGAACCCATAACTTTCGGAGCGGGATGTTTTTTTTTAACGTAATTTCTACCCAGCCGGCTCTGTGGCGAAAGGTGTTACTGAAGAAATTCGCAATCCCGCATACAGCGTTCGAAAGACAACTGCAGCCGATTAGGCAGCATACCTCCTTGCATTGATTTTCATACAATGGTATGGGTTCCGGTCGTTAAGAAAACAATGGCAAACTATGGAACGTAAACTTGCCGATAAATCACAAACAGCCAAACAATGCTGAGGTTGGCTGCGACGTCTTGTAAAGGATATGTAACTAACTAAAAGAAAAGACATGTAACGACAAGAAATACCAGACAAGAAATAGTGAAATATATTGTTTATAGCTTCTTTGTGTAAATATTTCACAGCTTCTCGCCAGGTACAGACGGTCGAATTATTTACCATATGCAGCGACCAGATAAATTATATTGTGCCTGAAATATTTACCAGCATAACGGTATTATAGTGTTTGTTAAGTCTTTACATTTCTACCCTGGGGCAAGCAACACAAGTTACGCCACAAGTATCTTGCCAAACTTGTATGTCTGTTTACATATCCAAACTATTTATTGTTTCCCCATGTTTTTGTTTTTGTTTTTCTTGATGATTAGTTTTATTAAACACAGAAGCCACACACAATATGTTGCAGGATTTATTGCCTGGCATATTTCGTTGCATCTTTTCAGGTACATATTGCAGAGTTACATATTATATGAAGTGAATAAATGAATAATACTTTAGCGGAAACAATTAAAACACATAGTATTGTCCGGACGTGGTACATCTGTTATCCCCACTGTAATTTCGATTATTTTAAAAACCATACTAGAGGGTACGTGAAGCTGAAGGCAAGTGAGCAGGAGGTAGACACCGATACAAGTTGGAAGATAACACAAGAGATGGACGAACAGCAGTCTGACAGAATGTATATTTATCATACTGCTGAAATCACACGACATAGACTAGATAAATGCTTCAACATATGTTTAATGCTGACATCTGAAATACATGTCTCAAATATGTGGGTGTGGCTTTCGCTGATAACCTTTTAAGCCAGTTACATATTTTCTACAGGGCGTTGCAATCAACCCCTACATTTACTCGCTGTTCGTGACTTGCTACTGAACTTTACGATCAGTTGTTTACCATCACTGTAAGAACCGGTATTTCTGTATGGACGTGAAGCGTGGACAATGAGCAGACAAGCTGAAAAACATGCGATGGCTGTGAAAATGTGGTTTCTAAGCAAAATGCTAAGAGTACCATGGCTAGACAGAAAAACTAATGAACAGGTCCCACAAGAAACAATTGATAACCGTAAACCGATAAGAGAAATTAAGCTTAGACAGTCAAGATTTTCTGGGACACGTTATGTTAAAGGAAAATTGGGGAACTTGGTGACAACTGTCAAGACTGAGGGGAAAAGAACAAGGGAAAGGCAGAGAAGCAAATATCTGGATGACTTGACCACATGGCATGGTCGAGACAAAAACACTGAACTGATCCACGACTATGGTGATCGCAGGAGATTGCGAAAAATGACAGGTCACGCTAATAGTCGTGGCACATGATGATGATGCCACATAAAATAGAAATGTCCTTAGTACTCTAACTTGTGTCATTTTGTCAGGAGGCCTCCGTGGCAGAGTGGTCTAACTGTGTTATTTTGTTATGAGGCCTCCGTGACAGAGTGGCCTAATTTGTGTTATTTAGTCAGGAGGCCTCCGTGGCGGAGTGATTATACCCCCTTGCCTCGCTCTCCCAAGCCTGTGGGTTTGATTCCTGGCTCCGTAATTTGGTTCAGGTTTGCAGTTTTCTCGGAGACTCCTGGGGGTCGTCGCTGGAGCCACAGAGTTTGTGCTTTGTGCAACACTTTCGACAGACCGCTCTGCGAAAAGAGACGGCACCATACGGTGTGAAATCTGGAGCAATGAAGTCGATTCTGTGGCTTTACAATCACACTAATATTTTTAAAATTGTTGTGTCTGTCCCCGTCAACACAATTTTTAGTAGCTTCAGATGTTTGAGAGCAAAATGTGTTCCTCTGTACATTTCTCCCATCACATTTCTCCCATCACATGTCTCCCATCACATTTCACCGATTACATTTCTCCCATCACATGTCTCCTAGCGCATTTCTCCCTTCACATTTTCCCCATCACATGTCTCCCATCACATTTCTCCCATCACATGTCTCCCAGAGCATTTCTCCCATCACATGTCTCCCATCACATTTTCCCCATCACATTTCTCCTATCACATGTCTCCAATCACATTTCTCTCATCACATTTTTTCAATCACATGTCTTCCATCACATTTCTCCCACTACATTTCTACCAGCAGATTTATCACATCACATTTCTCCCATTACATTTCTCCCATCACATGTCTCCCATTACATTTCTCCCATCAAATTTTCCCCACCACATGTCTCCCATCATATTTCTCCCATTACATGTCTCCCATCACATGTCTCCCATCACATGTCTCCCATCACATGTCTCCCATCACATTTCTCCCACCACATGTCTCCCATCACATTTCTCCCATAACATTTCTCCCATCACATTTCTATCGCTATTTCTAGGAGCACTGGGAATGCAGAGAGTGTTGGTGAAAGAAATAAAACAGGGGGACAGTGAAATATTTCGTCCACGTTAAAAGACATAACTCGCTTACAAAAACCATACCGGAGGGTAAGGTTGAAGGCAAATGAGCAAGAGCTAGACAACGATACAAGTGGAAAGATAACACCAGTTAGCTGTGAACCGAGATATTTAAATTGTCTCACTTTCTGTAATGTTTTCATCCATTGGTAAAAATATTTCTCGACATGTTTTTATTTTCAATTGGTTGTCATTATTTTATTGCCGCATTGAGATATACATTTTATGTTTGTTGTTGTTGTTGTTGTTGTTGTTGTTGTTGTTGTTGTTTGGGTCTTGCACTGACTTGATTACCCTCCCACTTACCACGTGTCTTGTTGATTGTAAAACTGTGACGATAAAATGTCGGAGCGCAGGTTTTAGCCTGCTCAGCTCAATTGATTGTTTGATCTGAAAGTCATGTCTGGATTGTTAAAGTAGTTACAGTTTGACTACCCTCAATATTGGTGGATGTTGAAGTAGTTACATTTTGTCTCCATGTCTGTATTGGTGGATGCTGAAGTAGTTACATTTTATCTCCACGTCTGTATTGGTGGATGTTGAAGTAGTTACATTTTGTCTCTATGTCTGTATTGGTGGATGTTGAAGTAGTTACATTTTGTCTCCATGACTGTATTGGTGGATGTTGAAGTAGTTACATTTTGTCTCCATGTCTGTATTGGTGGATGCTGAAGTAGTTACATTTTGTCTCCACGTCTGTATTGGTGGATGTTGAAGTAGTTACATTTTGTCTCTATGTCTGTATTGGTGGATGTTGAAGTAGTTACATTTTGTCTCCATGACTGTATTGGTGGATGTTGAAGTAGTTACAGTTTGTCTCCATATTTGTATTGGTGGATGCTGAAGTAGTTACATTTTGTCTCCATGTCTGTATTGGTGGATGTTGAAGTAGTTACATTTTGTCTCTATGTCTGTATTGGTGGATGTTGAAGTAGTTACATTTTGTCTCCATGTCTGTATTGGTGGATGTTGAAGTAGTTACATTTTGTCTCCATGTCTGTATTGGTGGATGTTGAAGTAGTTACATTTTGTCTCCATGTCTGTATTGGTGGATGTTAACTTAATGACATTTCTCTTTCTTGTCTGTATAGTTCGATGATGAACATGACATTTTGTGTTCATATCTGTATTGTTGGATGATGAACGAGGGACATCAATTCTGTATGTCTGTTTTGTTGGATATTGAACTAGGACTCTGGATATCTATTGTTTAATGAGGAACTAACGAATTATTTACTACAAGATTATTGTTTAATGTGTAACTAACGAAAGATACTCTAAATGTTTAGTGTTTAATGCGGAACTAACATAAGATGATCTCAATATCTAGTATTTAAGTGGAACAAACGAAATATTCTGTACATGTATTGCGTTTAAGTGAAAATAATGAACTATACTCAACATGTCTTGTGTTTAAAGGAACTATCTAAAATGCTCCACATGTCTAATGTTTGAAGTGGAATTAATCAAAGGTGCTCCACGTGTCTAATGTTTCATGTGGAACTAAGGAACTATTCTCTATATTTAAATATTGAGCACAACCCACTACTGGCAACGCTGATCGTATTCCGGTATGAACCTACGGCCTATCCACGTCAATATGGAATATCCATATTGACGTGGATAGGCCTTAGGTTCATACCGGAATACGATCAGCGTTGCCAGTAGTGGGTTGTGCTCAATATTTAAATTTCAAATCCCGAAACAACCAAATATTCTTTATATGTCTAATGTATGATTGTGAACTAAGAAACTATTATCTACATGTCTAATGTTTGATGGTGAACTAAGGAACTATTCTCTACATTGATCGCATTCCGGTATGAACCTAAGGCCTATCCACGTCAATATGGAAGCACTATACTCGAGTTTCGCCCTTGTTTGAGCTCGTCAGTAGTGCATATCCCTGACCGGATCCGGAAACAGTCCCGGATCACGCGTGTGAAGCGGATGTGTAACCACGCGGCACACACTGGACACACCAAATTATCACAACAGAACACCACAACGCTACCCATCGTAGGCTATGCTCAAGATTGCCCAATCGCCGCGACCGACGTCCGTCAATCGATGGGACCCGAACGATCAGGACTTCTCACTGGCAAGGAACACCAGGCCTCCTAAATCCAGTGAGCAATAATAAATTGATTATGTGGTTGTTTCGGGATTTGAAATTTAAATATTGAGCACAACCCACTACTGGCAACGCTGATCGCATTCCGGTATGAACCTAAGGCCTATCCACGTCAATATGGAAGCACTATACTCGAGTTTCGCCCTTGTTTGAGCTCGTCAGTAGTGCATATCCCTGACCGGATCCGGAAACAGTCCCGGATCACGCGTGTGAAGCGGATGTGTAACCACGCGGCACACACTGGACACACCAAATTATCACAACAGAACACCACAACGCTACCCATCGTAGGCTATGCTCAAGATTGCCCAATCGCCGCGACCGACGTCCGTCAATCGATGGGACCCGAACGATCAGGACTTCTCACTGGCAAGGAACACCAGGCCTCCTAAATCCAGTGAGCAATAATAAATTGATTATGTGGTTGTTTCGGGATTTGAAATTTAAATATTGAGCACAACCCACTACTGGCAACGCTGATCGCATTCCGGTATGAACCTAAGGCCTATCCACGTCAATATGGAAGCACTATACTCGAGTTTCGCCCTTGTTTGAGCTCGTCAGTAGTGCATATCCCTGACCGGATCCGGAAACAGTCCCGGATCACGCGTGTGAAGCGGATGTGTAACCACGCGGCACACACTGGACACACCAAATTATCACAACAGAACACCACAACGCTACCCATCGTAGGCTATGCTCAAGATTGCCCAATCGCCGCGACCGACGTCCGTCAATCGATGGGACCCGAACGATCAGGACTTCTCACTGGCAAGGAACACCAAATCCCGAAACAACCACATAATCAATTTATTATTGCTCACTGGATTTAGGAGGCCTGGTGTTCCTTGCCAGTGAGAAGTCCTGATCGTTCGGGTCCCATCGATTGACGGATGTCGGTCGCGGCGATTGGGCAATCTTGAGCATAGCCTACGATGGGTAGCGTTGTGGTGTTCTGTTGTGATAATTTGGTGTGTCCAGTGTGTGCCGCGTGGTTACACATCCGCTTCACACGCGTGATCCGGGACTGTTTCCGGTTCCGGTCAGGGATATGCACTACTGACGAGCTCAAACAAGGGCGAAACTCGAGTATAGTGCTTCCATATTGACGTGGATAGGCCTTAGGTTCATACCGGAATGCGATCAGCGTTGCCAGTAGTGGGTTGTGCTCAATATTTAAATTTCAAATCCCGAAACAACCACATAATCAATTTATTATTGCTCACTGGATTTAGGAGGCCTGGTGTTCCTTGCCAGTGAGAAGTCCTGATCGTTCGGGTCCCATCGATTGACGGACGTCGGTCGCGGCGATTGGGCAATCTTGAGCATAGCCTACGATGGGTAGCGTTGTGGTGTTCTGTTGTGATAATTTGGTGTGTCCAGTGTGTGCCGCGTGGTTACACATCCGCTTCACACGCGTGATCCGGGACTGTTTCCGGATCCGGTCAGGGATATGCACTACTGACGAGCTCAAACAAGGGCGAAACTCGAGTATAGTGCTTCCATATTGACGTGGATAGGCCTTAGGTTCATACCGGAATGCGATCAGCGTTGCCAGTAGTGGGTTGTGCTCAATATTTAAATTTCAAATCCCGAAACAACCACATAATCTATTCTCTACATGTCTAATGTTTGATGGTGAACTAAGGAACTATTCTCTACATGTCTAATGTTGGATGGTGAACTAAGAAACTATTCTCTAAACGTCTAATGTTTGATGGTGAACTAAGGGACTATTCTCTACATGTCTAATGTTTGATGGTGAACTAAGGAACTATTCTCTACATGTCTAATGTATGATGTGGAACTCAGGAAATATTCTCTTCACGTCTAATGTTTGATGGTGAACTAAGGAACTATTCTCTATATGTCTAATGTTTGGTGTGGAACTAAGAAACTATTCTCTTCATGTCTAATGTTTGATTGTGAACTAAGGAACTATTCTCTACATGTCTAATGTTTGATGGTGAACTAAGGAACTATTCTCTATATGTCTAATGTTTGGCTAAGAAACTATTCTCTTCACGTCTAATGTTTGATGGTGAACTAAGGAACCCTTCTCTATATGACTAATGTTTGGTGCGGAACTAAGGTACTATTCTCTACATGTCAAATGTATGATGTGGAACTAAGGAGCTATTCTCTCCATGTGTAATGTTTGATGTGGAACTAAGGAGCTTTTATTTACATGCCAATGTTTGATGTGGAACAAAGGAGCTATTCTCTCCATGTCTAATGTTGATTGATTGATTGATTGATTGACTGATTGATTTAGAAATCGACATCACAGCATTCGGGGCATTCCCATAAGTGCTCCGTCCCCATCCTCAGCAGCCAGCAAAGAGTTCCAACACTAATAGTACCAGTAGCAATCTGATTATAAGTCCGTCTCGCCTTTCCTTTGAGCGTTGAGCGTCGGCCAGATCCCTTCGTCACTCCTCGTTGTCTCATTCTTGCCAGACCATGGTAATCCATTTGCTCCTCCGGGGTGTGCACGTGCTCCCACAAGGCCGCAACCACGTCTGCCTTGTCATGTATCAATACTCCACCAAGTTCTGCAGAGCCAGCCAATCTGTCCGCCTGTTCATTTCCCAGCACACCGGCATGCCCCGGAGAAAAGATCCAGGCGATGCTTGTCACCCGTGACCTCCGAAGCGAAGCAAGCCACTCCGCACGAAATCTGCCCGTCCTCACCCTCGTCAGCATGCTTTCTGAGTCAGTTACAATGTGGAACTAACGAGCTATTATCTACATGCTAATGTATGATGTGGAACTAAGAAACTATTCTTTACATGTCTAATGTTTGATGGTGAACTAAGAAACTTATCTCTACCCATCTAATGTTTGATGGTGAACTAAGGAACTATTCTCTACATGTCTAATGTATGATGTGGAACTAAGGAGATATTCTCTACATGTCTAATGTTTGATGTGGAACTAAGAAACTATTCTCTACATGTCTAATGTGTGATGTGGAACTAAGAAACTATTCTCTACATGTCTAATGTTTGATGTGGAACTAAGAAACTATTCTCTACATGTCTAATGTTTGATGTGGAACTAAGAAACTATTCTCTACATGTCTAATGTTTGATGTGGAACTAAGAAACTATTCTCTACATGTCTAATGTTTGATGGTGAACTAAGAAACTATTCTCTACATGTCTAATGTTTGATGTGGAACTAAGAAACTATTCTCTACATGTCTAATGTTTGATGTGGAACTAAGAAACTATTCTCTACATGTCTAATGTTTGATGTGGAACTAAGAAACTATTCTCTACATGTCTAATGTTTGATGTGGAACTAAGAAACTATTCTCTACATGTCTAATGTTTGATGTGGAACTAAGGAACTATTCTCTACATTTCTAATGTATGATGTGGAACTAAGGAACTATTCTCTACATGTCTAATGTTTGATGGTGAACTAAGGAACTATTCTCTACATGTCTAATGTATGATGTGGAACTAAGGAGCTATTCTCTACATGGCTAATGTTTCATGTGGAACTAAGGAAATATTTTCACAATGTCCATTGTTTAGCATGGAACTAAAGAACGCTTTTCATGAAAGACCCTCTCATTACATAACGTTGATTCCTGTTATAATGCCAAGCCTTGTGCTGGGATTCGACCTCAGTCACTTAGGAACCTGACTCGTACATGGTAACCCCTCAACGAGGCCGCCCGCTCCTTCGTCCTCGTATACCCAAAATTATGTGGAGACCCCCTCATCCTCCCAGTGATGCAGTTTTGTCTTGCTGATGAGTATATGTTTTGTGTGTGTGTGTGTGTGTGTGTGTGTGTGTGTGTGTGTGTGTGTGTGTGTGTGTGTGTGTGTGTGTGTGTGTGTGTGTGTGTGTGTGCGCGCGCGCGCGCGCGCACACACACACACACAATAACTTAATTCAAAATAGAAATATAGCTTAACTATTAATCAAATGAATTCAAGTGATGGAAAAAATCAGAGCGCTCGCTGTTAAAATTCAGGAACCCCTACGGCGAGGATGGCGGTTTAACCCTTATATCGACATTAAGTTGGACTTAAAAATTGACTTCTCGTTCAGAAAGCATTAGCAAAGTAGTGCTTGTATAATCTCTTAGAGAAACCAAATTGGGGTTGATTCCAACGCCCTGCAGAGGACATGCAACATTTGTTGACAAAGTTGAGTTGTATTTACAATGCAACAAAGTTGAATTGTATTTACAATGCAACAAAGTTGAGTTGCATTTACAAAGCAACAAAGTTAGTTGTATCTACAATGCAATAAAGTTGAGTTGCATTTATAATGCAATAAAGTTTAATTGTATTTACAATGCAACAAAGTTGAGTAGTGTTTACAAGAGTGACTACATACCAAGGGATGCGACAGCTGTATTCGTTGGTTTAACCAAGACACACAGGGCAACTGAGTGCAACAATTTCTTACAACCTCATTAATCTTGTCGCCAGCTTTCTACTCGGGATTATAATGAGAAATGAAAATACCAGGAGTTTACCATGGCCGAATAGTTTAGCGGGCTGGGTCTTAAAGTTCCGGTGGGCTGATGCCGGGGTAGCGGGTCCAACCCTTACACCAGTCAGTTGAACTAACATATGTTTGAAATAACGAACTCTACTCTTCATATTTTGTGTTTAAATGGAACTAAGGAACTATACACTATATGTCTTGTGTTTAAATGGAACTCAGGAACTATACACTATATTTCTTGTGTTTAAATGGAACTAATGAACTATACTTTGCATGTCTTGTAGTTAAATGTAAATAACGAACTGTACTCTACATGCCTTGTGTGTAAATGAAACTCTTGAACTATACTCAAAATGTCTTGTATTTAAATATAACTAACGAACTATACATTACATGTCTTGTGTTAAATGGAACTAGCGAACTATACTCTTCATATCTTGTAGTTATATGAAAATAGCGAACTATACTCTACATGTCTTGTGTGTAAATGAAACTATTGAACTATACTCAACATGTCTTGTATTTAAATAGAACTAACGAACTATACATTACATGTCTTGTGTTAAATGAAACTAGCGAACTATACTCTTCATATCTTGTAGTTAAATGAAAATAGCGAACTATACTCTATGTGTCTTGTGTGTAAATGGAACTAAGGAACTATTTTATACATATCATGTAGTTAAATGGAACTAACGAATTATATTCTACATGTCTTGTGTTTAAATTGGACTAAGTAACTATACTCTACGTTTCTTGTGTTTAAATTGATCTAAGGAACTATATTCTACATGTCTTGTAGTTAAATGGAACTAACAAGCTATATTCTACATGTCTTGTAGTTAAATGGAACTACCGATCTGTAGTCTACATGTCTTGTATTTAAATGGAACTAACGAACTATACTCTACGTTAGTTAGTTAGTTACTCGACAGATCATCCTCGTTGCACATCGAACCATTCAGTCCATAAGTGCTCGGATCCCCTCCTCAGCAAATCCCGCAGCGTGTAGCGGCTAACGACGCCAGTTCTGTGTTGGTTTATCAATCTTCTTTGGCTTCCTGCGTAGTGTTCTTGTTTGGCCACCCCTCTTTTAATTTGCTGCTCTAGCAGTCTGGCCATTGTTGTAGATTCACAGTCATCACTTGGTTCTCGCAAAAGTCTCACATAACGTAGAGCATTCAGAATGTCAGCCTGGTCCATGGCGCGTCCGCCCTCCACAGTAGCCTCACCTGCGAGCTTGTCAGCCCGCTCATTTCCTTGTACTCCCGCATGCCCTGGCACGAAGATGAAACTAATCTTTGCCAGCCGAGACCGCTTCAGAGGCAGCAACCATTCTCTTCGGATCGACCCCTCCTCTATCCTCTTGATCATGTTCATTGAGTCGCTAAGGAAACAAGCCCTGGTGAATGTCTGTGTCTCGAGCCATGTTATTGCTTTACTTACTGCCATGACTTCCATGGTCAGGCTACTTGTGGTTTCAGTGAAAGCACCAGAGTCCTCCTTCACAATTCTCCCTCCGGCCCGAGCTGTAAAGGCCCATGAGCTTCTCACATGTCGGACGACCGACCCATCTGTGTAGATGACCGCGTCACCGTCTAGCGAATTCTCGAAAATCAACGCTTGTACTTCAGCCTCAACAGCAGCCGGATTTTCTTGTCTGCATTTTCTATCTAGTTGGATGCAAACTGAAAAGGATGTGCAGAAGTCTGTTGGCACTTGCACCCACTCCTCGCCAGGTTCTAAGTCCTCAAGTGAACACACCTGTTGAAGAATGTCTTCGGCTTGACCCATCCACGACCGTCCTCTTTTTAACCTGCTGCCCTTCACCTTCCTAATTTCACTATGCAGTGGATGTTGTGTGTTTGCGTTAATTCTGAGGAAGGCGCGTGCCCTGCAAACTTGTATTCTCTCTTCAATGGTTGGAAAATCAAGAAGGTAGCGCATCGCCCTGCATGCTGTATCTCTTGTACATCCAAGAATAATGCGCATAGCTTCATTCTGTATCCTTTCCATCCTTTCTATCTGCTTATGGCTGAGAGTCAAGATTGCCATTGCATACTCCAAAACAGACATGACCAGCCCCTCGTACAGAAGACATAGATGGCGCTGCTCACAGTTTGCTGCCGCCATCACCCGCATCGCTGCCAAACCCCGCTTGGCCTTTGTTATCACCTGGTCTATGTGCACATTATAAGCAAGGCTTCGATCAAACCGTATCCCCAGGTAATTCATTGCCTGCGTTCTTTCCACCGTTTCTGAACACAGCATTACAGTTGGTGTTGGATTGTTGACAATATGATTATTCAACGAGAACCAAGTCACTGTTGCCTTTGTTGGGTTGACCATTGCCCCAGCTTCATCACACCAAGTACTTGAGTTCGGTTTGTAGTTCCCCAGCAACCTCCTCTCTATCCTTACCCTGATGATACACTAAAACATCATCGGCATATGACAATGTCCTGCCAGGTCCAGTGATCTGCTCACTGGTGATTCTCACTGTGTAGGCGTTGAACAGTACCGGAGATAATGGTGATCCCTGTGGTAGGCCAGGATATATTGTTGTTGGTTCCGAAGTCCAACTGCCACATCTAAAAACTACTTTCCGTTGGAAGAGGGCTGCAGCGATCCAACTAAGGAGGAATGGACTTACGTTTAGTTCAAGAAGCTGAAACATTAAAAAATCCAGTGGTACTCTGTTGTATGCGTCCTCAAGATCAATCGCTGCAGCAACGGTTTCAGTGCCTGAGTGGAAACCTTCATAGACATCATGGGCAAAGACTGCTGCATTGGTCCAGGTTTCTCTTTTTGGACGGTACCCACCCAGGGTAGGTGGGAAAACACCTTGCCTCTCTAGTTGGCTTGATATTTTCCTGGCAATTACCTTCTCCAGCAGCTTGCCTATTGTATTCTGCATGGTTATAATTCGATATCCCTGAATTTTTGTGTGGTCTTTGTCAGGCTTCGGCAAGGGAATCAGATAGCTGTGTAACCATTCCTCCTTGATGCTAGCACTCCCTATACTGTTGTTGTACATGTCTGCTAGTTTCTCTAGCTCATTGTCGGTACACCTATTTATGTCGTCGTATCTTATGCCATCAGGACCTGGAGCACTGTTATTTGATCGTTGAAGCACAGCCTTGATTTCTTTCACTGTCACTGTGTCTTCATCCGAAGTGTTCTGGGCCTTGCATCTGTCTGAGGTGACCCTCTATGTTATACTCTACGTCTTGTGTTTAAATGAACTAATGAACTATATTCTTCATGACTTGTGTTTAAGTGGATCTAACCAACTATACTATACATATTTTGTAGTTAAATCGAACCACCGATCTGTAGTCTACATGTCTTGTGTGTAAATGGAATTAACAAACTATACTCTACATGTCTTGTGTTTAAGTGAAATTAACGAACTATATTCTACATGTCTTGAGTTTAAGTGGAACTAACGAACTATTCTCTACGTGTGATGTGTTTAAATCGAAGTAACCAACTATACTCTGAATGTCTTGTAGTTAAATTGAATTATCTAATAATGCCCACCCCCCATCCCCTTCCACCAACCTGTGTATTGTTTGATGTAGAACAAAGAAACTATTCTCTATATCTCTAATCTGTGCGTCCTTGGGGACGTAAATTACAAGTAGGCAGAAGTCGGAGTGGGTTAGCCTAATGGCCAAGGGAAACTGATAATAGGAAACGTTAATCCAGACGCAAAAATCAGTCCAGTGCACTAGAAGTAGTGGCGAGCGAAAGAAATAAAAATATATAAATTATACAGATGATACTATTGATTGCCGAAATAGTAAAAGATATACAGCAGCTGTTTGGAATTGTTAGTTAGTTAGTTAGTCAATGTTCCAACTTTACGACAAAGGGTCGCTCCATTATGCGCGGCTTCTTTAGCAGTGAATATCACACATACAGCACCTCACTGAACCGTGTTACAAGTGGAACAGACAGGAGTATCGACAAACTAACAGCCCGCACAGGTATAATATGCAAATTATGCAAAATGCATATTTGCGCATTGTAATAATAAAGAGTTAAAAAAGGGACTTTCTTTGAATATAAAGAAACAATCGGGATATCACACAAGAAATGATAAAAACAGAAACAATGATATTACGATAGAAAGATAATGATTATACAGTCATTCGTCTCATCTCATCTCATTATGTTCCTCTTGTGCCTTGCGGTGTTGAAGTGAAGTATAAACAGCGGGAGAGTGCCCGCTTATGGGCTTCATGTATCGATATTCCCATGGACTCTGTTATTCCCTGCGTCCATCGTTTACGTGGTCGGCCTCTTCCTCGGTTTCCCTCTGGTCTGTGCATCATTGCCTGTTGTGGTATACTGTTAGTTGGTAACCTACTTGCATGGCCAAACCATTTGACTTGCTGCTTTCTAATAACATCTAGTGCAGCTGAAACCCCCACTTTAGTCCTGATTTCTTCATTTCTGATCTTATCTCTTCTTGATACATTGAGTATTCTTCTCAGGAATCTTATTTCTGTTGTGATTTTTCTTTATTCTTTTTCTGTCATTGTCCAGGTTTGGCATTGGTAACATAGAGTTGGTAGGAAGATTGTGTTATAAAGTGCTTTCTTAGTAGTTATTGATACATGTTTGTTCTTTAGTATTGGTGCCATTTGTGCAATGAGTTGGTTTGCCTTGTTGCATCTATTTGTGTGGACCATGTGTCCAGGATTTTCCACTGACTTGACCAATATTGACGATGTGAGAAAAACGGCTGTGATTGATGCCGAACTCAATCGTCTTAACATTGATATTGCTGGCCTGCAGGAGACTCGCCTCGCTGAGGAAGGGTCACTCAGGGAAAACAACTACACCTTTTTCTAGAAGGGTAGAGGGCAGGCAGAAAAAAGGCAACACAGTGTGGGCTTTGCAGTGAAGAATTCGCTACTGGGAATGATTGAAATTCCAGCAGGAGGAAATGAAAGACTATTGTCCCTGCGCTTGGCAACCTCTTGTGGGTTTGCCACCATTATTACTGCATATGCACCGACACTCGATTCCTCTGATGATGTGAAGGATTTGTTATATGAGGAGTTAGACTCCGTGATCAAGGCAGTTCCAAAATCTGACTACATTTATATGCTCGGTGATTTCAATGCTCGTGTGGGCAAGGACTCGAGTTCATGGCCAGTGTGCCTTGGAAAATACAACATCGGTCGCATGAATGAAAATGGGCAAAGGCTGCTGGAGCATTGCACCAGTAATGACCTATGTATTACAAACTCTTTTTTTAAAACAAAAGAGATGCATAAGGTCACATGGAAACATCCAAGATCCGGCCATTGGCACCAGCTGGACTTCATCATCACACGGAGACAACATCTGAACCATATATCATTGACTCGTAGTTACCACAGTGCTGACTGTGATACGGATCATTCTTTGGTTGTTGCAAGGGTTAGACTGAGACAAAAGAGAATCTACACAGCTAAACACAAATCTAGCCCCAGGATTAATATTATTAACACTCATGATCCTGAAAAGTGCTTTCAGTTTCAACAGCAACTTGAAGACGCTTTCACTGATACACCAGAAAATTGTACAGTAAATGAAAAGTGGGGTCAAATTAAGGAAACTCTTTATAAAACTGCCGTAGGGGTTTACGGCACTGTGGATCATAAGAGGCAGGACTGGTTTGCGGCCAACAGCGAGACTCTGCAGCCCTTGATTGATAAGAAGAAGAAAGCTCTCTTAAGAAACAAGGAAAGACCAACGCGTAACACTCTGAGTGAGCTAAGGCAAGCTAGGAAGGATGTGCAAAAGGCTGCCAGGCAGTGTGCAAATGATTATTGGATCAAGCTATGTGAGTCCATTCAAATCGCAAGTGATAAGGGAGACATAAGAAGCATGTATGAAGGAATAAAGAAAGCCTGTGGTCCAGTGATCAAAAGAAGTGCACCATTGAAAACCTTGACTGCAGAAATCATCACTGACAAGAAACGGCAGATGGACAGATGGGTAGAGCACTATTTGGAGCTTTACTCAAGTGAGACCAAACTAGCGGATGATGCCCTCAACGCCATAGAGGCTCTACCAACTCTTGACCACCTGGACACACTTCCCACCATAACAGAAGTTAAGTGTGCTATAAATGAACTTGCATCTGGCAAGGCTCCAGGTAAGGATGGGATTCCAATAGAGGTTATCAGGAGTGGGCAAGACACACTCACTATACAGATCCACCAGCTAATAGAGCTATGCTGGCGTGAAGGACAAGTCCCACAGGATTTCAAAGATTCAAGCATCATAACACTGTACAAGAACAAGGGCGATCGGAGTGACTGCAACAACTATAGGGGTATCTCACTTCTGTGTATTGTTGGAAAAGTATTTGCCAGAATTGTTCTGCGCAGACTTCAAGTCCTAGGAGATCAAGTCTACCCCGAATCACAGTGTGGCTTTCGACAGAACCGGTCTACCACTGATATGATATTCTCATTGCGACAAATGCAAGAAAAATGCCGTGAACAGAATCAACCACTGTTTATTGCCTTCATCGACCTCACAAAGGCATTTGATTTGGTCAGTCGTGAGGGTCTGTTCAAGGCACTAAAGAAGATTGGCTGCCCACCAACTCTTCTGTCCATTGTGGAATCGTTCCACACAGGCATGAAGGGTATAATCAAGTTTGATGGTGCAACTTCTGAAGAATTTGAAATCAAGAGTGGAGTTAAGCAAGGTTGTGTACTATCCCCCACCCTCTTTGGAATATACTTTTCACTTCTACTGAAATATGCATTTCGTGATCAGGATGGTGGTATATACATTCACTCACGCTCAGATGGCGGCCTCTACAATGCTCAGAGATTGAAGGCTAAGACCAAAATTAGGAGGGTACTGATCAGAGAGTTGCTTTTTGCAGATGATGCTGCAGTTACGACCCACTCTGAGGAAGAATTGCAATGTCTACTATCTGCATTCTCCAATGCTTGTTCTGAATTTGGTTTAACAATTAGCAAAAAGAAGACACAGATTATGTCACAAGGCATGGGGTACCATCAATCTTTATTGACGACGCTGAACTAGAGATAGTAGACCATTTTACATATCTAGGATCAGTGGTTAATAGCAAATTATCCCTAAATCAGGAAATCAACATCCGGATTGGTAAGGCAGCAACAACAATGAACAGGTTAAGAAAAAGAGTCTGGGAGAACATGAAGCTTACTGCCAAAACAAAAGTCCTTGTCTATCAAGCCTGTGTCCTTAGTACTCTTCTCTATGGCAGTGAAACCTGGACAACTTATTCACACCAAGAGAACAATTTAAACAGCTTTCATATGCGGTGTTTGCGAAGAATTCTTGGTATTAAGTGGCAAGACAAAATCACAAATACTGAAGTATTGGAAAGATCAGGTTGTGTGACAGTTTATTCCATGCTCAGTCTTCGTAGACTTAGATGGATAGGACATCTTAGGAGGATGGATGATGGTAGAATACCAAAGGATATCTTTTTTGGTGAATTACAGATGGGTAAGAGATCTCAGGGTCGGCCTCTACTACGATACAAAGATGTGTGTAAGCGGGACATGATTGATACAGGCATTGATAATGCACATTGGGAGCAAGTCACCGCTGAACGTGTTGCATGGAGGGCAAATATCAGAAATGGAATAAAGTCAAAGGAGAAAATTATTGCAGAAAAGTCACACACCAAGCGTTTGAGACGTAAGATGGTGCATGATGGTGGAAATGACCACGTGTTCAGATGCACCCACTGTGAACGGACATTTACAGCGCAAATTGGCCTTATCAGTCACACTCGCTACCGCCATAGTTAAAAGTTATTATGCCTTTTTAAAGCACAAACTATCGTCTGTCAAGACGGCAAGGTGCCAAGGTGCCAATGGATGTTGTAATAGTTTGTTCTTTTATTCTCACTGTTATGATTCTGATATATATTTTAGGTCTAATATTCCTCTTGCTATCCGTGGTTCAATAACTATTCCCACACCGTGTCTTGCCCTTTCTTGCTGTTCCACTCCAGAGTAGACTAACGTGTAACTGTGGTGGAGCTCCTTGCATCCTTCCCTCTTTATTCTGGTGTCCGCTATTCCCATCAGTCCAATTTTTCTCTCTTCTGTTGTTTCTATAAGTTCCTCTTCTTTGCTATTAAAACCGCAGACGTTCATTGTGCCTATTGTTTGAATCGCTGATGTATCTCGTAGTTCATTAAAATTGCTTGGTCTATATCCATTAGGGTCAGCCCGTTTATACTTCTTAGTTTTTCTACGCAGTTTGAAGATCCCCTGCCGGCTTACTAGGCCAGTCGCAGGTTTAGGACAAAAATCTGACCATAGGGAGTCCATCCACTATGGCGAGCCATAGCCCCTCTACCCCATGACCTCGCGGTCATGGTTTCCCAGTCTGCACCACGTGGAGGTGGGGTTGACTTGTGTAGTCTGCGGGTCATCGGCAGGCTACTAATTTCCACTTTTCACCCCTCCTGGGAGAGGCTAGCCGATACTAACCTTGCTGGCTGCAGAGCCAGGCGCAGTCCACACCTTGCAGACCATACAGTCATTCAACTCAAATATTTGGGGGACACAATGACAGCAGAAAGACAACTAATAACAAGGATTAAGAGCAGAATTGGCATAACAAATCTGAATTTTAGAAGATGAAAAGTATCTTATGTAATTCATTCATTCATTCATTCATTCATTCATTCATTCATTCAATAGCGTGTCCTTTGCAGAACCTCGCTCCCATAACAATTTTCCGGAAAACTTCTCGATCATAAGCAAGATGTCCCGCGTCCGATACGCCCATCGTGAGATTATCTGCCACATCTTGCACCCATCTTCTCTGTGGCCTTCCCCTTCCTCTCTTCCCGAGCATACACTCCTCCATAATTGTTCCCTCCAAAATTGCATGACGCTTCAAGTAACTAAAATATTTCAATTTTCTTTGTTTTATCGTCTTTAGTGGCCAACCTTCTTCAATATTAAGATCTTGTCGTATGGATTCATTTGTTCTTTTCTGTATCCAAGATATTCATGGAACCCGTCTATAACATTCACAGGTATTTATGCGCTGTTCAGAGTGTTTGGTGTCTTATGTAATATGCCGAGTAGATGAATGACAGAAAGAGAGTATTGAAATATTATATTTGACATATTCTTCTGTATGGCAGTGAATCATGGGATGTGAGCGAACAAACAAGCAATAGCTTGGAGTCAGTGATGATGTGTTTTCTGAGACCAATTTTGGGAATACCTTGGACTGCCAGAGTAACTAACAACCAAGAGGCCTGAAAGAGGCTAATAACAGTAGATCATTCATCACCATCCAGTGTCTTGCCGGCTAGCGTAGGCGATCATATTTCTCCAGAAATTAGGATATCCGACGTCATGGATCAATTCATGTGTTGACTCCCTTCCGTGCCACGACACAAGACTGTCAAGAATTTTCTCACGCTGTCTTACTATCACACTTTCCGCACATCTTTCCGGTAGTAGAACAGTATTATCAATAAATAGAGACAGACACATGGTGTTCATTGGTTATGTAAAGAGAAGATCATCATCATCATTATCTACTTTTGCTGCCAAGCATCGTGGAGAGAAAAAGCTTACATTATAGTGCATGATTTGGTAGGGGAGGGGAGGGGGGAATGACACTCCATCCATCCATCATGTGCCTTGCCGATAAGCGTGGACGGTCATGTTCTGCCATCTCACTCGATCACCAGAGTCGTGGATCAGCTCCGTGTTCCTGTCTCGGCCATGCCACGTGGTCAAGCCATCCAGGTATTTACTTCTCGATCTTCCCCTTGGTCTCGTCCCTTCGATCTTGCAAGTTGTCACCAAGTTCTGAAATTCATTTCTTCTCATAACATTCCCAAAAAATGTTGACTGTCTACGTCTAATGACTCTAATCAGTTTACGATCTTCATTTGTTTCTTGAAGGACTTGTTCATTGGTTTTTCTGCCTGTCCATGGTATTCTTTGCATTTTCCTCAGAAAATACATTTCTACACTGTGTAGCCGGCTGGCCGAGTGGATACAACGCCGGACTCCCATTCGGGAGACCCGGGTTCGATCCCTCGGTAAGGTGTGGGATTTTTTTTCTGTCGGGGGCAAAAAGAAAATCCTAACCTGGACAGTTCGTGGCGACTGCACTAGCCAGGCGGCCTTAATTCCTCAGGCTCAAAGACCCCTCTGCTATACACCGCAAGGCACTATGTTGGCAGTAAATGACAGTTGACTGTAGTGTTATTTCCTATGATTCTACCATGTCTCGGGGGGTCCTCTGGCTCTTGTAGCAGATCTTCAGCTAACGAGATGGCCGAACCATTTGATCTTCGGCCTTTCATTATATGCGACACAAGGTGTTGATCCCACTGTCTGTATGATATCATCATTTCTTACTCGGTTTCGATAGTTAAGTTGGTAGCTCCTATTAAGCAACTCATCTCGCAGGTGAAGATCCCACAGTCTATCTGATAACATCATTTCTTACTCGGTTTCCATCGCTAAGTTGGCAGCTCCTCTTAGGCAACTCATCTCGCAGGTGTTGAGCCCACTGTCTGTCTGAAAACATCATATATTACCCGGGTATATGGTGCTGATCACATATTTTATAGATCTAGAGACACTCAACGTGACGCAAGCAATATCTCGCCTGTCCTCTTAACGCCCTAGACGATTCCCTGCTCCCGTTTTAAACTAGGCCAACCAGGGAGCACAGGTTAAATTAAAATAAAAAAAAACAAAAAAACAACAATAAAAACAAAACAAACAAAAAACAAGCAAATTAGGACGAGGGATCGCTCTGCATCACAGTTCCAGGGGAGATAACACGCCGGAATGGTGTCCGGGGATCAGCCTCAACACCATGGTCACTTCGAGTCTTCTATCGGATTTCCAACCAATCAAATCACAGTCTTTCATAGATTCCCAACCAATCAATTTACAGTCCTCTATCGGATTTCCAACCAATCAACTCATAGTTTTTCATAGATTCCCAAACAATCAAAGCACAGTCTTTCATAGATTCCTAACCAAACAAAGCACAGTCTTTCATAGATTCCTAACCAATCAAAGCACAGTCTTTCATAGATTCCCAACCAATCAAAACACAGTCTTTCATAGATTCCCAACCAATCAAAGCACAGACTTTCATAGATTCCTAACCAATTAACTCACAGTCCTTCATATGTTCCCAACCAATTAACTCTCAGTCTCTCATAGATTTCCAACCAATCAATTCACAGTCTTGCATATATTCACAACCAACCACCTCACAGTCTTACTGAGGACTTCTACCAATCACCAAGCAAACCAACGCCAGCCGTATTTAGCGGAGATAACAGATACACATCTAAGCCTGTATACTGCTTGGCGCTGGCACAGACAGACGGCTCTTGTCCGCGACACAGCAGCAGCCTACAATAGAAGTGAATAATGTCACAAAGATCTCAACCTCCTTGGATCTCAAAGGCAAGATAGGATATGAATAATCACAGTGCCTCAATTCAGGATCTTCTTTGTATTAATGACGGAAGACAGAATATGTGACAAGATATGATGGAATACAGGATCTGCATCATGATAATTTGGGAATGCAGCATCTGTACCACAAAATGTGGGATTATATGATCTGCATAATCATATTGGAATACATGATCTGCATAATTATAATGTTAGAATATATGATCTGCATTATGATATTGTAATACAGGATCTGGATCATAATTTTGGAATACAGGAACAGCAACAATAATGGTGGAAAATGGCTCGAAACGTTCTTTGACAATGTGGGCAAAGAATTCTTGACGTTCCAGGAAGAGGATCTCCTGCAGTGGTTTTTCTGTCCAGCCTTTTCTTCACAGCTCTTGCAGTCCTGATTGCTTCACAAGTGACTGCACCCTTATGTAATGATGTACGCCACGAATTTCGGTCGTTGGCAGCAGTCTCTCAGGTATCAAAATGAATTCCAAAAGCTTTCATTGAGATTTTCAGTGTCTTTAAAGCGTTTCCTCTGGCCGCCTTGGGAGCGTTTACCACAACGCAACTCGCCGTAAAAATATCGTTTAGGGAGCCTGTGATCTGGCATGTGAGTTCATTGACCAGCCCAGCGAATCTGATTCTTCTTTAGTAGAGTGTGGATACAGTGTCTGGGATCTTATCTTGCCATTTAATCTGCAGTAACACCTGACATGCAGCAGATGCAGCAAAATATGCCAGCAATAAATCGTGCAACATATTGTTTTTGGCTTCTGTGTTTTGAGATCATGATTCAACCAGCAGGTAGGGTCACATGGCCCAATTGATAATAACGCTTGTTCTTGAACATCCGTTGTGCTGATGCCGAGGTAAGGGGTTCAACCCCTACACCGGACAATAGGACTAAAATGTTGACCTCTCGTCCTTGACTTGGGGACGTAAATTACCAGTACCTCTGAAGTTGGAGTAGGTTCGCCTGATAGCCAGGGACACTGTTAATAGGGAAAGCTAATCCACTCGCAAAATTAAGTCAGCACTACTAGAAATGGTGTGTATGTATTATGCTTGAGTTCAGAGCGATCGAGCGCAAAAAACCAAAACAACCCAGCACGTACACAGTGGCAGAGATAAGGTCTTCACTGGTAAATATTACTCCGCGAGTTGTTGCTGTTTCTACGAAGTAAAGTGTGTTCGTAGATGCTGTTTGCTTCACTAACTGCCCGGTACCCTCTTGGGGTCCTTCCTCACTTTTTGTGATGTTGTTGTTGTTATTGTTGTTGTTGTTGCTGTCGTTGGAATCACACTTAAATGCAAACTAAAGAAACCTTAACTATGCTGTTTCATAGTTTAATGTGTTTTACACTAGCTACGAAGGTCGTGGTTCCATTCCAGAATCCACCATCCGTTTCAGGAGTGCAGTTTTCCGGAGACCCCTGGCAGTCGTCGCTGGAGCTGCGATGTTCGTGCCCTCAGGGACCCTTCCATTGGGCTGCAGTGTCGAAAGACGATTGGGTCATATGGGAAAGAACCAGGTGCAATGCGGCGATCCTCTAACCTTTAATACCTTTATCTTCCTATCTTTATTTTATAAATATAAATGTAACTAAAACTGAAGTAATGTGGGATAACAGTCCTCATGGTCCAATAAATATACTGATATATAGCACACCTCTGAAACAGGTTACAGAATTTACATATCTAGGAAGAATGGTAACAGAAAATACAGAGTATATAAAATACTCAGAATATACAGTGAAAACGAAATCAGATATCAATTATCACCCATACTGAAACATCCAAATATACCTATGTCCGCAAAACGACAGATAATATATAGCAAATTCACACTGTCTCTTTGCTACTAGTGTCAAACTTGGACATTATTCAAATCACACTGAAAGCACAATCAACACCTGCGAGTTTAGATGCTTGGGAAGAGCTGCCATCTTAACTATCCGAGACCGAATAAGAAATGATATTATCAGATATACAGTGGTATCAACACATAGTTCCAAATATATTGAAAGACAGAACATCAAATGGTTCGGCCATCTCGTTAGAGTACAACACCATCAACTACCAGCACTAGCGCGGCATCAAAGAAATCTGCTACGAGGCAAGAGGACGCATGAGAAGGAAATAGTTTGACGACATCAAAGACAATGTACAATCACACGGAATGACACTATCCTGTGCCATATACTGGGTGCTTGAAACGAGACCAATTCCTTCCCATGATGCTTGAACGGCAAAAATGGATGACTGTGACGAGGTGACATTTAGATCGCCATGAGCACATCGCGAATACTGCGGCAGCTGATTTTTAAATTACGTTCTTAATCTCGAATAGCATCAACAATGATGTCATATTCGGACAAGGACGTCGGCTGTAAAACTATACCCAGCCGTGTTAAGGGACGGCATTTACTTCCACGTCATCGATTCAAATGACGTCATAGTTTGTCTTCCTTGTCTTCAACTCCTTATTCTCACTACCAAGTCCATTTGACTTGGGATATTATTTTAACATTCACCTCAGAGCCCAAGAGAAACGTTGATAGACACGCAGTATGATAATACGGGAAATGGGATCCTATCCACACCCGGCGGGGACACACAGAGACGAGACGGAGTTGAAGAAAGACGTGGTAACGATCCTCTGGTTCCTAATCCTAAGTCATCCTTGCTAGATGAACCTAAAGAGAACCTAATCTCCGCGAAAAGACTGGAGAGCCTCGCTGCATCAACTGCTTAAATCAGATCTGGGAAGAGGTGTTCTTTAAAAGCTGATTCCCCCTGAGTGGAGACGGAGCATAGAATCGGGAGGAGCACCAAGTACCAGTGTGGATCTTGACTCCCATCTTCAACAGGTTTGAAAGCATCTCTAGCCCTAGATAGAATTCCAAAACTACAGGTAACACCGTTCGAAAGCATGATCTGCGAGCATCAGTGTCTGTAAATGTGTGTGTGATGACTGCTTGAATAGCCAGGAACTCAAATTATGTCTTTTATACAATTAAACACAGGAAACTTTGTTTATTTTCTAGTTCACGAGTTGAACTAAGATTTATTATTAATATTTATTCTCTTTTCATTAAAAGAATATAAATGTGTTTGATACTTTCGCCCGTACTACACTCTTGATTCTTGGAAGGCAGGGTGTGTGAGTGAGTGCCGGAACGTGAATTAAACAGGCGGCTACCAATGAGAGATAGGCAACCGCCCAGATAATTTATACATTCGTATTATGTATTCCTAAATGCACGAATGTTTGTCACTTTCTGCCTTTTGTCTACTAAGTGAATCCCAGTCTCTTCTATGGGACAGTCCTTTAAGAATTCTTATAACGAATCACAATTTCAAGAGGCTGTCGGCTAACATTTGGGTTGGGATTTCTGTCTATTAATAGAATTACTATGACGGGCGGCGGCGGCAATGATGATGATGATGATGATGATGATGATGATGATGATGATGATGATTATCATGATGATGATAATGATGATGATAATTATGATGATGATGATGATGATGATGATGATGATGATGATGATGATGATGATGATGATGATGATGATGATGATGATGACCATATCCCCAATACAGTTCACGGTGCGGAAAATGGTACTGTACTGTACTGTACTGTACTGTACTGTACTGTACTGTACTGTACTGTACTCTGCTCTGCTCTGCTCTACTCTACTCTACTCTACTCTACTCTACTCTACTCTACTCTACTCTACTCTACTCTACTCTCCTCTACTCTACTCTACTCTACTCTACTCTACTCTACTCTACTCTACTCTACTCTACTCTAATCTACTCCAGTCCTCTCCACTCCACTCCACTCGTCTCCTCTTCACTCCACTCCACTCCACTCTCTACTCTACTCTACTCTACTCTACTCTACTCTACTCTACTCTACTCTACTCTACTCCACTCTACTCCACTCTACTCCACTCTACTCTACTCTACTCTACTCTACTCTACTCTACTCTACTCTACTCTACTCGTCTCCTCTTCACTCCACTCCACTTCACTCCACTCTACTCTACTCCAGTCCTCTCCACTCCACTCCACTCGTCTCCTCTTCACTCCACTCCACTTCACTCCACTCTACTTTACGTCACTTCGCTTTACAAACTCTAACCGAGACCACAGAACTGCCTCATTTCATGGCTTTCTTTATACCTTAAACAGATTAGAGTTACACATAACCGATACTTCTTAAACGCATTTCGCGAGTTTAAGATTATCTTTGGCTGCTTAACCTACTGTTTATTTATACATTTACCTCCAGGCCAGGTCTGAAAACACCCTAATCCCAGAATTTAATGTTCATAAAAAAAAAAAAAAAACGGTGTGCAAATGGAGTGTCGCATCTTCGACTCCAGGTGGACTGAATATGTTATGTAGTGATTACAAGTGTTTGTCACAGGTTCTCTATTACAGCGCAAATACAACCTGACGATCCGGTATGTGTTTGAGTAATAATATTGGTATGTGTGATGGATACTTCGTAGGTAGGTTGGTTGGTTTATTGATTGACAAATTAATTTGTTGTATGATAGGCTTGTTGGTGGATTGGTTGGTTGGATGGTTGACAGGTTTGTTGTTTGGTAGGCTGAATGGCTGGTAGGCAGGTTGGTTCGTTGACAGGGTGGTTGGTTGACATATTGGTTGGTTGACAGGTTGGTTGACAGGTTAGTTGGTTAATTGGTTTACAAGTTAGTTGGTTGACTGATAGGTTGGTTGACAGGTTAGTTGGTTGGCTGGTTGACAGTGTGATCAGTTGGTTGGTTGACACGTTAGTAGGTTGGTTGACAGGTTAGTTGGTTGGTTGACAGGTTAGTTGGTTGGTTGAAAGTTGGTTGGCTGATTGATAGGTTGGTTGACATTTTAGTTTTTTGATTGACAGGTTGGTTGACAGGTTAGTTGGTTAGTTGACAGGTTGGTTGACAGGTTAGTTAGTTGGTTGATAGGTTGGTTTGTTGACAGGTTGGCTTGTTGACTGACAGGTTGGTTGGATGGTTGACAAGTTGGTTCGCTGATTGATAGGTTGGTTGACAGGTTAGTTGGTTGGTTGACAGGTTAGTTGGTTGGCTGACAATTGGTTGGCTGATTGATAGGTTGGTTGACATTTTAGTTTTTTGATTGACAGGTTGGTTGACAGGTTAGTTGGTTAGTTGACAGGTTGGTTGACAGGTTAGTTGGTTAGTTGATAGGTTGGTTGGCTGGTCGACAGATTGGCTTGTTGACTGACAGGTTGGTTGGATGGTTGACAGGTTGGTTCGCTGATTGATAGGTTGGTTGACAGGTTAGTTGGTTAATTGATAGGTTGGTTGACACGTTAGTTGGTTGGTTGACAGATCAGTTTGTTGATTGACTGGTTGGTTAACAGATTAGTTGGTTGGTTGACAGGTTGGTTGGATGGTTGACAGATTTGTTGGTTGATTGACAGGTTGGTTGGTTGGTTGGTTGGTTGGGTGGCAGTTTGTTAGTTGGTAGACTGTTTGATAGGTTGGCTAATTGGTTGAATGACATGCTGGTTGGTTGACTGGTTGATTGGTTGGTTGGTTTGTTGACAGGCTTGTTGGTTGGTTGATTTTTAGTTTGGTTAATTAGTTGGATGACATGATGGAGAAAAAGAGTGTTGGGGTGCTACATAGAGCCTGTTCTTTTGTATGGATGTGAAGCTTGGACAATGAGCAGTCAAGTTGAAAAACATCTGATGGCTGCAGAAATGTGGTTTCTGAGGAGAATGCAAAGAATACCATGGACAGACAGAAAAACCAATGACCAAGTACTACAGGAGACAAATGAAAATCGTACATTGATTAGGGAAATTAAACGTAGACAGTAAAAATGTTTTGGACATGTGAGAAGAAATGGATTGGAGAACTTGGTGACAACTGGCAAGATCGAAGGGAACAGACTAAGGGGAAGACCGAGAAGTAAATACCTGGATGGATTGGCCACATGGCATGGTCGCGACAAGAACACTGAGCTGTTCCACGACACCTGGTGATCGAGTGAAATAGCGAGTCATGACCGCCCACGCTTTCCGGCATCTCACACGATTGATTGACAGGTTGGTTGTTGGTATACTAAATGGTTAGTTAGTTGACACGATAATCGACTGGGAGGCTGAATGGTTGGTAGGCCGATTAGTTAGTTGGTTGGTTGACAGGCTGGTAGGCTGATTGATTGGTTGGTTGATTGGTTGGCTGACGGGGTCGTTGATTGTTTGGTTGACAGGTTGGTTGGTTGACAGGTTGGTAGGCTGACTGGTTGGTTGATTGGGTGGTTGACAGGTTGTTTGGTAGGTTGGCCGGTTCGTTGATCGGTTGAGTGACATGTTGATTGGTTAGTTGGCCGGTTTGTTGATCGGTTGAGTGACATGTTGATTGGTTGGTTGGCCGGTTCGTTGATCGGTTGAGTGACATGTTGATTGGTTAGTTGGGTGATAGGTTGGTTGGCTACGTCATTGAGAGAAGTAACAACAATTAAAGAAATACACGTCATTTTTGGAAGTTAACAACAAGAAATAGCAGCAATGGGGAAGTATAAAAAATGGGAAATATAACAAAAATAGGAAAAATAACAACAACGGGTCAATTAACAATAATGAAGGAAAGTAACCAGAAGTTGGGAAGGTAACAACAAGAAGAGAAGAGGGTTTGGAAAAGCTAAACAGGGTGATCTAACAATAACGTGGGACTTAACAACAATTGAGGTTATAACAATAATACTGGAAATATTAAATATTGAGGAAGAAACAACACTGGTCGAAGTATTAAAGATTAGGAAAGTAACATCAATGGGAGAAATAACAACATTGGTGGAGATATTAAATATTGGGAAAGTAACAGCAATAGTGGTGATATAAAATACTAGGGAAGTAACAACAATGATGGACATATCAAATATTAGAGAAGTAACAACAATGGTAGACATATAAAATATTAGAGAAATAACAACAATGGTGGACATATAAAATACCAGGGAAGTAACAACAACTGGAGAAATAACAACAATGCTGCAACTAACAATTATGGCAAATAACAACAATGGGGGTGGTAACAACAATTAGGGAAGTGACAATTAAGAGAAATAAAAAAATGGAGCAAGTATCAAAAATGTTGAAACTAACAATTATGGCAAGGAACAACAATGAGGAAGTAACAACAATGATTGATTGATTGATTGATTGATTGATTTAGGAATCGACATCAAAGCATACGGGGCATTCCCATAAGCGCTCGGTCCCCATCCTCAGCAGCCAGCGAAGAGTTCCAACACTAATAGTTCCAGTAGCAATCTGATTATATGTCCGTCTCTCCTTTCCTCTGAGCGTTGAGCGTCTGCCAGATCCCCTCGTCACTCCTCGCTGTCTCATTCTTGCCAGACCATGGTGATCCATTTGCTCCTACGAGGTGTACACGTGCTCCCACAAGGCCGCAACCACGTCTGCCTTGTCATGTATCAATACTCCACCAAGTTCTGCAGAGCCAGACAATCTGTCCGCCTGTTCATTTCCCAGCATACCGGCATGCCCCGGAGAAAAGATCCAGGCGATGCTTGTCACCCGTGACCTCCGAAGCGAAGCAAGCCACTCCGCACGAAGCCTGCCCGTCCTCACCCTCGTCAGTGTGCTTTCTGAGTCAGTTACAATCACGGTGTGTGTGTGTGTGTGTATGTGTGTGTGTGTGTGTGTGTGTGTGTGTGTGTGTCGTATTCTCTATCCAGCGGAGAGCCGCAGTGACTGCCTTCACCTCCATTCTTAAGCTGGATGTTGTGGTATCATATGCCAGGCTCTCCTGCACCAAAAGTCGACTATTAGCTTTGGCTATGAACCCCCAGCCACTTCTCTCACCTCTTGACACCGAACCATCTATGTAGATAATCAAAGTAACAACAATGGTGCAACTAACAATTATGACAAGTAACAACAATTGAGAAATAACAACAGTGGTGCAACAAACAATTATAGCAAGTAACAACAATGGAGGAAGTAACAATACTGGGGGAGGTAATAACAATGGTGCAACTAACAATTATGGCAAATAACAACAGTGAGGATGGTAACAAAAATTAGGGAAGTAACAATTAAGGGAAGTAACAAAATGAGGCAAGTAGCAAAAATGTTGAAACTAACAATTATGGCAAGTAACAACAATGGGGTAGTAACAACAATGGTGCAACTAACAATTATGGCAAGTAACAACAATTGGGGATGTAACAACAATGGTGAAAGTAACAGTTAACGAAAGTAACACAAGTAAGGAAGTAACAACATTGGGCATTCTGTCATTTACTGCCTATGTAGTACATTGCAGTGTATGGCAGGGGGGCCTTGAGCCTGAGGAATTAAGACAGCCTGGCGATTGCAGCTGCCGCTAACTGTGCAGGTTGTGGTTTTCTTTCTGCCCCCGGCAGCAAAAATCCACACTTTACCCAGGATTAGAACCCGGGTCTACAGAAGGAGAATCCAGGATTCTAGCCACTCGCCAGCAGCTCCTCTGATACACCAATGGTAATTGTAACAATTATGGGAAGTAACATCAAATAAGGGAATTAACAACAATGGTGGAAGTAACAACAATGGTGGAAATAATAAATATTGGGAAAGAAACAATAATGGGGGAAGTAATAACAATGGTGGAAGTAATAACAATGGTTCAAGTAACAAGTAGGGAAAGTAACAACAACTGAGGAAGTAACAGCAATGGGAGAAGCAACAACAATGGATGAAATAACAACAATGGTGGAAGTAACACCAATGGTGGAAGTAAAACAATAATGGTGCCATTAACAACAATAATGGTGTAACAACAATGGGTAAAGTAATAACAACGGTACAAGTAACAATTAGAGGAAGAAACAACTATGGGAGACGTAACAACAATGGGAAAAGTAACAACAATTGGGGAAGTAACAATAATGTGGGAAGTTACAACAATGGGGAAAATAACAAGTAAGTAACAACAATAATGGAAATAATAGCAATGGTGGGCGTAAGAACAATGGTGGAAGTAACAACAACGGGGTAGCAATTAGGAGAAATAACGAGAATTGGGGAAGTAACAACAATGGGAGAAGTAACAACAATGGGGTAGCAATTAGGAGAAATAACGAGAATTGGGGAAGTAACAACAATGGTGGAAGTGCCAACAACGGGGTAGCAATTAGGAGAAATAACGAGAATTGGGGAAGTAACAACAATGGGAGAAGTAACAACAATGGGGTAGCAATTAGGAGAAATAACGAGAATTGGGGAAGTAACAACAATGGTGGAAGTAACAACAACGGGGTAGCAATTAGGAGAAATAACGAGAATTGGGGAAGTAACAACAATGGTGGAAGTAACAACAACGGGGTAGCAATTAGGAGAAATAACGAGAATTGGGGAAGTAACAACAATGGGAGATGTAACAACAATGGGGTAGCAATTAGGAGAAATAACGAGAATTGGGGAAGTAACAACAATGGTGGAAGTAACAGCAACGGGGTAGCAATTAGGAGAAATAACGAGAATTGGGGAAGTAACAACAATGGTGGAAGTAACAACAACGGGGTAGCAATTAGGAGAAATAACGAGAATTGGGGAAGTAACAACAATGGGAGAAGTAACAACAATGGGGTAGCAATTAGGAGAAATAACGAGAATTGGGGAAGTAACAACAATGGTGGAAGTAACAACAACGGGGTAGCAATTAGGAGAAATAACGAGAATTGGGGAAGTAACAACAATGGGAGAAGTAACAACAATGGGGTAGCAATTAGGAGAAATAACGAGAATTGGGGAAGTAACAACAATGGTGGAAGTAACAGCAACGGGGTAGCAATTAGGAGAAATAACGAGAATTGGGGAAGTAACAACAATGGGAGAAGTAATAACAATGGAGGAAATAGCAACAACGGTGGAAGTAACAACAATGGTGCAATTAACAACAATGGAGGAGTAACAACAATGGTGGCAGTAACAACAGCGGTACAAGTAACAATTAGGGGAAGTAACGACAATGGTACATGTAGTAACAATGGGGGGAAGTAATAACATGCTAGAAGTATCAACAATGGTAAAAGTAACAATTAGGGGAAGTAACAACAATAGGGGAAGTAACCACAGTAGGGGAAGTAACAAGAATGGGGTAAATAATAATAATGGAAGAAGTAACAAAAATGGAAGTAACAACAATGGTGGAAGTAATAACAATGGAGTAGCAATTAGGAGAAATAACAAGAATTGGTTAAGTAACAACAATGGGAGAAGTAATAACAATGGTGGAAGTAACAACAATGGTGGAGGTAACAACAATGGAGAAAATAACCACAATGGTGGAAGTAACAACAATGGTGGAAGTAACAACAATGGTGGAAGTAGCAACAATGGTGGAAGTAACAACAATGGTGGAAGTAGCAACAGTGGTGGAAGTAACAATAAGAGTAACTAACAACAATGGTGGAAGTAACAACAATGGTGCAGGTAAAAATAGGTGTAGTGACAATAATTTGAGAAGTAACAACAATGTGGGAAGTAACAATAAAGGGAAGTTACAACAATGTTGCAAGTAACAATTAAGGGATGTAACAACAATTGCGGAAGTAACAGCAATGGGGGAAGTAACAACATAGGGGGAAGTAATAACAATGGTTGAAGTAACAATAAGGGAAATTAACAACATTAGTACAAGTAACAACTAAGGGAAATAGCAAAAAAATGAGGAAAGAATAACAATGGTGGAAGTAACAACAATTTGGGATGTCGCAACAATGGTGGAAATAACAATTATTGGGGAAGTGACAACAATGGTGGAAATGACAACAATTGGGGAAGTAATAACAATGGTGGACATATCAAATATTACGAAATAACAACAATTAGAGAAGTTACAAGATTAGTAGAAATAACAAATATTGGGGATGTAATAACAATGGGGGAAGCAACAACAGTTGCGCAAGTAACAATGAGGGGTAGTAACAACAATGGGAGACAAACCAACCAATTAACAACCAACGAATTATCTAATCAACCAACCAACTATTCAACTAACCAACTATTCAACCAACCAACTATTCAACCAACTAACTAACAAATCTACCAACCAACAGAACAACTAACCAACAATCAACCAATCAATCAACCAATCACCCATTTATCTAACCGATCAGCTATCGAACCTACCAACTAACTAATAAACCAACCAATCAACTATCCAATTAGCCAGCCAACTATTCAACCAGCCAGGTATCTAAACAACCAGCCAACCATCCAACCATTTAACCAACCATCCATTCATCCAAACAATCAACGAACTATCCAACCAACCAACCAACCAACCAACTAACCAAACAACCAACCAACGACCCAACCACCCACCCAATCATCCCACTACCCATCCATCCAACCAACCATCGATACAATTAACCAGCGAACTATCCAACCAACCTACTATCCAACCATCCAATCAACCCTCCTTCCAACCAACCAAACAACGATCCAATCAATCAACCAACTATCCAAACAACCAATTAACCAACTATCCAACAAACCTATCAACCAATCATCCAATCAAAAATTAAACCATTAAACCAACTATCCAACCAACTAACTGTCCAATAAACCATATATCTAACCAACCAATCAAACAGACTATCCAAACAACCAATCAACCAACCAGCTATCCAATCTTCCAACTAACCAACCAACCAACTATCAATTCTACCAGTCAACCAACCAATCAACCAATCAACTATTCAACCAACCAACCACGCAACAATCCAATCAATCAATCAACCAGAATAACTATGACACAAACACAAACAAACAACCCTATCCAAATTGTATTAGAAGATCTTAAGGCTGAAAGACTACTGTACAACCAACTGTCCATTCAACCAGCCAACCAACCAATCAACCAACCAACTACCCAACCAACCAACTACGCAACCATCCAATCAACCAGAATAACTATGACACAAACACAACCAACAACCTTATCCAAATTGTATTAGAAGATCCTAAGGCTGGACGACTACTGTCTATCGCATTGTCTTCCCCCTTCCTCCCTGCCAAAATTCCCTACATTAAATAAATCGCTTAATTGACACTAAATAAAACTGCGCGTTGTACCTCCAGTGCAACAGACCAGCAATTTTAACAGTTAATTAGGTCGTACCAGCTCTTGGCGAGTGTGAGGCTGATAAAATTGTCTGCCAAATGTTGCCACATTCTGAATGGTATTTTAAGAACACAATATGAAGTCATATTTGGGTGGGTGATTGGGTGGTTGGGTGCATGGAATGTTGGGTGCGTGGAGGGTTGCGTGAATGTGCAATTGGGAGAATTAGTGGTTGGATGGTTGTTCGTTTCAGGCTAGTTGGTTGGTTTTGTTTTTCGTTGGGAATTGGTTATTATTGTTGCATTGTTTGTTGCTTGTTTGTTTGTTTAACGAGTTTGTTGCTTGATTAGTTAGTTAAATGTTTGGTGGATTGGTCATCTGTTTAGATGGCCTGCTAGTTCTCCGTCTTCTGTTGATAGCTCATAGCTTGTTTGCGTGGCATCCTAATTGCTGTGGCTCGTCTCCTGGTTGTTTCCCCCTCCTCTGTCTTCAGCACCATTCTTTTGCTAGGGTAAACATATATTATTCGAATTTAGATATGTATGTATGTACACCTGATTCTACGCATGTATGTGCGTACATACATATCTTGAGCGGCCTTGTTTTACGGCACCAGAGACTCGCCATCGCCCCTTCTCCAGCCAGTTAAAGCAGTTCCGCCACCTTGGTCTGCCCTGCCACGACATTTAATCTTTAGGTTACATTTCTTCGCACCAGGATAAGGCTTGTACCCTCCCAATTGCGCTCCTCCGACAGAAGCCGTTGACACAATATGGGGTGTCAGGATTAGTACGCGCCACAATTGGTTAGTTGGTTGGTTAATAGGTCAGTTGTTGTGTAATTGGTTAGTTGGTTGATTAATTAGTTAGCTGGTTGTTTAATTGGGTAGGTTGATTCTGCGATTGTTTGAGTGATTACATGTTTAGTTGGTGGAGTAAATGGTTGATTGACTTGTGAATTGATTGTAAACAAATGTAAGCGACCCAGTTACAAGAATTGAGGCATGTTGGGTAAATTGTGCAAGCTCCACATGTTTATTACATGGAAACTCAGCGGGTGACGTGGTCCGCCTCACACCGACTCCCTTCACTTCCCTAGACATATCCTGGTACACGTTTTAGGCGGGGGCGACCTGGCAGCTCAAAAGAACCCCTCATGGATAGGGATGTAAATACGTGGCTACAGGACTAACGGGATAGCATGGTAGCCAAGCGTTTCTGCGGCTCATTAAAATAATTGATGGATTGGCTGGTAATTTTCTTGGTTACGCTGAGTTGATGTGAGTCAAGAACCAACATCACAGCACTCGGGGCATTTCCACACGTGCTCCGTCGTCATCTTCAACAACCAGCGAAGAGTAACTGTACTAATGGTACCAGTTGCTGTCTGCTTATGTGTCCATCTGGCCTTTCCTCGGATAACTGAGTGTCGGCCAGGTTCTCTGGTGACTTCCTGCCTCACCATTCTCTCCATGCTAGTTGGTGGAGCGTTGTCATACTGAACATATCACTCGAGTGAAAGGGTCTGTTTCTTGTTTTTTATTTGTTTGTAGGTTTGTTTGATAATTTGTTGGTTCTTTCTTAATTCGTTTGTTGATTTGTTGGGATTATTTGTTGGTTCACTGATTTGATGTTTTGTTTTTTGCTTGCTTATTCTTTCTTAAAGTGCTGGTTTATTGGTCACTTATCGATTGATTTCTAATGTGGTGGTGCTGTTGTTAATGTTTTTGTTTGTTTTAAGGTTTTGATTTGATTGACTAATATACTGATTGAATTGTTAATTTGTTGGTTAATTTGTTCACTGATTTGTTAATTTGTTGGTTAATTTGTTCATTGATTTGTTAATTTGTTGGTTAACTTGTTCATTGGTTTGGTAATTTGTTGCTTAATGTGTTCATTGGTTCATTAATATGTTGCTGGTTTGCTAATATATTGGTTGGTTTGTAATGTTTTTTTTAATGCTCCCTCGTGTTGAACTCTAGCGTTGTCGACACACGTTACTTCTAGTGCACGGGACTGAAGTTTGCATGTGGATTAGCTTTCCCTATTACCAGCGTCCCTTGCCATCAGGCGAACCCACTCTGACTTCAGAGGTGTTTGTTAGTTTGTTTGTTGGTTTGTTGAATCTTTAGTTAATTTGTTTGTTGGATTGTTGATTTGCTGGTTGATTTGTTGAACCGGTTGTTGGTTTGATGAATCGTTGGTTGGTTTGTTGAACCGGTTGTTGGTTTGATGAATCGTTGGTTGGTTTGTTGAACCGGTTGTTGGTTTGTTGAATCTTTAGTTAATTTGTTTGTTGGATTGTTGATTTGTTAGTTTTTTGGTTAATTTATTGGTTGGTTTGTTGAATCGTTCGTTGGTTTGTTGAATCGTTGGTCGGTTTCTTCGTTAATGTCAGACTTTGCAAAATTCTAATTTATCGTTTGAGTTAGGTTGAGCTAAGAACCAATATCACTGCATTCAGGAAATTTCCATACGCGCTTCGTCCCCTCGCTCAGCAGCTAACGAAGTCATACGCTTCCCATCGCTTTCTGATTGAAAGTGTCCTCTGAAGTGATGATAGCCATTCCAAACAAAACATTCCTTTCTCCACCTTACTAAGCATACTCCTTTAGTACGTAGTGAAGATAATGTGTGTTGCAGTGGTCTCCTCTATCCAACGGAATGCCGCTGTGACTACTTCCACCTCCATTCTCATACTGGAGATCGTAGTCTCATATGCCAGACTCTCCTTTTACAAGCATCGTTTATTAGCTTAAGCGATGAAACCCCAAACACTACGCCTGTTTCTCACCACTGAACCATCGGTGTAGATCATTATTGCCAGGGGGTTAATTGATGTTCGCTTCTTTCCACAGCTCCCGTGGCATTCTCTACTTTGATGATTGATAGCAGGAAACACCTGATAGTTTACACGCGACTTGGTTGAGCAACACATAGCTTTCATGGGCCATGTGCGCTAAGATAACTGCACACCCCCGGGACGACAATCTCGTTCTTGACGATCCACCACTGTACTGATTCCGCCACCACTGTACTGTTTCCGCCACCACTGTACTGATTCCGCCACCACTGTACTGATTCCGCCACCACTGTACTGTTTCCGCCACCACTGTACTGTTTCCGCCACCACTGTACTGATTCCGCCACCACTGTACTGTTTCCGTGGAGCTTAGTTGATATCTCTAGAGATGCTTACTCTTGATGTAGACTTCTCTCCCTCAATTTCTGATGGCCGTTGACTCTTTGTATCTTGTACAGTCTATAAGTGTTAACTACTGAGACCAAACTTGTCTATAAGTGTTAACTACTGAGACCAAACTTGCATAACACGACACTGGTATGGTTCTTCCACACTCTACTTTACTGGAACTCTCTACTTGACATGTTAATAACACAGCCAGTTGCTCCACAGAAATGTCACAAATATAACAATACCTAAACATGCTATTATAAAAGAGCGGCGTCATTGTAGCCATGCTCTGTCAACTCAGAACTAGATCCGAATCTGACACTAGCTCTGGCTCAACTCACTTTCAGGTGAAGTTTTGCCCGTGTGCAAAACGACTTCAACAATGTTTATGCTTTTGTGGTCATGCCGTGGTAAATCACTTCGCACGGTCTCTTCATGCGGGCCGCGTCTGTTACAACCTCATGCCATGTTCCAGGCCTGTATCAGCTGGACCATGGCAAATACGTCATCTTGATGTGTATTATCCTGGATCAGTTGTTGCATCTCAGACTCTGTGCGGCCGGCTGCCCATTCTCTGCACTCACGACCAAGTGTTATTATTACATTGTTAATTTATCTGTTAAAACAGCAGCGTCTGATTTCATGTGTGGTTTGCTGTTACTATCTAACGTGCCTTTTGCAAGACGTTGCAATCAACTCTAAGTGGATTTTCTAGGCAATGTTAACATCTAGTAGTTTGTCATTGCTGTCTAAGCGAGAAATCATCCTTTTCAGTCCAACTTAATGCTGCTGCTAATATCATCACCATTCAGTGCCGGCTGGCTTCGAAAAACATGCCTCTCCACAAGTTACGATCTCCGATGTCATGGATCAATTTGTGTGTTGATTCCCTTCCTTGCCACGACACAAGACTGTCAAGTATCTTCTCATACTGTCTTCCTTTATCTCTCTTTCTGCAAATCTTTCCGGTTGTCGCGACACGTTCCAGTTTTTGTCTTCTCATAACGTGGCCAAATTACGATGACTGCGTCTTTCTGACATTTGTGATAAGTTGTCTTTGCGACACAGCTTTCCTTAACACGTCCTGATTGCTCATTTTGGCTGTCCAATTAATTTTCTCCATTCTTCTATAAAACCACATCTCCAAGGCTTCACTAAATATCCAAGATTCGCAGCCGTATGTTAAAATTAGTCCTATCTAACATGCAAGAACTCTTTTTCTAACTTTCAAGGACAGTGACTTATTGCAGAAAACGTTCTTCATTTGATAGAATACCGTATGTGCTTGTCCTATTCTGTTCTTTATCTTAGCGATGTATCTTCCAACTGCTATGATATGCTCTTTTCCATCACCTGTCTTTCTTCATGAACGTATACACTTGTTACAAAATGTATATTTCTACCATCTTGTCATCACACAGGAGTTTTCAAGGCGGAGCCAACATTACAAGCGAGTACTATCAAAATTGACCAACACGACGTCATAGTGCTTCCCACCTCATCTATAAACCAGTGACGCCTCTGCATCTACAAGCACCGACACCGTCCGGTATATTTCAAATCCGACAAAACTACTAGAGGTGTTATGTTAAGCTGCAGACTAGCAGTCTTATGTTAAACTACAGACTATAGGTCTTATGTTAAACTATATACTATAGATCGTATATTAACCTACATACTAGAAATCGTATGTTAAACGACATACTCGAGGTTTAATGACAAACTACAGACTAGAGGTCGTATGTTAAACCACATACTAGAAGTCCTATGATAAACTATATACTAGAAGTCTTATGTTAAACTACAGACTATAAGTTTCATGTTAAACTAGTTCTTTCTACAGTCAAAGGGGATACGGCATAAGGAACATATCACAGGGTATTGATAGACACTCACAGAAGAAAGGAAAAGAAGACGAAATTAGATGACAACGGATCAGAAAGTAGTCGAAATCTGAGGTCACATTTTCACAAAACCTAGGAAACTAGTCAAAATTAGAAATATTGTTACTTAATAGAGGGAAACTAGACGAAATTGGAAATCACTTTGTACAATAGAAGGGAACTAGTCGAAATTCGAAGTCACGTCAAATAACAGAAGGGAAATTTGTCGGAAATATAATTGACGCTATTCAATAGCAAGGAAACTAATCGAAATTAGAGATCACACTAGACCAATGAAGAAGGGTTTGTCAAAATTAGAGAGCACACTAGTCAATTAATGGGAATCTAGTCAAACTCAAAAGTCGCACTTGATAAAAGAAGATAAACTAGTCTGAATAATACATAACACTAGACAATAGGAAGAGAAACTAGTCGAAATTAAAAATCACGTTACACAATAGAAAGAAACGACGAAATAAGAATTAACAGTAGACAATAGATTTTTAAAAAAATAGTCGAAATCAAAGGTCACACGTGATAATTGAAGGGATATTAGTCGAAATAAGACATATCACAAGGGCAATAAACAGGAAACTGTTCGAAATAAGACATACTAGACAATTGACGAGAAACTAGTTGAAATAAGACATGTGACTAAACAATAGACGGGAAACTAGTCGAAATAAGATATACCACTAGATAATAGACGGAACACTCGTCGAAATAAGACATAACACTAGACAAATAGGACACTTGTCCTAATCAAAGGTCAAACCAGACAATAGGAAAACTGAAGGCTACACTGCAACACACTGACCTACCGTGAGCTCTTCTTCATCGTGTGATATAGTTATATTACCTTGTCGACATAATGCTTTGTGGCTGATGCAGCTTTTGGACTCATAGAAGACAAGGGGCATTTGACCGAAACCCAGCATACAATGAATAACCTTCCGTCAAGGGACACAAGTATTATTACGACGCACTAGGAGCGGAAACTCTTCCTGCACAAATACATGAACACATAAGGTATTCCCACCAGCAAAATAGGAGTACATACTAGACAACAGAAGTTCCTGAGAGTCAAATTAATACAGGATCTTACGCGACAATACAAACAACATTTTTTTTAGGTATGTGATACCCGATTTTCTATAGAATTCTACATTGTTCGTGTTTGAAACTGTTGGAGGACAATTTGAAACTGACTAACAGAAATAGGAATAACGCATTTAAGGGTAATGCTTGCACTTATAAATATCAGTACTGTGAAGGTTAAATAAAGACGTACTTAAGCTTCTGTATCAACCCAAACCACACAAAGAGAACTGTTTGCTTCATTTCAACAAAGTGAGTACTTTACCAGACAGCGTTCGGCACTTCAGAAATTGTGGGTGACACCAAGAAGACGTTTCTGCTCCTTGTGAAGTGATTCGCAGTGATCCTGTCGCCTGTGGGTCCCTCTTTAGGGACATGCAATCCAGCTGATGATGGCTGGTGGGATGGAATGAAGGATGTCCTTCCTCCAACAGTGTGCTTCTGTCTCCGGTTCTTCTGTATCGTCCGGACAGGTAAGGAACGTGTGTCTTTGTCGAAAGTGTGCGTTGTGGTTGGTATAGGCATGGTGTGTTTGATGTAGCGCTTTGCTTCGAACGAACAAACGAATGAACAAACGAATGATCGAAAGAAAGAACGAACGAATGAACGAACTTTCAAAGGGTCCCAAATTGGCCTCGCAGGCCCATCTTACATTCGGCCCTTCCTACCACTCATCTTTAGTACATGAATTATCTATTGTGCATGTTAAATTTACAAAGGAAAAAGAACAATGTCACAAGAATGCTTTGAACATCAACAATGCATATTACCAGCAATGAGACAGGCGGGCACACAAACACACACACACACACACACACACACACACACACACACGCACAAACACAAACACAAACACATACACAGACAAACAAAGACGCACACACAAAGATACACACACACACACACACACATGTATAAACATATACATACATACCCACATATACATGCACACATCCTAGTGGTGGGGCCTTATGTTGTTTATTGTACCCAGTGTTTATATGTAAACATGAATTCTGTGGAATGTCTCATTAGGTATGTTTACATAAGATGACGTGTTATTGATGAAACTTCGTGTTACAGATGTAAATAGATGTAACAGATGTAAAGAGGTGTTACTGATGTAAAAAGATATTACGGATGTAAATAGATGTTACAGATGTAAACAAATTTTACTAACGTAAATAGATGTTACAGGTGTAAAAAAAAATGTTACTGATGTAAATAGATGAGACTGATGTAAATATATGTCTCCGTTCTCCATGGCCATGGAATTAACGTCTCTCTCCGTAATCCCGTATGTTCTCGTGAGTAACGCAGCTGCGCGAGAATCGGCAGCGGTTAGCACCGCTCTGGTAACTTACGGGGATATGTGAGCCGGTCGCTCAGAAAGCAATGACAAACTACTGAGCCTATTACACCAACAGAGCTGACAAATGCTGGTGTTGACTGCAACGTCCTGTAAGGGATATGCAACATAAAAACAAAAAAATATAGATGTTACAGATGTAAACAGATGTTACTGATGCAAATAGATGTAACAGACGTAATAGGATGTTTCAGATGTAAACTAAAATGTTGACCTATTGTCCTTGACTTGGGGACGTACATTACAAGTACCTCTGATGGCGAGGGACACTGTTAATAGGGAAAGCTAATCCACACGCAAACATCGGTCCAGTGTTACTAGCATTAGTATGTATGGGTTACGCTTGATACCAAAGCGAGCGAGCTGACCCCTCCCCCCCCCCCCCCCCTAAAAAAATATCAATCGACGTGGCTAAGAACAAATTGATGGCGATGTAGGTGGTCCAATCCCTATACCGACATTAGTTGGACTTACAAGTTAGCATCTCATTCAGAACTACTACATTTAACATTGCCTAGAAAATTAACCTGGGGTTTATAGACATGTTCTGCAAAGGACATCAATCGACCAATCAATCAATAAATCAATGAATGAATGAATCAATCAATCAATCAAGTGCCATCTCCACAATGACGGTTGACTGCAATGGATATCCAACACTGTCTGCCTCTTGCCGTGATTGTACATTCTGTTAGACTGAGCTACCGTATGAAAGTAGACGGTACTACCTGTTTTCTGTTAGCACCGAATATTGGGCGGCACTCACCAAACCCGACACACCACATTGAAACAACAGCCTCGGACGGAGGAGTGCAATTGGGAGGGTACAAACCTTACCCTAATAAGAGAAAATGCAACCCACAGACTAAATATCATGGCAGGGTAGACCAGGCCCTAAGCCTATATCTAGGGTGGAAGCTCTGACAGGCGGACAGATAGAGCATTGCTTTGCCGATCCAGCAGCTTCTGCAGCTGGTCTTGTTCCAGATGTATTGGTGTTATCTTTCCTCTGGAGTAAACTAGACAGGCAGAGTGAGGGATCATGCTGCATGAGCAACTCATGGTCTCTGTATTCAGACCGGGCTGTGTTCTATGGAGAGGTATGAGAGGTATAGCTCAATGCTACAGACTATCGTCTGTTAAGACTGCAAGGTGCCAGTCAGTCATCTGGAGCGGAAGCAAAGGACAAGCCACAATTAGAAATTAAGGCTCAGTACATATTTACAAGTGAAGGTAAAAGATGGTACAAGACGTTGTCATCAATCCGAACTACAGGATTATTTACGTTCAGTGGTGTGCCATTGCTTTCTGTCAGATCAACAAAACCTATCATCATCATCATCATCATCATCATCATCATCATCATCATCATCATCATCATCATCATCATCATCATCATCATCATCATCATCATCATCATCATCATCATCATCATCTTATGCCGTGTCCGCTGGTGTAGGTGCTCTTGTCTCTCCACAGATTTTGGTCTTTGGTGTTCCGGGTCAACTCTGCTGATAATATTCCTCCATGCCACCGTCCCAGATGACCACGCATCTGTTCTCTTGTACGGCCTCTGCCTCTCTTCTTCGTGACCTTTCCGGTTGTCACGATGTTCTCCAATGTCTCACTTCTCATCACTTGACGAAAGAAAGCTGTTTGTCTCATTCTTATTGTTGTATATAATGTTCTAGTTTCATTAGCCTCTTACAGGCAATCGTCGTTAGTTATTCTGACTGTCCAAGGTATTAGCAACATTCGTCCCAGGAACCACATCGACGTTGCTTTCAAGGTCTTTCTATAAAAATATAGATAATAAAAAAGCAATTTCATATTGCAAGCACTTAAAAATTACCAAGCAATAATATCTTGTCGGAGACATAATCTGAATCCATTTATTTAAGACTCCAGAAATATTAATAGCCCTGAGGGTATCTTTCTAATGCAGTCATACAGATCTGATCTGTGTCAAAATTTGAAAACGAGATGCCCTTTTAGTACTCTATCGAGTGATGCAATCAAGTTCGGGGCCTCGATTGTCTCCAGGGGGATAAGTATTTATACGTTGACCTGTGGGTGGGTGTGGGGCGGGTAATCTGATAACTGTTTTGCTTACATAAATTATGTCACAGGATTTCGAAGTATTTTTCTCCGCCACGGTGTGTTCTTGTGAGTGTGGATGTTAGTGTGTGCGCGCGTGCGTGTGTGTGTGTGTGGGGGGGGGGGGGGGTGGTTGGAGGGCTATGCAAATATTGTCTGTTTTTAGGGTTAATGAAACGTTAACGTATTGCAGTTATTATTAACATACAGTTGTTTTTTTTCCCCATTCGCTCGCTTTGAATTCAAGCTTAATCCTTACAAGTGCTACAACTTCTAGGGCACTGGACTGATTTTTCCCCTGTGGATTAGCTTTTAATTATTACCAGTGTCATTCGCCATCAGATGAACCCACTCCAACTTCAGAGGTACTAGTAATTTACGTACCCAATTCAAGGACGAGAAGTCAACATTTTAGTCCACCTGACCGATGCAGGGCTTAAACCCGCTACCTCGACATTAGCACACCGGAAGTTTAGAGCAAGTGCTCTTATCCATTCGGCCATGCCGATCCCCTGCATTGAGGTTGTATGTATACTACGTGCATTTACAACTAAAATGATCTTGTACCTGTCACTTCATCTCGTCCTGCCCCATTCATCATATCATATTCTACCTATTCCTTCTTTCTCTTCTGTCTCCCTCTCCCCCTCCCCTTCGTAACTCTCCTACTCCGCATCGATTCTTCTTCTTCCCCGTACTTCTCCTCCTCTCCCTCCTCATTCTTCTTCTTCTTCTTCTTCTTCTTCTTCTTCTTCTTCTTCTTCTTCTTCTTCTTCTTCTTCTTCTTCTTCTTCTTCTTCTTCTTCTTCTTCTTCTTCTTCTTCTTCTTCTTCTTCTTCTTCTTCTTCTTCTTCTTCTTCTTCTTCTTCTTCTTCTTCTTCTTCTTCTTCTTCTTCTTCTTCTTCTTCTTCTTCTTCTTCTTCTTCTTCTTCTTCTTCTTCTTCTTCTTCTTCTTCTTCTTCTTCTTCTTCTTCTTCTTCTTCTTCTTCTTCTTCTTCTTCTTCTTCTTCTTCTTCTTCTTCTTCTTCTTCTTCTTCTTCTTCTTCTTCTTCTTCTTCTTCTTCTTCTTCTTCTTCTTCTTCTTCTTCTTCTTCTTGTTTCTCGTCATTCTTTTCCTCCCAGCCCAATCCACCTCCTCATTCTCCTGCACATCCTCATACAAGCCTACATTTTCCTGTCCATCCTCGGAAACCTCAATCCATCTCCTGTCATTCACTGAGACAAGACTGACAACTAAAGCACCACTAACAAGCAATTGCAGTTCTGAACACCAACACCCAAGCACACAGAATACACACCTGAAATCAACAAACCAAAAGCAATGTTAATTAATCGGTGATAATTACTTAACAATCTTATATTATTTCTGTACATGTTTAAGATATTTGCACATCGCAATCAACCCCGATATTTTTTGGGCTTTTGTGATTTACAAGGCAATGTTTAATGTTGAGTAGCTTCCCAGTGTTTTGCCCGTGTGTTGCCGGGGCCCATACGGTGGAGCAAAGAACAGTAACACTGTTGCCTATCGTGCACGTCGTAAGAGGCGACTAAGGAGAATATGGTTCCGTCGCCCTGCTACTGAGTGAGTGCGTGGCGCGACACTGTGAGCTGTGAATTTCGCGTGGAATGATTTTGCATCTGTCCGCAGATGTTTTTAGTGTGGACTGCATGTTCGGAACGACGTCCGGCTGTTGCTGGATTGACTGGTTTGCCTTTTCGGTTCACGATTGCATTTTCAGGAGACTCCTGGGAGTCATCGCTGTAGTTACGGAGTTCGTGCTTTGTGCGGCGCTTTCGGTGGGTCACCCTGTGGAAAGAGACCGAGCCATATGGGATAAAACCGGGGTCAATGAAGTCTTTCTCGTGACTGCCGTTTCCATCAATGATGAACTGTATTTTTCATGGAGGACTTTTGTGTTGGCATTCTGACGGCGGCATTATGCACAGTGTACCTGTGCGGGCTGTTGGCTTGCCGACACTCCTGTCTATTCCATTGTTCACATGGGGAAGTGAGGAGCATTTTGTGTGATATTCACTGGTACAGGAACGGAGCAATATGGGGACGACCCGTTGCCGTGAAGTTGGAACCGCGACTAACTGTTTTCTGAACGACTGAGGCCCATACCATAGAAATAAATCATCGCAAAGAGGCCTACATCCAAATCGTGTATAGCTGATTTCAACATTATATGATGACATGAAGCACAATATATGATGACATCAAGCACATCATATGATGACATGAAGCACAATATATGATGACATCAAGCACAATATATGATGACATCAAGCACAATATATGATGACATCAAGCACAATTTAACACCTCGAAATAAAAGATAGTGATATTAATGACCAAGCAATAAAACATACGCTTACATCAAATATAATACATGTCTGTATCGAATATCAGTCGTGATGACATCAGTAACGAAATAAATCCAGACACAAGTGAAAGGAATATTCGACAAGGAAAAACAGAACAATGGATAACGCAGAACAGCCACTCTCAGCTTCCTTGATGAAGAATACCCACAGGACCTCTGGATCCGAGTCTACACAGATGGGTCAGCACAAATTGCTGTTCGCAATAGGGGAGTGGGATTGTACATAAAATACTCAAATAATACTAGAAACACGGTCAGAGTACCAACAGGAAAGTACTGACATAACTATGAATCAGAAATCCAGCCATCGAGATAGCAACATAGAAGTTACTAAATACCAGCCATGGTACACAACCTGTGATGCTATTGACAGATTCTACATCAGTACTCGAGGCGCTCCTGTCTGGGAAATTGCCAGTACTAAGGACATTACTTTCTGAACTTGGCAGCGAGCGTAAGATCCCCATATAATGGATACGATCTTACTGTGGAGTACCCGGAAACGACGGAATTGATCAATTGACTAAGGAAGGAGCAACGAAAGAACAACCCAGTGTAGGCGTTACATACGATCAAAAGTAAAGATTGAACAAATTAGCCAGAAAGCCACCAAAACCTGCTCATGACGATTACCATCTTATAGACAGACCAAAACAAATTATTATTCTGTGCCCCCAAAACAGGACACAATAGATTACGTAACCACATACATACAAACTTCCAGATTGGCGAATCAGCCGTGTGCACACGTGGATTGGCGTCGCAAACAACAGATCACATACTCCAAGACTGCCCAAAATACGACATATCTAGGCAAACCTTCTGGTCTAGAGAAACGACAGTGAAAGATAAACTCTATGGACCGCTGAATGAACCAAAAAGACAGTTTAAATTCATACAAGAGACAACATTGAAGTTATAGACAAATTTTAAGCGAATGAGAAGAAGAAGAAGAAGAAGAAGAAGAAGAAGAAGAAGAAGAAGAAGAAGAAGAAGAAGAAGAAGAAGAAGAAGAAGAAGAAGAAGAAGAAGAAGAAGAAGAAGAAGAAGAAGAAGAAGAAGAGAAGAAGAAGAAGAAGTAGAGAAGAAGAAGAAGAAGAAGAAGAAGAAGAAGAAGAAGAAGAAGAAGAAGAAGAAGAAGAAGAAGAAGAAGAAGAAGAAAGAAGAAGAGAAGAAGAACGAACGAACGAACGAACGAACGAACGAACGAACGAACGAACGAACGAACGAACGAACTTATTTTCAAAGAGTAATAAATGGGCACGCAGGCCCGTCTTACATTCGGCCCTTCCAATCACTCATCTTTCGTTCATCAGTGCATAGTGCATTCACATAGGGGGGAAAATCATTGTCAAATGAATGTTGTAAACATAAACAATGCATGTTACAATGTTATGAGACAAATCCTATCCCCTATCCATCCGCGTGTCCCCAACACACACATCCACCACCCAACCACACACATGTCCACAGGCACATACATACCCCCATCAATCCACCCATCCTCCAACACACACACATCCCACACACACCCCCACATATACCATCTACCCACCCACACACACACACAACTCCCACACACCACACATCCAACACACACATCCCCCACCCACCCACACACAAACCCAGGCACCAATGCATGCATCCACCATCCATCACCCACTCATACATCCCCCCTTCCTCACACATTTCCCCACCCACACGCACACATCCTCCACCCATCCCATAACCTACCAACATTCACCCACCCACATATCCTCCATCACCCCACCCACACACCTCAAACCACTCAGCCAAACACACATATCCCAACCCACATATCCAACACTCACACACACATATTCCCGCCAGCTCACATATCCCGCACCTACCCACACACAAAACCCGCACCCACCCAAACATCCCCCACTTACACACATCTCCCACCCACACAATCTCCCCCACTCACACAATCTAACCCACCCACACATCCCGCACCCACACACACACATCGCCCACCAACCCCAAATTACACACACTCAACCTCCCACACATCCTCCACTCACCCACACGCCAACCCCCCCCCCCCCCCCCCCACCCCCACCCCTCCCCCGGTCTCCAATCCCCAATCACACATCCCTTAACTACACATTTCACCACCCATACACTCACACACACGCACATACCTAAACCCATACAAACATCCCCACCACCAACACATTCCTCATCCAAAAACACATCCTCCCACCAACACTCACCCCACCACCCACATATACCCCACCCACACACATCCGCCGCTCACACACTCTTCCCACCCACACATACATCCCCCAGCCATACACTCATCTCTCACACACATCCACCCACTCACGTACTCATCCATCACCCACTCACACCCACACATCACCCACCCACCCATCAACACATGCATCTCTCATCTACTACCTTCCCGCCCACACACAACCCAACCACCCAGCCAAAACACACACCCCCCATCCTCACATACATCCTTCATCCACCTGCACATCCCACACCTCCCCCACCACTCACACATCTCCCCTCCCACACAACACTCCACCCATAAACACATTCCCCCCACTCACATCCCCCACATGCATCCCGCTTTCACATCCCCGCCTACACATCTCTCACCCACACACACACACACACATCTTCCCACCCACCCACCGACCCGCACCCCTCACCTACAAACATCCTCACCACCCACACATACACCCTCCACCCACTCACATTTACCCCACCCACACTCACACACTCCCACCCACATAGACATATCCCATTCACAGACACACCCGCAAACCCATCCCGCACACCCATCACACACCCATCCCCCAACCGACACACATCTCCCACACACCCATTCATCCTCCCTACCCACACCCCAACCCATCAACACCCACATACTTCCAACCAACCTCCCAAATATCCACACCCACACACATCCCTCACACACACACACACACACATCCCCCACCGAATACACATCCCTTCACCCGTCCACACATCACCCATCAACCCACACACATTCCCCGATCACTGAAACTAATAAGAACAAATTCCCACATTATACACACAGTTGAGACACTGACGATTGTCGTGAGCATTCTCGCAAAAATTGTAAGAAATGGAGAAAAAATTGTATATATTGTGTAGCGTAAAATTAGTGATGCAATTCAACTCTCTCTCTCTCTCTCTCTCTCTCTCTCTCTCTCTCTCTCTCTCTCTCTCTCTCTCTCTCTCTCTCTCTCTCTCTCTCTCTCTCTCTCTCTCTCTCTCTCTCTCTCTCTCTCTCTCTTTCCCACTCACTAACTCTCTCACTCACATTACAGTAATGTTATATTATACATGATAAAATCAAGTGGCATACAAAATGATAATATGAAAGATGAGAATACACAAAAATATGGAATGGCATGTTACAGGAAATGCGTGCGTTCAAATCTCCTCTCTCTCTCTCTCTCTCTCTCTCTCTCTCTCTCTCTCTCTCTCTCTCTCTCTCTTTCTTTCTGTTCTCACCAACACACACACAGACACTCACAAACAATGCGCGCACACATACACTCTAATACATTCTCTCTCTCTCTCTCTTTCTCTCTCTCTCTCTCTCTCTCTCTCTCTCTCTCTCTCTCTCTCTCTCTCTCCCATTAAGTCACTGTCTCCATCTTTCATTCACTCTATATCACACTCTCTTTTACTCTCACTTACACACAGACAGACACAAAGTCACTCTCTCCATCTTTCATTCACTCTATATCACACTCTCTTTCACTCTCACTCACACACAGACAGCACACACCCTCACGCTATCAAATACACACTCCCTCGCATACACACGAAGGCATATACACATACACACACGAGCATACACACAATATATACACGCAAATACACACATATACCCACACACGCATACACACATACACACATTCACACCCATCCACACATACTTAAACACACGTACACACAAATAAACACTCCCTCGCATACACTGCATGCATGCACACGTACACACAAACATATGCACAAATATACACAAACATACACATATATACACATATATACACACGCACATACACACATATACACACGCACATACATATAAACACACATAAACATACTCACACACACAAGCACACACACATACACATATTTACACACACTTACACATGCACACTCATACGTACATTCAGATATGCACACACATGCACACACATACACACATATAAAAACACACATACACACATATGGACACACGTACACACACCTACCCATCCACCCACACACTTAATCACACATACACGCTGCCTCACATAATCTCACCCTCTCACTCACACTCACTCATTTACTCTCTAAACCACACTAAATCACGCTCTTTCTCGCACACACAGACAAGTACACAGACACACACTCACCCCCCCCCCCCCCCCCTCTCTCTCTCTCTCTCTCTCTCACTCATTCACTTCTTATGCACTCTCACTCACCCACTGTCTCTCTCTTACACACTCACTCGCTCTCACACTCACTCACACACGCACATACACATACTCACAAATCCTCCCCCTCACTCACTAAATCACTCTCCCTTACAGAAGAAGAAGAAGAAGAAGAAGAAGAAGAAGAAGAAGAAGAAGAAGAAGAAGAAGAAGAAGAAGAAGAAGAAGAAGAAGAAGAAGAAGAAGAAGAAGAAGAAGAAGAAGAAGAAGAAGTAACGAAACATTTTTATAGGTAATGTATGAAACGGTTACATAAAAAAACAGGTTCCCGTATTCCAGGCAGATGGTCGTAACAAATAAGGTGCACTTTCACAACAACAACACATGGTTACATCAACAACACATGGTCACACCAACAACACATGGTCACACCAACAACACATGGTCACACCAACAACACATGGTCACACCAACACATGGTCACACCAACAACACATGGTCACACCAACAACACATGGTCACACCAAGAACACATGGTCACGCCAACAACACATGGTCACACCAACTATACGTGACTACATCAACAACCCCAATTTACAGTAACAACATCTGAGGTTAGCACAGCCAAATGGATAATAGTATTTATTCTTAAAATTCCAGTGTGAACAAACGAACGAACGAACTTTATTTTCAAAGGGCCACCATTTGGGAACGCAAGCCCGTCTTACATTCGGCCCTTCCAATCATTCTTCTTTCGTTTATCAGAAGAAATAAAAACATTGTCAAGAGAATGTTGTAAACATAAACAATGCATATTACCATGTTATGAGACAGTCAGACACACGTACACACACACATTCATAAAAACACACATACACACATAAACACCTGCATACATACTTGCATCATTTACGCAAACTCACAGTTAAGCACCCACTCAATAACACACAAATACACACTCCCTCGCATATACATATTTTATCTCACAATCACAACCTCACTGACAAAAGTTTACTTATGCACACACACACACAAACACACATATAAGCATGCACGCACGCACGCACGCACATACGTACGTAAGTACATACCTACATACATACGTACGTACATACTACATAAGTACATACGTACATAAGTACATACGTACATACATACACACACATACACATATACATACATACACACATACATAGACACATACACACATACATACATACACGCACATAACCACCCCCCCCCCACCCCACACACACACACACACACTCACACACACGCACATTCACTCATTTTCTTATTTTCTCTCACGCATACAAACATACACACACACACACACACACACACACACACACACACACACACACACCCAACAACACATGCATTCCACACACCCCTTCCCCCCCCCCCACACACACACATACACACACACACAAACACTCACACACATTTAGACACAAACACTCTGCCTCACATTATCACTGAATCTAATATGAGCAACATCTCACACTTTACACAAACATACACTGACGATTATCGTTAACAGCCTCACTAAAATGTGAAAAAAAAATTGGGGAAATGGGGGGGGGGGGGGGGAGGGGGCGGAATATAGATATGCATTGTTTAAGGTAAAATATAGTGATGTAATTCAATAAGTTAATTCCTAAAATTGACATAAACATGATGAAATAAGCAGTGCACAATTTTTTCTATATTGCATGTTAAAATCAAGTGGCAGTAGAAATTATCACATGAAAGATGAGGATTTAAAAAAAAATATGGAATAGCATATCACATGACATGCGTGCGCTCAACTCTCTCTCTCTCTCTCTCTCTCTCTCTCTCTCTCTCTCTCTCGCTCTTTCTCTGTGTGTGTGTCTCTCTCACCCACACTCACTCACTCTCACCTTCTCACACTCACTCTCACTTACTCTCTCTTACACACATAGACAGACACAGACACTCACTCACTCTCTTATTCACTCTCTCATTTTCTCTCACTCACTCTCTCACTTATTCTCTCACTCACCCTATCTTATTCTCTCACACTTCATGCCCCTAAACCTATGATAGACTTATACAAAATAAGCTTTGCAGCGTACTCTTCCTCTGAGTTGTGGAACAATCTTCCACAAGAAATCAAAGAGACACCTCCACTCCAATTCCAGTTCCAATTTCTGGTACGAGTACCACCTTTCAGCTTTCGAATTTTCGACTTAGCTATGTATGGGTGTTTATGGTATAGCTTGAAGTTTGTCTTTTGTACTTTGGGCAGCTTGTTGTCAGCTTCCCGGCTTCTGATGGGTTGATTGCGTTCGTTACTTTCTTGATGAGGTTTTTCATGTCTGGACAGAGTCACGCACTTGTTGAGGCCTGGAGTAATTGGTTACCCACCCCGTCATATGGTGCTGTTTCCTTCCGGGAGTTTTACCAGTTGTCGTCTCTCCTGGTGTTCCTCCTATTTCCTTCGAATCTTCTCGGCGTTCGCCAGTGGTGACCACCATCTTGGTGGTGAGCGATATCGTTCTTCCTCTGTTGCTTCTTCTTCTGTTTGTGCCCTTGTATGCTCTGGTTCGGGTGTGGCTGTCTGGATCTTGAGAAGTTCAAGTATCTTATCAAGAGTGTCTTCTGTGTTTCGTTTCACATCTTGTATGTTAGATAGCTGTTCATCCGTATCAGCCTTTATGGCAGCCATTCGAGCGACATCCTGTTCTATCTTCTGCTGCACTTGCTTCATTTCGTCGTGAATGCGCTGAACGGCCGTTATCTGTTTTTCTTGCTTCTTGTGTTTTTCCTCCTCCCTGCTTGATAGACTTTCTTCTGTCTCAGCCTGTATAGCAGCCATTCGTGCGACATCCTGCTCAATCTTCTGCTGGACTTGCTTCGTTCGTCCAGGATGCGCTGAGCGGCTGTTATTTGTGTTTCTTGCGTCTTGACTTTTCCTTCCTCCATGGTTTTGAACTGTGTTCTCAGGTCTTTCAGTTGGCCTTCCAGTTGTGCTTTGTCATTTTTGATGAGTCGGTTGGTCGCCTCGTACTGCCTCCTGGCTTCCTTATATGGTAGGTTAGACTTGATGGCGATTGTCATGGCTTCTTTGCTGTCTTGGTGGCAGGGGCAGCCGAGGTATCTGGCGCCGTGGTTGCCGAGGCAGTTGGCGCATTTTCTGTTATTGTTAGGCCTCCTGAATTCCTTGTCGATCTTTGTATGCTGGCACTGACTGTATGGATGAGGTCCAGAGCAGTATCTGCAAACCTCAACCTCACTCTTGCAGGTGGCACGGGTGTGCCAAAACTTCTGGCACTTAGAGCACTGCAGCACTCTCGGTATGTAGTGCTCTGGAACTTGGTCTCTCTTGTCCTATCTGATGTATTGAGGGATCACTCGGTCCTCCGATGTTACTATGACGACTGTGGAGGGGATGTTGTTTTTTCCGTTGATCCTCTCGGCACTGGTGATCTTGAGTTTCTTGTTCTCCCTTGACTCGTTTAATGACCCATCGTTTCATCATGCTGTGTCGGGCGGCTTCCAATACAATGTCGTGGTGAAGCTGTATGGTGGCTTTCTCCTCTTGTGTTATCTTCTGGATAAGTGCTGGGGTTTTGGGGATTTTATTGATGATGACCACTACTCCATTAGGTGTCTTGCGCAGCTGGTTGATGCTGTGTCTTCCCAGCTCGTTTTCCAACAGACTGATTATCTTGTCTGTTGGTAGCGCCGTCAGTTTAGCTTCACCCATGCTTGTCTGTTTGAACAGTATTCTGCCGGTGAAGTCCTCAGATGTTTCTGTTGCTTCCTCCTCCTGTGTAGAGGTCACTGGAAGATTGGGCTGCATCGTATTTGAGCTGGTTAGAACTTCCCGGCTGCACTCCACTCACTATATATATATATATATATATATATATATATATATATATATATATATATATATATATATATATATATATATATATATATATATATATATATATATATAGTCACAACCTGTTTGAACACTATCCCAGTACAGACTAAATGCCCCCGCCTCCTAAAAAGAACACACACACAAAAACGAAAAAAAAAAAAACGGAAAATTATCTCACACGACAACTAGAACTAGCTAATAAACATTCCCATATGTATGGTATGGTACACCATCCTTAGGTATTTATAATGGCCATGTAAAAAATTGCCTGTCTCCGTGGCATATATATATATATATATATATATATATATATATATATATATATATATATATATATATATATATATATATATATATATATATATATAATATATATATTGTCGTAAGTAAAGACTGTCGTAGTAGTTATTTGTTCTTCTTTACTTCTTTAGTGTCGTCCCTGGAGTGAGGGGAATCAACACCCACATTTATTTTAATTCAATATCACTATCCTGGAGATATCCAGCAGACTCCGTCCACAACACTCCCTCAATCTGAAGACACCTTCTTCTCACTCTTACTCACCCCTGGATCATGCCCCTCTCATTCTTCCCCAAAATAACATACTTGACAACTCTAGCTTCAACAAATAAAAACAAGACATTTATTAAAGCAAAGAGTATATGTAGGAGAAGTGTGTGTGTGTGTATAATGTGTATAATGTGTAGAATGTGTGACGTATATTCTAAAGTGTATATAGACTCAGATCAGTGTTCAGGAGTATAGTCATTCTCATCACTGTGCTGAAAACACACCAGCACCATGTATTCCAGACAAGCAACCTCACCAAGGTGATGCTTCTCCGGTCACGTGAAGAGTTTCTCCCCTATCTCTCGAGGCATCCAGATGTTTGGACATCAATGGCAAACACTGTCTAATGAGAGTCTTCAATCTAATTTACACAATGAATTTCCTCTGTTATTAACTGTTTGTTACTCAGAGAATTCTAACACTATTGTCACTGTTACATTAATTGATCTAGTGTCACTGGTTGTAAAGATTTCCCATATTAACACCACCATCTGAATGTTCCAGGTATTTCTATAACTTTATATGAATGTTCCTGGTATCAGTGTTATATATATATATATATATATATATATATATATATATATATATATATATATATATATATATATATAATGTTCTGACTGTTCAGTGATACAACTATCACTTGCTAAACATAAGTATCATCAGCATGTCCTGCTCAGCAGAAGCCAAGTTCCCGCAGACCAACTTGGGTATAAGCCCAATGTGGAGGTCTCTCAGCAACTTCTGTCTTCAAATTCTGAGCCATCATCTTCTAAACTGTGTTCTACCTTCACTGTTGAATATCATAGCACACATACGTAGAACCTGTTGAGTAGAGAATACTATGGTGAGAGCAACTCAATCCTGGCCGGAATTAGGTGAGTGTAGGCCAATAGCAGCACTCAGATCTATAACAGAGATCCGATCTCTGTCATACGGCCAAATAGCTCCTCACATTGTCTGAGACATGGCAACACCAGGAAAGAATAAAGGAACGGGTAGAAACCCAGCAGATGCCCTACTGGAAGATCCTACCATTTCACATTCCCCTCCTCCCTCCCAACCATCCTCAATCTCTCTAATTATTATCCCACTACATTGTCCTCAACTCCCTGAGTAAAATGATATATCATACAAGCTAGTTAAAGCCACACAATAGGATACTAGTGCCGACGCTCCTATGATCATTTCTAGCCCCGCACTTATAGAACATTCTATCACGGCCCCTATAATACATTGTATCACCACACCTATAATACATTATATCACCTCACAGTACTGTACTCGATTCCTAATCATACTCTAAGTTAGATATGATTAATAGAATACAATATGCCTATTTCCGGTTGCAAATTGAGACTATGCAATCCCTGATTGGATCTATCTCTGCCGATAATTATTAACACTTGGACACTATAGTCTCTTTCTAAAACACAACATGGAAACTGCACAGATCCTTCAAACTTCAGAAATCCTGGTCGACTAACTCCACTTGTTTACCGCAACGGGTTTTAAGTCGGGCTTGAGTGACATCACCAAAAAGTCTAGACGCATCGGAGTCGAGAAGTTGTTTTTCTCTTTATTTATTCACATTATACTCAATGTGAACATCTGACTGGTGTCCCCTTTCATCTGGGAAATTGTCTCCTGTCTGTGATCTAGAGACCTTCTCCATATCACAAGACTCCATCCGACGTCTGACCAGACATTCCGTCTACCACTTCAAAGGCCGACTCCAGCCTTGCAGACGGATGGCGCCAGTGTACGTTTATCGAGCAACAACTTGTTAACAAAATGCCGACCAGGGTAGACATTGTAACGCGACGTATTTTGTTCCTCGAACAACTCACATCATACAGAAATGCCGACCGTAGGCAGACAGTTTGACTCGACGTATTTTTGTTCCTCCGTCTATACACATCAAAGGGTTTCCTGTTTGTGCAGGCGAATGTCTCCTTTTGTCATCGATCGAAACTAGTAAGTTTATTTTTCGCGACACACACACACACACACACACACACACACACACACACACACACACACACATATATATATATATATATATATATATATATATATATATATATATATATATATATATATATGTATATCATATATATGCGTGTGTGTATGTGCGTGTGTGTGTTCATCGCACACGTATATATACGTGTTTGTATATCGTACAATATGTGTGTGTTTATATATCGCATACTTATATATGTGTGTTTGTACACCGCACAGTATATGTGTCTTATTTCTATATCGTAGACTAATATGACATTTCCCAACCTACCAAATCAACCAATCAACCAACCAACCACATGCATATATGCGGGTGCTTGCCTATCACAAACACATATGTCCCAAAGTGTGTCCCTTTATTCTAAATCGCCTTGTACAAACAAACAGCACCACAGAAAACTGCACAATAGCATCTAACAGCCGATCCCAGGCTCTCTAATCTAATTAATTTAAAAACAAAAAGCCCAAACCCCGTCTCGCAAAGGTAATTCACTAACACTCAACCCAGTCACTCAATAATACACCTTCTATTTTTTCCCCTCGACGCACTCTCGGCGCGCACTAGCAAAGAGAAGCTTAATTTTACGACCACAAAAGAAATATCAATAAACGCGAGGGACTTCATTTCATATCCAATAGTCGGAGAGGAAGCTCAGAATAGGAAGTGGCTAAGTGCTATTTCAGGTACTGGGAGGATCGTCTATTGATTTCCTGGCTCCCAAAGCTCCAGCTATCGATAAATAAGGAACTGCATTATTTGTCGTTTTAAACGGGCCCTCGATTTGCGCTCGGCCTCGAATAGCATTGGGTTTCCGCTGGTAGGAGTCCCAACGAGTCGTTTCTCAGATTATGCGGGGATCTATTCTTGTACTGTGTTCCTAGTGCACTAATATGCTCGGCCTCCTCGCTCCCCTTAATCCCCCCATTCTCCGTGTTCTTGTGATTACTGAGTGAAACAACAACTATCATGATGTGAGGTTGAGATCACGTTCAACAACATTATCATCGTCAGCAACATCAGGATCAACATGACCATCGTCAGCAACATCATTATCCACATCATCATCGTCACCAGCATCATTATCCACATCATCATCGCCACCAGCACCATTATCCACATCATCATCGTCACCAGCATCATTATCCACATCATCATCGTCAGCAACATCATTATCCACATCATCATCGTCACCAGCATCATTATCCACATTATCATCGACAGCAGGATCATTATCCACATCATCATCGTCACCAGCATCATTATCCACATCATCATCATCACCAGCATCATTATCCACATCATCATCGTCAGCAACATCATTATCCACATCATCATCGTCACCAGCATCATTATCCACATCATCATCGTCACCAGCATCATTATCCACATCATCATCGTCAGCAGCAGCATCATTATCCACATCATCATCGTCAGCAGCATCATTATCCACATCATCATCGTCAGCAACATCATTATCCACATCATCATCGTCAGCAACATCATTATCCACATCATCATCGTCAGCAGGATCATTATCCACATCATCATCGTCACCAGCATCATTATCCACTTCATCATCGTCACCAGCATCATTATCCACATCATCATCATCACCAGCATCATTATCCACATCATCATCGTTAGCAACATCATTATCAACACCATCATCGTCAGCATGGTCGAATGAATAAGAACACTCGCTATTAAACTTCCAGTCTGCTGATGCCGAGGTAGCGGGTTCAACCCCTATACCGGTCAGCTAGACTAAATGTTGATTTCTCGTTCTTGATTTGGGGATGTAAATTACAAGTACCTTAGAAATTGGAACGGGTTCGCCTGATGGCGAGGGACATTAGTATGGAAAGCTAATCCGCACGCATAAATCAGTCCAGATCGCTTGCACCATGATGTCACGTGCTTGACATCCTTAACAACAATATTGACAGGCGACAAGACAATGGCATGATTATTGTAATTTCTACCACACTTTTAAGGCTTTCATGTGAATCATCCTCGTAATATTAAACCTTTATTAAAAGGGGTTAACAAGCAAGATGTTCGACTTCATTTCATCGGATTTTATTCTATATGGCTCGGTCTTGTTCCTTAGTACATCCTGCGGAAAGCGTCGCACATACATGAACTCCGTAGCTGCAGCGACGACCACCAGGAGTCTCCTAAAGAACTGGACGCGTGAACCGAACGACGTAGACAGGAATCGAAACCGCAACGTTCGGAGCGTGAAGCAGACGGCTTGACCACTTCGCCACGGAGTCTCTTACTTTTACCAAACTCTTTATAATTAAGTTTACTGCATTATTGGTTATTGGTGTGTTGTGCTGTTGTTGATCCGATGTGACAAGTTCTGTATCAGCATTATTAACTCATGACTAGATGTTCTTGAACTAGAACAATTAGGGTTGGCCTAAAATTGTGAGAGGACACAAATTATGGTCGTCACTGAGACGACAGAATTACCACAATGTAATATAGAAGTAAATGGAAATACTCTTAAACATTTGGATCTGTACAACTACCTCAGAATAGCCATACCATTTGAAGAGAGGTGCATTGAAGAGATTAAACAGAAATCGCCATGACAAAGGTAGCCAATTGGAATATGGGAACTATACGGACTAATAAAAAGATGTCAATTGCAACGAGAAAAAGAGTTTTGATGTGATACATATAACGTGTACTTTTGTATGGATATTAAACGTGGACGATGAATAGACAAGCTGGAAAACATCTAATGGCAGTAGAAATGTGATTTCTGGGGGAAATGCAAAGAATAAAATGGACGGATAGAAAAACCAATGAGCAAGTATTATAAGAGGTAGATTAAAACCGCAAAATGATTATAGAAATTAGACGTAGGCTGCCAGATAATTTGGGTATGTTATGATAAGAAACAAACCTGAGACATTGGTGATAACCGGCAAAATTGAGGGCAAAAAAAAAAAAACAAACAAGGGAAAGGCAGAGTATTAAATACCTGGATGGCGTGGCCACATGCCATGGTCGAGAAAAGACCACAGAGCTGATCCACGACTCGTGATTGTGTAAGATTGCGAAACATGATAGTCCATGTTTACCGACATGGCACATGATGATGACAAGATTTCCTAGATTCATCTCCAGTCACATGTAAGGTATTCTACACACACTCCTCCACAGCTCCAGTCACGTGTAACTATTCCACAATCACCCCTCCACAGCTCCAGTCACGTGTAGCTATTCCACAATCACTCCTCCACAGCTCCAGTCACGTTTAACTATTCTACATATACACCTCCACAGCTCCAGTCACGTGTAACTATTCCACAATCACTCCTCCACAGCTCCAGTCACGTGTAGCTATTCCACAATCACTCCTCCACAGCTCCTGTCACATGTAACTATTCCACAATCACTCCTCCACAGCTCCAGTCACGTGTAAATATTCCACAGACACTCCACAACAGCTGCAGTCACGTGTAACTATTTCATAATCACTCCTATTCAGCTGCAGTCACTTGTGCTAAACAACATATACCCCCCCCCCCACAGCTCCAGTCACGTGTAACTATTCTACATACACATCCCCACAGCTCCAGTCACGTGTAACTATTCTACATATACACCTCCACAGCTGCAGTCAGTGTAACTATTCTACATACACACCTCCACAGCTGCAGTCACGTGTAACTATTCTACATATACACCTCCACAGCTGCAGTCACGTGTAACTATTCTACATACACATCCCCACAGCTTCAGTCACGTGTAATTATTCTACATAAACACCCCTAAAGCTTCAGTCTCGTGTAATTATTCTACATAAACTCCTCCACAGCTCCAGTCACGTGTAACGTACTCCACATACACTCCTCCACAGCTCCAGTCACGTGTAACGTACTCCACATACACTCCTCCACAGCTGCAGTCACGTGTAACTATTTTGCATATACACCTCCACAGCTCCAGTCACGTGTAACTATTCCACAATCACTCCTCCACAGCTGCAGTCCACTCCCTCGTCATCCACCTCACCTGCCCCGACCATGTCCAGCGCCTGCTGTGAAAACGGCCGGAGCCTCATCAACCCACACACTGGACAGGCGATCTGCTCGTGCCAGTACTCACCTGGGCTGCTGACCTACTCCAGGTAAGGCGATTCTGTTATTATCCTTGAACTTAACGAAATCCCCCAACAGGCGCAATAGCGTGGTTGAAAGCTTTCTGTGCTAGTAATGTCATTGGGTTAGGGGTATCTAGCTGGTCATGTGTCCAAGTTCACTTGTTCCTGCAGCGAGGAGCTGCAGTCATTTGGAGGTGACAGGTTCGAATCCCGGTCTGTAACAGATGTTTTCAGCTGTTATGTTGTCAAGTTCGTCCTCTAATACCTACTTCGAGGAATATGCCTAGTGAGGTGGAGAAAGGAATGCTGCACGTGGAATGGCTCTCCTCTTATCACAGGTCACAGATTGTGAGACTTGTATTGATTGTTTGCTCTGTTATTTGCGGGAGTGAGAGGGAATGAGCAGATTGATAGGCTGGCATGGAATGCACCTCTTAGTGGTATATTACCTTTGGACAAGGGAAAGGTGGTCGTGCACCCGTGGGACCAGATGGAGAAAGTGGGGGAACAGATTGAGAACCCGTATGCGGAAAGAATGATATTGCGGGGAATCGGCAGGGGTTATAGAAGACTCTCAAAAATGAGAGGGAAGACAAGGAGAACTTTCAGTCAGATAGCGGTGGGTACGATTCGTAATATGACTCTTCGTTTGCTGTTGAACGAGGGGACGGAGCGCGTATAGGAATGTCCTGAGTGCAGTGATGTCAGTTCTTAGCTCAACTCAACTAAACTCAACTATCTTAGTGGCCTCACGGGGTTCCCCAGCTGATATTTCTGGTCGTGTAGTAAGCAATGTCGGACACGGGGCTCATCGTCTGCGAAAGTGAAGGAAAGAATGAGCACCTATACCGCCTTGCTCTTCGGCTGCAAAATGCGGAGACGATAGCGGAGACACTAGAGCAAGTAACATGTTTCTCCTATCTTGGACATGTAATAACAGATGATGGCGGAGATACTAGAACAAGTAACATGTTTCTCCTATCTTGGATATGTCATAACAGATGATGGCGGAGATACTGGAACAAGTAACAAGTTTCTCCTGTCTTGGACATGTAATAACAGATGATGGCGGAGATACTAGAACAAGTAACAAGTTTCTCCTGTCTTGGACATGTAATAACAGATGATGGCGGAGACACTAGAACAAGTAACATGTTTCTCCTATCTTGGACATGTCATAACAGATGATGGCGGAGATACTAGAGCAAGTTTCCTCCGAAGTCGGAGAGTGTCTGCCTGTACGGCGAGGAACCACCAGTCTACACACCAATAAGCCAGACATGGGACAACGGATACTCACGCAAAACTCAGGTCCTGTATGACATCACACTGATGTTGGACAACAGGATGCCTTCATCCGACATACAGGACTTCACGTTGGAGCTCAAGCCAACGAACACAAGCAAGCAAGCAAGCAAGCACTAGAACAAGTAACATGTTTCTCCTATCTTGGATATGTCATAACAGATGATGGCGGAGATACTAGAACAAGTAACAAGTTTCTCCTATCTTGGATATGTCATAACAGATGATGGCGGAGATACTAGAACAAGTAACAAGTTTCTCCTGTCTTGGACATGTAATAACAGATGATGGCGGAGACACTAGAACAAGTAACATGTTTCTCCTATCTTGGACATGTCATAACAGATGATGGCAGAAGTGACGTAGAAATAAAAAAGAGAATAGGAATTGCCGAATATGCTTTTAACAGCATGAATTCAGTATTGCTTGCTTGCTTGCTTGTGTTTGCTGGCTGTGAACTCCAGCGTGAAGTCCTGTATGTCGGATGAATACATCCTGTTGTCCAACATCAATGTGATGTCATACAGGACCTGAGATTTGCGTGAGTATCCGTTGTCCCATTGTGGTGTGCAGACTGGTTGTTCCTCGCCATGTAGGCAGATACTCTCCGGCTTCGGAGGAATCATCGATCCTACTGATGTTAGCCAGGACCCCGAAGGGACCTGTTGCCCAAGACGCACGGCGTGGACGTGTCAGCAGGTCTTGGCCAGTATAGATCCCAGCCCTGGTGCCTTGGAAACACCTCTGCGTCCCAATTCAGTATTAACATCTAGAGAGATTAACAACGCATTGTTTTTTAAAGTTGCATATCCCTTACAGGTCGTCGCAGTCAACACCAACATTTTTCAGCTGTTGTTGATGTTCTTGACAAGATTGCGTTCAGTAGTTTGACATTACTTTCTGAGCGACCGGCTCACATACCCCGTAAGTAACCAACGCGACGCAATCCGCTGCCGAATCTTGCGCAGCTGTGTTCCCCACGTGGCTATTCGAGATTACGGAGAAAGTCTACAAATCCCTTCGCCAGGGAGACGGCTTTAAAACGCGTTAAAAATGAGAATTGTCAAAAGTTACGTATATTCAACAACATTGTATGGCGCGGAAGCCTGTACATTGAACAAACAACTAGAAAGTCGTATAGAGGCCCTGGAGATGTGGATATGGAGAAGAATAAGTCGTTTTTCATGGCAACAAAAACAATCAAATACAGAGGTGCTAGGAAAAATGGGAACGAAAAGAGAGTTAATGAAAGAAATAAAACGAGGCAAACGAAATATTTTGGCCGCATTAAAAGAGATGGACGAACAGCAATCTGACAGAATATACAGTCAGAGCAAGAGACAGACAGTGTTGGAGATTCATTGCAGCCAACCTTCAATTTGGAAACGACACCTGATTGACTGATTGATATCATATCACAGACTTATAGCAGGAAATTGCTTCTGGATCAGTATGCCTCTCGGAGATGTGGCGTCGTGGAGCTAGAGTTCCACTGTTCTAGTTTGTGAGCGTGGAGAGGGGAAGAGACATTCTTCAGCCTAGCTCCAGTGGAGATGATACGTTGGTACCGTGTGGTGGAAACAGTCTCTAAACCAGCTTCACTGCGCTAGAAGCAAGCTATTTCAGAATTCAAACACAGTGGATCTAATAATTAAGGCTCAGTCATTCGGAGGATTCCCAACAAATCAACACGCTATCCTAACTACTAACCAACTAATTAATAAACCTATCGATCAAATAACTAACAAACCAACCTACGTACCAAACAACCAACCTACATACCTACCAACAACTAAGCAACTAACCAACCTAACAACAAAACAATCAACGAACCCACAACCAGCCAGGCAACCAATAAACCCACAACCAACCAATCAACCAACCAACCAACCCATAAACAACCAACTAACCAACCCGCGACCAATCAACCAACAAATCCACAACCAGCCAATCATCCAACAACCAACCAATCATCACACAACCAGCCAACCTACCCACAACCAAATAACCAACCCACAAACAACAACCAACCCACAATCAGTCAACTCACAACCAACCCACAACCTACCCAAACCCACTACCAACCCATAACCCACATACCACAACCAACCCACAACAAACCCACAATCCACAACCAACCCACAACCAACCCACAACCAACCCACAACCAACCCACAGACAACAACCAACCCACAACCCACAAACCACAACCAACCCACAACTAACCCGCAACATAAAACCAATCTGTAACCAACCCACAACCATCCCACAAATTACAACCAACCCACAATAAACCCACAACCAACCCACAACCCACAACCAACACACAAACCACAACCAACCCACAACTAATCCACAAACCACATCCACCCCACAAACCACAACCAACCAACAACCTACAACCCACAACCAACAACAACCCACAACTAACGCACAACCAACCCACAACCCACAGCTCACAACCAACTCACAACCCACCCACAACTAACCAACTAACCAACCCACAACCCACAACCTACAACCAACCCACAACCCATAACCAACCCACAACAACCCACAACCAATCACCCTACCAATGCTCAAACAGCCATTCATCCAACAACCAACCAACCAACAACGCACAACGAACCCACAACCAACCTACCAATCATCCCATAAACAACCCACATCCAACTCACCAATCATCCCACAAACAACCCACATGCAACTCAACAATCATCCCACAAACAACCCACACCCAACTCACCAATCATCCCACAATCAACCCACATCCAACTCACCAATCTTCCCACAAACAACCCACAACCAACCCACCAATCCTCCCACAGCCAACTCACAACCAACTCACAACCAACCCACAACCAGCCAACCAACTAATCAACAACCCACACCCAATCAACTATCCAACCACCCAACCCACAACCAACTCACAACCAATAAACTATCCAACCACCCAGCCTACAACCAACCTACAGCCAGCCAACTATCCAGCCACCCAACCCACAACTAACCCACAACCAACCAACTATCCAACCACACAATCCACAACCAACCAACTATCCAACCATCCAATCCACAAAAAACCGACCAATCATCCCACAAACAACCCACAACCAACCCACCAATCTTCCAACTAATAACCCACAATCAGCCCACCAATCATCCCACAACCAACTCACAACCAACCCACCAATAATCCCTCAACCAGCCAATCAACCAATCAACAATACCCAACCAACCCACCAATCATCCCGCAACCAACTCACAACCAGCACACAACCAACCCACAACCAACCAATCAACAACCCACAACAAACCCACAACCAGCCAACCAACCAATCAAAAACCCACAACCAGCCAATCAACCAATCAACAACCCACAACCAGCCAACCAACCAATCAACAACCCACAGCCAACCAACTATCCTTCCACCCAACCCACAACCAACCCCAAATCAACCAACTATCCAACCACCCAACTCACAAGCAACCACCCAACCCACAAGCAACCACCCAACCCACAACCAACTCACAACCAACAACCAAAACCATCTAACCACCTTAAGCCAAACCAAACACCCGAAGACAACACCAACAATAGCATTCCAAATGTCCTGATCACCGTTTGTTTTATCTCCCCAACAGAATGGGTCTCCCAGACCCCGTCTATACCGGCACAGCCTACTCCACCACCCAGGGCTACATGTCGCTAGGTGCCGACCAATCAGCCTTCTACCCACCCTTGGTAAGTTTTCTACGCCTCTGTTGATGTTTTCGTGTGAAAGATATGTCGACGGTCTGGGAAAACACGTAGACGGTCTGGAAAATCCGTAGACGGTCTGGAAAATCCGTAGACGGTCAGGGAAATCCAGTTCCTGAACTGTGATTGGGCTGCAAGGTTTAATACTGTCACATATTCTGCGACACAGTATAACTAGGTGAAGTGACAGTTCACTGCCCAACTTTTCTAGAATATATCTATGGTACCTATTTTATTAAGGAGGTAAGTGTGGCTGCGGAGTAGTGGGTTTATTTCATGTACCAGTCAGTTGGACTTAAGCGTTGACTTCTCGTTCAGACAGGAATGGCAAACTACTGACCATTAAATTATTTATATAGTAAATTAATCTGTCGCTGGGACTGATCGCCACGTCCTGCAAAGGACAAACATAAACCAATTGTATTGACCGGCGTGACCGCAGAGTTGCATTGAACTAAATAAATGCACCGATTGCCGGAGATGTAACATAGCCATCTACGTAGCTTACACGCTGTTGTTGTGTTGTCTTGGTGGTTGCACTGTTTGCTGATGAATACTTGTTGCGGCAACTTCCTTAGTTTTCCGTTACCGTATTTTTGTACAGCGGCACTACACTTCATGTTCGATAATGTTCGCTTCCGAAAGAAGAGGAGGAGTCCTAAAGGAATGCATTTGTCCCCATGTTTTAATTCTTAGTTCAGTTGTTTATGTTATTGTTGTGGTTTCTTCTTGTTGTTTGCTAATTAAGTATTGTCACACAAACGTCCTTCGTTTTTCCCTAACTGTGTTTTTGAACAGTTGGACTATATTTCGTGTGTTAAATTATTCGTTTCTGAAATAAGAACACGTGCGCCAAAGGAATATCTTACTAATATACTGCAAACATTCATTAACGAGTGCCTGTACACAATATATATATATATCTTAAAGGTCGAGAGGATCGACTTCATTGCCCCGGGCTTTATCCCACATGTCTCGGTCTATTTCCGCAGAACGGCCTGCCCAAAGTGGCCCACGAAGCACGAACTCCGTAGCTCTGGCGACGACCCACAGGAGTCTGTGAGGAAAATGCACCCATGAAACAAAAGACGTAGCCCGGAATCTAACCCACTACCCTCGGAACACCAGACAGACGGATTGATCACTTCGCCACAAAGACTCTCTTTTAGGACTTGTTTTAAATAGAAAGACTGAACGATTATGACTTAATTACTAAAAAAAAGTCTCTTAAAATTCGACAGGTCTACTTTACTGCTCTGGACTTTTATTCCATATGGCTCTTACTAATGTGGTGTTTATGGAAAGAAACAAGAGATATTGTAGTTTATCAAGAGATGTGAAAAAACAAAAACATTTGCGCTTAATATGATGAACATTGAGAAATACGCGTTAGCTATTCTTTACTCGCAGTTCCAACTTCATGGTAACGGGTCACCGCATAATGCCCCGTTTCTGTGCCTGTGCGAAAAGTGGAACAGTCAGTAATCCCGACAAACAAACAGCAAGCAGAGGTATACTATGCATAAGACCACTGTCAGAATGCCAACACAACAGTCTGCCACTAAAATTACAGATCATCGTCAATGGAAGCGGCTGTCACTAGAAAACCAGCAGTTGAACACGCCTTACTGTATATGGTAAAACCAGCTAGTTCAACAATAAGGTCGTCCGCCGATAATAGTTTAATTAGAAAGTTCTTTTATTAGGAATCCACCCACAAGCCAGAAGAATTAGAATTAAAGTTAGTCGTATATCTTTTACAGGACGTCGCTGTCAACCCCAGCATTTTGGCTGTTTGTGATTTCTTGGCAAGTCTACATTCAGTAGTTTGTCATTACCAACTGAAAGACAGGCATTCGTACCATTTTATTAAAACCAACGAAAGACGGTCTGCTGCCAAATCGCCCGTAGCTGTGGTTCGAAAGATGTATGCTGGATTACGATTTGCGTCCTTCGCCCCTTCGTTACAACGCCGGCTAAGAATTAAAAGGAGACGTAAACACACGATGAGAAGATAATTAGAGACAGAAAGGAAAAGTACGGTGAGGACAAATGGGAAACTGCAGAAGACAGTAACAGATAGGACTGCCTAGTATGAGTAGGCCAAGAGCGTATGCTCCAAAGATACGCACATAAGAAAACACACACTTACACCCTACTGTACCCATGCATTCTAATATACCCCTACATTCTAATATGCCCCTTATTCTTATAATATACCCCTACATTATAATATGCTCATAGATTCTTATAGGCCCCTACATTCTAATATACCCCTATATTCTAATATACCACTATATTCCAATATACACCTAGATTATATACCTCTACATTCTAATGTACCCCTACATTCTAATGTTACCTACATTCTAATATACCCCTGCATTCTAATATACCCCTACATTCTAATATATCCTACATTCTAATATACCCCTACATTCTATTTGCCCCTTATTCTTATAATATACCCCTACATTATAATATGCTCATAGATTCTTATAGGCCCCTACATTCTAATATACCCCTATATTCTAATATACCACTATATTCTAATATACCACTATATTCCAATATACACCTAGATTATATACCTCTACATTCTAATGTACCCCTACATTCTAATGTTACCTACATTCTAATATACCCCTGCATTCTAATATACCCCTACATTCTAATATATCCTACATTCTAATATACTCCTACATTCTAATATGCCCCTACACTCTAGTATACACCTACATTCTCAATCGCACTTACACTGTAACCACCCCAACATTCCAAGATGGAAGAAAGACAAGAAAAGTAAACATATACAGAATAAAACAACAAATAGGTTTAAAACTTAAAGACTAACTGTCATGGCATGCATACCAGACCTTAAGCCTTGGTCGGCAACTGGTCTAGGATCGAAGCTCCGACAGGCGGGCAGTTATAACAATACTTTGCTGAACCGGCAACTTCTGCAGCGTGTCTTGTTCCAGGAGTATTGGTGTTACCTTGCAACTGGAGTAAACAAGGTAGGCCGAGAGAGGGATCATGCTGCATGGCAACATATGATTTCTAAGTTCAACCTAGGCTTTGTGTTATGGAGAGGTCTAACTTCAATTTACAAAATATTGTCTGGCAAGGTGCCAGTCAGTTTTGAAAGGGAGTGGGAAATAAGCAGACAGACTCTGAGAAAGAAAGAAATAATCAACGAATGAAGCCGTCCCATACCTGAAACACCAACCGCAAAAGATAATCACTGAACAATCCCGCAAACTTGAAACAACCTAAAACAACCTAATAGACACACCGTTTCTCGCACCCGTTTCTAGTTATTGTGTTGATCGGACTACATTTCAGAAGCTGAGATAAGTATTCGTTTGTTTTATCTGTTATATGATTGTTTGTTTGCTTTTTTTTCTTTTTTTTTTTTCGCTGATGAAGATTGGGTCGAAATGTTTGCCGATATCTCAATGTCTTTCTCGTTTCCGTAAGCTGATGAAGTTTGGGTCGAAACGTTTGCCGATATCTCAATGTCTTTCTCGTTTCCGTGAGCTGTCTGTTCATATTTTGTGTGCTTTTATTTGAACTTTAGAATCACCACAGATTCTCTATTCAGTTAACTGTCTTCTATACCTGTGGTTGTCTTTTCATTTAACTGACTTCTCAAATATATGGTTCTTTTCAAACTTAACTGACTTCTCAAATATATGGTTCTTTTTTAAAACTAATCTGACTTCTGAAATATTTTTTTTTTTTTTTTAAATCTGACTTCTGAAATATTTAGTTCTTTCTAAACTTAACTGACTTCTCAAATATATGGTGTTTTTTTTTTTTAAAACTTAACTGACTTCTGATATATCTAGTTCCTTTCAATCTTAACTGACTTCTAAAATATGTTATTCTCTTTTCACTCAATTGGCATATCTAGCTTTTGATTTTCTTATCACTTAAAAGTGTCTCTAATTGTTGGTTCTCCGTTCACTTAACTATCTTCCATATTTTTTCTATTCTCTATTTCAGTGGTTCTCAACCGGTGGGGAATTTCCCCCAGGGGGGGGGGGGGTTTAGGGTGGGGGGGGGGGAATTAAGATTGTTTCACGATCGTGTTAATACAAGAACTGATTACTTTATATTGTTTTTCCCTCCATACTTTACGGTTCTGTACTTCCCGCCCTTCTTAAATTCGTTTTATAACGTAAGAAGACCCGCAAATCACGTTTTATTTAGACGTCTAGACTTGTTCTGAATGTGTTATTACATTTAGCTTCCATTTTTACGTAGGGGCGGGGTGGGCGGGGGGGGGGGGAATTTATAGGGAGGAAATACGAAAAGGGGGAATGACATTCTGAACATACGATGACAGGGCGCAAGGGCTAAAAAGGGTTTAGAACCACTGCTCTATTCACTTAAACTTCTCTAACTGTAGGTTTTCTTTTCACTTAACTATTTTCCTTAATTTTCTGTTTTCTATTCGCTTAAATGACTTCTCTAACTCTATTGGTTCTCTATTCACTTTACTATCTTCTCTGTTTTTCTATTATCTATTGACTAAACTGACTTCTCTAACTTTTGATTCTGTGTTCACTTAACTGAATTATTTCTCTATCTTTCGATTCTCTTTCCATTTAACTATTTTATCTAACTTTTGGTTCTCTGTGTTCACTTAACTATCTTCTCTAACTTTTGGATCTCTGTTCACTTATCTTTATCTGTTGGTTCTTTGGTCATTTAACTATGATCACTAACTTTTGCTTTTCTGTTCTTTTAACTGTTGTCTTTCTCTATCTTTTGATGATTTATTCACTTAGCTATCTTCTCTAACTTGTCATTCTCTATTCACTTAACTGACTGCTCTAACTTCTGCTTCTCTGTTCACTTAACTGTTCACCTACATATTCCCAAACTGTTACCACAGCATACTTTCCCAGAAGAAGAAACTCAATCGTTCAAGCTGTGACACGACCTTGCCAAACTGTCAGACTTAATCGACATCCCTGGTTTGAACTGTACCTGGGCGACAGCAAAGACAATCCAGAATACGCTTAATCAATCTTAGCCGTCTTCAGGAACTCCACAACCTGTAGCGGAGATTGTATTGTTTCCGCCATCATTATCACGTGCTAGGCCGGGCGGCGTAGGTGATCCCGCGCTTTCGCAAACATTTCGTTTCATCCTATTTTTTGGTTTTTGTTTTGTTGTTGGTGTTGATGTTGTTTTTGATTTGGAAACAGAAAGAATTTGTATTAAATTTTAAATTACCACGGCGATAACAGATGTTCCACATTCGAACAATACTTGTGACTATGTGTTTAACATCAGATGGAAGATGCATCACTGAGATAAAGAACAGAATTTTAAAAAACATTAAGTTGCATGTCCTTCACAGGACGTAGCAGTCAACCCAAGCATTTTCGCTGTTCGTCATTCCTGGGCAAATTTTACGTTCAGTAGTTTGCCATTGCTTTCTGAACGACCGGCCCCTATACCTTTTTCGAAAAAAACCAGCACCGCTGTGATTCGAACCCGGGTATACAGGCTCACAAACCGCGTTCGCAAGCCCTTAGCCACAGAGACCGGCAGAACAGAATAGGACCAGCAAAAACTGCATCCTATCAAATGAAGAACGTTTTGTGCAATAAGTCACGGTCCTGGAAAGTTAGAAAAGAGTTCTTGCATGTTACATAGAACCAGTGTTAACATACGGCTGCGAGTCATGGACAATTAGTAAACAGGAGAAAAATCAATAGAAGCCTTGAGAGATGTGGTTTTATAGAAGCATGCTGAACATTAATTGGACAGCCAAAAAGAGCAATCTGGACGTTTTAAGGGAAGCTGAGTCGCAAAGACAACTTATCACAAACATCAGAAAGAGGCGGTCATCGTTATGTAGCCACATTATGAGAAGACAAAAACTGGAACATGTTGTGACAAGGGGAAAGATTTGCGGAAAGAGAGATAGGGGAAGGCAGCGGGAAAATAATATTGACAGTCTTATGTCATGGCACGGAAGGGAGTCAACACACGAATTGATCCATGACGTCGGAGACCGTAATTTGTGGAGAGGCATGATCGCCTACGCCAGCCGGCAAGGCACTGTATGATGTGTTTAAAAAGGTTTAAAAGACAAGAGGCTCGACTTCATTACACCGGATTGTATAACACAGGCCTCAGTCTATCTCCGCAGTGTGGTCTGCTGAAAGCGTTGCACAAAGCACAAACTCTGTAGCTCCAGCGACGACCCCCAGTAGTCTTCGAGAAAACTGCTCTCATTAACCGAACGACGTTGGCCATGAAGCTTGGAAAGCGAGGCATGCCGCGTAAACATTCGTCTCCAAGACTCCCGATATTGGGCAAACAACGTGAGAATCATATTTGTGCAGATCAAATAGTTGTTTTTATAACTGACTTCTCCCACACCTGCTTCGTGTCGATGAGACGCAGTTCGTGATCCCGCATACCTACCCGCGTTGGAAACACAGACCGCATTGTGTTGGTTTTTTACGAAATGGTATAGGTGCCGGTCGTTCAGAAAGCAATGGCAAACTACTGAACGTAAACTTGTCAAGAAATCACAACAGCAAAAAATGCTTACGTTGACTGCAACGTCCTGTAAAGGATATGCAATTAACTTTCTCTCTCCCATGCAATTGCTGGTATATCCCATTCTCTCCCACACAGTTGCTACTTTAACCCAATCTCTCCCACGCAGTTTTTACTTTAACCCCGTTCTGTCGTTACCTAGAGAAATGTCTGCCCCGGAAGCACTACTTATTTGTCATCAAGGCCAGTTTGACCCTTGACCCCGTTACGTCACTAGTCTTGCATCTCCTGGAAACCCTATACTTATGTAAGATTTATTGCAGGAAGGAAAGGGACTGGGGAGTGGGAGAAATAGAGTATCCCAGATTTTGCGAGTGAGTACTCACAGTGTTCCAGGCGATTCATCTTACAGCCAACAAGCTGATCAGTCAACCAACCAATCAGCTAATCGACTAAACAATTAACCAACCCGTCATTCAGTCACTTAGCCAACATGGCAAACATTGAAGCAGGCAAAAGGCTAATAAATCCATTATCCAAATTAACAAATCAAGCAAGGAATCAATCAACCAATTCGCCTAATAATCGACTAGCTAACCAGTCAACCAACTAACCAGTCAACCAACTAACCAGTCAACCAACTAACCAGTCAACCAACTAACCAGTCAACCAACTAACCAGTCAACCAACTAACCTGTCAACCAACTAACCAGTCAACCAACTAACCAGTCAACCAACTAACCATTCAACCAACTAACATGTCAACCAACTAACCAGTCAACCAACTAACCTGTCAACCAACCAACCATACAAGAATCCAACTAACCAATTAATCAATCAAGAAACCAGCCAGCCGAACAACCAGCCAACTAACCAGCCAGCCAGCCAACGTAACAACCAATTAACCTACCATCTAGTTTATTTAGCAATAATCAACTATCTAAACAGTCAACCACACAACAAACAGACCAATCAACCAATCAACCAACTAGTCAACTAACCAACAGCCAAACCGTCAAACAGCCAACCAACCAACCAACCAGCCAGCCATCGAGATAAAGTCACAACCAGTTTACATTTCAACTAGTTTATCAACTAACCAACTTTCCAGTCAGCCAGGTAACGTAACAACATGTTAACCTACCAACTAGTTTATTAACGAACCAACCACCAGCCAACCTATCAAACAACCAACCAACCAACTAGTGAGCCAGCCACCTAACTTAATAACCAGTTAACATATTATCTAGTTTTTTAACCAACTATTCAAGCTGCCAAACCATCAACCACACAAGAAAAAGACCAATCAATCAACCAACCAACCAACCAGCCAACCAATCAGCGAACATATCAACCAGCCAATCAACCAACCAGCCAACCAAAAACCCAGACAGCCAATCGCCCAGACAACCAACCAACCAACCATCCAGTCAGCCAACCAACCAAACAACCAACCAAGCAACCAACCAACCAACCAAACAATCACAACATCAGAGAAGCAAAAAGAACAAAGCAATGCAGCAACAAGAACTCTACAACAAAACAACGTATTTACAAACATGGAATATTTGCGACTCCGTTGTCAAGCGAAACAAAGACACAAGGGAAGTAATTGATTAGTGTCCGACATCTGACCCACCCACTGAAAGTCGCCCCACTTACCTGAAACCATTATGTCCAGGTCTACTGATGGTCAGTTGTGACAGAGACAGGACTGACCTGTCTCAGACCTGGTCGTTAATTATGTTCTTCAGGTGTATTAAGTGTGGCAGGTTCAATGAGGGCAATGTTGTATTGTCAGAACCTGGATTTCGCCTTGTTGTGTTTTTAAAGGTTGTTGGCCTGGCCTGGTTAGTGGTGGGGAGATATGGGGGATGGCATGGTTCTGGATGGATGGGTGTGTGTGTGAGTGGGTGGATATGGGAGGAGGGGGGAGTGAATGGATTTGTGGGTTAGTGGGTGGATGGATGGATGGGCGGATGAGTGGATGGATGGGTGGGTGAATGGGTAGATGGTTGGGTGAGTGGACGGAATGATGAATGGATGGATTGATGGGTGGATGGGTAGGTGGGTGTGTGCATGGATACGTAATGAATGGTGGGTGGATGGATGAGTCGATGGGTTGGTGAATGGGTGAGTGGAAGGAAGGATGAGTGAGTGGGTGGGTAGATAGATGTATAGATGGGTGGGTGCGTGGGTATGTGGATAGATTGATTTATGGAAGTGTGAGTGGGTGGTTGGATTTGTGGATTGATGCATGGATGGATTCATGAATGGATGGATGGATGAATGAATTGATAGATGGTTGGATGAATTGTTGGGTGGATTGGATTGTATGGGTAGATGATTTGGTGGACTGAAAGATGAATGACTGGATGGATGGATAAATTGATGGATGAATACATGGTTGGATGATGGATGGGCGGATGAATTGATAGACAGAAGAAGAATACTTTTATGTGGTAACCATTTCTATGTCATGCCTTCTTTAGTTCTGAGATATAATTATAACACAGTTTTCAGCTCAGAAGCAATTTCTTGCTACGGGTCTGTGATGTAATTGGGAAATCACATGTTGTAGTCCGGAGAGCGAGGAGGAATCGGCTGCCAGTCTTTCCCTCACTTTGGCAATCGACAAGCCCAGGCGTCGAACCGGCGTCCCACCGTGAACCAGTGTACTGTGGCCACAGGCATCATAGGTGATGGGAGTTTCTGAGGAGACGTGGTTAACTCGCCTGCTGGTGCTGTCAAGACTGGGCTCTTTTCCCAGCTTTGTCATTCGGTTCACGAGGGGTAGTTTTTCGCAGACCCCTCGGGTCGTGTTCTGATCTAGGCTTTCGGCAGGCCGCTTTACGGAAAGTAGACCTATCCTTACGGGATATAACCCAGTGCAATGAAGCGATCCCCTTGCCAGTAATCATAGCTGGAAGAATAAAGGACACTTTTGTACGCCTCGTTGCGAATTCGGTATATGGTGATAGCTTCATATAGGTACTCGCCGGTAGGCACTCGGTTTGTTATGTCATCACTACCACACTGGTCGAATTTATATCTCATGACATTTCAGGGTACTCGTTTTAGGCTGAATGGAAATAGGAAGCAGGGTAACAACAGTGTGCCTTAATGGAGATTGGAACACATACCCAACAGGCTAGCAAGAACGCTAAGTACTCGGCCACCGTGGCTTCGGTATTGCTGAGGGACAGCCGGCGTTTGTGTCTTAGGGATAGTGGACGCAGTCACGTTCTCACAATCCCGAAATACCGGCATTCGGAAGTCAGCACGTTTGTCACCCTTTACTCCGGCATGCCAGGGTGTTTACATCCAGGTGAGGAATGTGAGGCGAGACTTCCGATAGTTGTCTATCCATTCGGAGCGGAAGCTGCCGGTTGCAATTTTCTGTAGCACTTTCATGGCATCTGATTTGATTATGCCATGTATGACTTCTTGTTCTGTTGTTCACGTGAGTGCTCTGGAGGCAAAGAGACACTGAGTACGTATGAATATGCGACGAGTGCAGCGATAAACTGTAATCGTATTTGCTTTTGTCCCCTCCCCCAGAACTCACCGTACGAGCTGAAGGAGGCGGGCGAGACTTGGCGAGGGCTGGGACAACACCCGGGGTGTTACCCGTACGATCCATCCACCATGTCGCCTCACCCATATCCCAACAGGTAGGTTGCCATGTTGTTGTTTGTCGGAGAGGGAAAGGAATAAGTGGTGGTTATTTTCATCATCATCATTATCGTCATCATCACCATTATCATTATCAGCAGCATTTTCATCATTACAATGTGTTCCTGTAGTGAATGTGAATAGCGAAGACATAATCAATAGATTGCACGATTTATTGCCTAGCATATTTCGCTGCACCTAGTCAGGTACATGCTGCAGAATACACACAACGTAAAGTAAAATAACTAGATAAATCCTTCAGGATGAAACATACACATGCTCGCACAGCAATGTCAGTTGTCTACCACGGTAATTAAAACTGACTATCATGTCTTTCTGTTTGCACAAAATTGGCCTATGTAGATTAATCATTATGACTACTGCAAACTATTTTGTGTATTAAACAATAGGCGAAAATCACTTTCTCTATCAATCTCATGGCCGGTTTCCAACACGAGCCATGCAATCAACAAATCGGGAAGGTTGTGGTATGTCGGCCTTACTAGGCTCCCATCGCCTGTGTGTAGTATCTTGTCAGTCCATTTAGGTATGTGATCAACCACTCTGTTGTTCAACTGCTGCTCTGTTCTTCCGATGTAGGTAGACTGGCACCTGCATGTGAATTGGTAAATGCAACTAGATTTGGCGTACACAGGGACAGATTCTTCAACTACTGGGACGGGAATAGGTGTGGTTCTGTATCTAATAACTGGAGGTGCAGCACATAATGTTTAGCCGACTGCTGTAATGAGCCGGTCCTGTAGACGTTGCATTACGCCATCCCCTCGGAAGGTTAGCTGGATACATACTTTGAGTTTGGGGACTGTACTTTCGTCTGGTTTTGGTTTCGGCTGTTAGCTGTGGCGTTTTGTAAATCCTGTAGAGTACCTATTCAGGTACCCATTCAGTACTCAATATTCATAAAAAGGGCCTTCTTGGAAGTGCAGATTTGCAGAGAAATATAAGCTTTATTCATTCGGTCTACCAGATGACATATTGGCGCTAGTGTGAGTTCTCTTCACTTCCCGAGGTTCACGGTTTCCACTATTATGAAGCCTCGCAAGAACAACATACGTTGCAACGCTTCGAGACTGCAAGAGTGTCGTGGGAAATCATCCCCATGATGGTAGAGATTCAGCACCCGAATCAAGGGCAGCGGCGGTAGTGTAGTGGATGAATGCTCGCCTACTGGCCCAGGTTCATGGGCTAGATTCGCACCAGGACGGATTCGAATGTTTATAATTGAACTGGACTCTAACGTCGAACCAGTCTAAAGATGGTACCAGACAAATTATTGGGAAGCAAAGGCCAACAATTGGATCTAAAATTGATCTATCACCATATACCCAATAAACCTTCAAAAGTGTAAAAGGGCCTTTTATTGTTTACTTTTATCCAAACCTTGTGCTTAAGATTCCATTGTTCGCTGAGAGATAAATAGCATCTTTGCCCGCAATGCTGTGACGTCAATTTTTCCATAACTATTCGCTAAACAGAGAGTGCAAAGAAATGACTCTCCTTCGATCAGAAGAAAACAGTAACAATGGTGGAATCAAAGAAATAGGTGACATTAAAGTATGAAATGGAAATAGAAAGGAAAATTCTTAACCAAGTGGATAATTTTAATTACTTAGGGGCATTTATAACATAAGACTGAAGGTGCACAACAGAGATTAAGAGCAGAATAGAGAAAGCAAAAGCTGCATTTCAGAAAATGAAAAGTATACAATGCAATATGTCACTGTCATTGAATGTAAGGAAGAGAGTGCTAATTGCTGTATAGAACATGTTTTGCCTTATGGCAGTGAATCTTGGAATGTAAATGAACACATTAGGAAGAACTTGGAAGTAACAGAAAAATGATTCCTAAGAAGAAAGTTGCGAATTCTTTGGACTGCCAGAGTAACTAATGACGATTGCCAGAAAGAGACTAATGAAACTAGAACATTATATACAACAATAAGAAAGAGACAAACAGCTTTCTTTGGCCATGTGATGAGAAGAGAGGCATTGAAATACATATTGGCGACTGGAAAGATCGAAGGGAAAAGAGGCAGACCAAGAGAAATTAGATGGAATGAGACGGTGGCATGGAGGAATATCACCTGCAGAGTCGATCCAGAAAACCAAAGACCGAGATATATGGAGAGACATGAACGCCTACGCCAGCTGGCGTGGAACTTAATGTTGATTGTGATTTACCAATCTGGCATGACATTACCTACGTAACATTGATGTCTGTCCTGACAGTCTTCTGTTTCCTATGTGGCAGCTAATCAATACACTGGAATGTTTGACCTCCACAGCTATGGCACAATGGACATCAACAGTGCAGCTCGGCGGAAGAACGCCACCCGCGAAAACACCAACACCCTGAAAGCCTGGTTGTACGAGCACAGGAAGAACCCGTACCCGACCAAAGGGGAGAAGATCATGCTGGCCATCATAACCAAGATGACACTCACACAGGTAGGTGAACATAGACAGGTAGACACTCACACAGGTAGGTGAGCATAGACTGACAGATATCCACACAGGTAGGTGGGCATAGACAGACACTCACACATGTAGTTGGACATAAACAGACATACACTCATACAGGTAGATGGACATAGACAGGTAGACATTCACACAGGTAGGTAAACATAGACAGACTGACACTCACACATGTAGGTGGACATAAACAGACATACACTCACACAGGTAGATGGACATAGACAGGTAGACATTCAGACAGGTAGGTAAACATAGACAGACTGACACTCACACAGGTAGGTTGGCATACACAATCACACATGTAGGTAAACATAGACAGGTAGACACTCACACAGGTAGGTGGACATATAGTATGAAGTGTGTGGGTAGATGGACATAGACAGGTAGACATTCACACAGGTAGGTAAACATAGACAGACTGACACTCACACAGGTAGGTGGGCATGCACAATCACACAGGTAGATAAACATAGACAGGTAGACACCTACACAGGTAGGTGGACATAGACAATCACCCACACAGGTAAGCGGACATAGACATTATCCACACAGGTAGACGGACATAGACAATCATCCACAGAGATAGGCGGACATTGACAATCATCCACACAAGTAGATGGACATTGACAATCATCCCCACAGATAGGTGGACATTGACAATCATCCACACAGATAGGTGGACATTGACAATCAACCACACAGGTAGGTGGACATAGACAATCATCCACACATGTAGGTTGACATTGAAAATCATCCACACAGGTAGGTGGACATAGACAATCATCCACACAGGTAGGCGGACATAGACAATCATCCACACAGGTATGTGGACATAGACAATCATCCACACAGATAGGTGGACATAGACAATCATCCACACAGGTAGGTGGACATAGACAATCATCCACACAGGTAGGTGGACATAGACAATCATCCACACAGGTAGGTGGATATAGACAATCATCCACACAGGTAGGTGGAAATAGACAAACATCCACACAGGTAGATGAACATAGACAGGTAGAAACTCAAATAGATAGGTAGACATAGACAGACAGACACTCACACAGGTAGGTAGACATAGACAGACAGACACACACACAGGTAGGTAGACATAGACAGACAGACACTCACACAGAAAGAACCCTTACCCTACCAAAGGGGAGAAGATCCTACTGGCCATTACATCTAAGACGACACTCACACAGACAGACAGACAGACAGACAGACAGACAGACAGACAGACAGACAGACAGACAGACAGACAGACACTCACACAGGAAGAACCCCTACCCTACCAAATGGGAGAAGATTCTACTGGCCATCATATCCAAGACGACACTCACACAGACAGACAGACAGACAGACAGACAGACAGACAGACAGACAGACAGATAATTATTTATATACTTAAACGTTTCCTTTCCAGCTGCCTTCCTTTTTCGCATTATATCCTTTCATTAAATTCCCCTTTCTTCATTTTGGTCGCAATCATGCCGATATTATCATCAATTCTTAACATTCGAAGCAGTTGACTTTATATGAATAAAGCTATTTATTACATTTGTTTTGTTTCATTCGGTTCGTCACGAGACAATCTATTTGTGATACTTGTAACATTAACTAATGAATGGCTGTTTTGATTCTCTCCGGTTTACTGACTCCACCGTTAAAGTGAAGTTATTAAGTTGAAAAGACTCTCGTACCGTTCTCGTTGAAAAGGTGATCATTACGAGTCTTACAATCTCGAAACGATGTCACAGATGTGACTTCTGCGGTACAACATTTTATCATATTTTCATTAACCGTGTTAAACCCGTAGATTTCTCTTTTGTAAGATAGTCATCAAGCAGCTATTGTGTCGGTAATTTATTATCTGTATTGCTGCTATTTAGCTGTGGAAAATTAGCTTACGTCGATAGATTGATCTGGCAAATTTGCAATAAATGATTAGTATTATCATTATTCGGAAATCTTGAATTATTGCAAATGTGGGACTTAACACGCAGTTCACGGTTTATTAGAAAAGTGCGTTAGTAGGGGTAATAGACCTCCTCCGTGGCAAAGATGTTGCGGACGCATTTCATAATCCCGCATACCGCGTTTGAAACACAGCTGCTGGCGATCTGGCAGCAGACCGCCTTACATTGGTTCTTTTTTTACTGAAGATTGTATTAGTGCCGATCGTTTAGAAGGCAATGGCAAACTACTGAACTTAATCTTGCCAAGAATTGAATTGATCTTTATTGAACTGAATTGATTTTTATTTTCAAAGGGTAAAAAATTGGGCGCGAAGGCCCGTCTTACATTCGGCCCTTCCAGTCACTCATCTTTCGTTCATCAACAGTGCGTGATGCATTCACATAGGAAAAATAAACATTGTCAAATGATTGTTGTAAGCATAAACAATGCATATTCTCATGTTATGTGACACATCCCCCCTCCAACACTCACATCCCGCACCAACCCACACACACATCCCTCACCTCCTCACACATCACCCACCCATACCCACACATCCCCCACCCACTACATATTCCCCACTCACCACACATCCCCCACTCATCCCTCCACCCACTCACAGATCCCGCCACCAACCCAGACATCTCGAACCCACACACACACACATCTCTCACCCACCCACACGCATCTTTCCACCCACATACACATACCCCAATCCACTCAAGCTCACCCACCCACACACACACATGCTCTACCCACCCACACACCCTCCAACAACACACACATACCCTTCACACACGCATATCCCGCACCAACACACACATATCCCTCGCTCACTCACACATCAATCACCCATACTCACACACCTTTCCATCCACACACGCATTTCCCCACCCACCCACACATTTCACAACCACCCATACAACCCAACAACCACACACACATCCTCCACCGACACACATTCCCCCACCAAAACACACATCTCCAACGCAAACAAACATCCCACACACACACACACTCCCCACCTACCAACATCCACAAACCCCCCACCGCCAACACCCACACATCCCACTACCCACCAACACCCACGCAAACACACATCCTCCTCTCACACATCCCTCACCCACACGCCCCATCCATGCTCACATACCTCCACCCACCAACCCACTCATCAACCCTCGTCAGCACAGAATAAACAAACACAAATCGACACATTGGCACCTTTCCGTCTTGACAGACGATAGTTTGGTACACTGTGCTTCAAAAAGGCTTAATAACTACGATCCATGGCGGTGGCGAGTGTGGCTGGTAAGGCCAATTCTTGCTGCAAATGTTTGCCCACAGTAGGTGCATGTGAAAACATGGTCACTTCCACCATTTTGCACCATCTTACGTCTCTCACGCTCTATGTGTGCTTTATCTGCAATCATTTTCTCCTTTGTCTTTATTCCATTTCTGACAGTTGCCCTCCATACAACACGTTCAGCGGCGACGTGCTCCCAATGTGCATTATCAATGCCTGTATCAATCATGTCCCGCTTACACACATCTTTGTATCGTAGTAGAGGCCGACCCTGAGATCTCCTACCCTCTGTAATTCCCCAAAAATGATGTCCTTTGGTATTCTACCATCATCCATCCTCCTAACGTGTCCTATCCATCTAAGTCTACGAAGACTGAGCATGGAATACACCGTCACACAACCTGATCTTTCCAATACTTCAGTATTTGTGATTTTGTCTTGCCACTTAATACCAAGTATTCTTCGCAGACACCGCATATGAAAGCTGTTTAAACGTTTCTCTTGGCGTGAGTAAGTTGTCCAGGTTTCACTGCCATAAAGAAGAGTACTAAGGACACAGGCTTGGTAGACGAGGACTTTTGTTTTGGCAGTAAGCTTCCTGTTCTCCCAGACTCTTTTTGCTAACATGTTCATTGTTGTTGCTGCATTGCCAATCCTGATGTTGATTTCCTGATCGAGGGATAATTTGCTATTTACCTCTGATCCTAGATATGTAAAATGGTCTACTATCTCCAGTTCGGCGTCGTCAATAAAGATTGATGGTACACCATGTGCACCTTGTGACATAATATGTGTCTTCTTTTTGTTAATTGTTAAACCAAATTCAGAACAAGCATTGGAGAATGCAGATAGTAGATGTAATTCTTCCTCAGAGTGGGTCGTAATCGCAGCATCATCCGCAAAAAGCAACTCTCTGATTAGTACCCTGCTAATTTTGGTCTTGGCCTTCAATCTCTGAGCATTATAGAGGCCACCATCTGAGCGTGAGTGAATGTATATACCGTCATCCTGATCACGAAAGGCATATTTCAGTAGAAGTGAAAAGTATATCCCAAAGAGGGTGGGGGATAGTACTGTCAGGGTCTTAAACTTGGCTCGCTAACCTAACACATGTGAGACAGTACAAGTACAACGTGATTTGACGTAAGACTCAACGATACACCGTTCAATGGATTTATTCACAGATCAAATACATTACGATGATCACAACAATATATACGTGATACTTCAATACACTTACATCCACAATACAGCTCACAAGTCTAACTCTCAAGATGTCCAGACACTCGACTTTCAGCACAGAAAACCACACAACGCCTTTCTCTCATCATGCGTCCGTCCAAGTCCGTGTCCCAGAGTTGTCTGCCGCTAGTTCGCAACTTGCCTCCAACCTGAGGTGGCTTCACGAGGCATGCGTGCGTCTTGCGTCGTCCTTGCCTGACCGCTGGTCGCTCGTCAGCCAGCAATCTTGCAGGCAGGTAACTACCACTCGCCTGGCGGCGTAACGAAGTTGCTGCATCCCTGCTGGGAGCTAAGTCGCCTGGCGGGCGTAACGATGTCACTGCATCACTGTACCCTTTCTGGACTCTAACACGCTCCCCCGGCAAATTCATGAAAGATGTCATCTTTCATGTATAATATATGTACACACTGGGTTAATATTCTAACCTTGTCAGAGTCTACCCTTCTGTTGTTATATACATTGGTATCAACATACAAATACATACACATATGCCATAGAAATATATAAGAAATGGAAGTTGCATTCAACGACATGTGGTGTTCAACCTTTAACACATGTCAGGTTTCATCCTCTCGATGGACTCTGACAGTACACAACCTTGCTTTACTCCACTCTTGATTTCAAACTCTTCTGAAGTTGAGCCATCAAACTTGATTATACCCTACATGCCTGTGTGGAACGATCCACAATGGACAGAAGAGTTGGTGGGCAGCCAATCTTCTTTAGTGCTTTGAACAGACCCTCACGACTGACCAAATCGAATGCCTTTGTGAGGTCGATGAAGGCAATAAACAGTGGCTGATTTTGTTCCCGGCATTTTTCTTGCATCTGTCGCAATGAGAATATCATATCAATGGTAGACCGGTTCTGACGGAAGCCGCACTGTGATTCAGGGTAGACTTGATCTCCCAGGACTTGAAGTCTGTGCAGGACAATTCTGGCAAATACTTTCCCAACAATACACAGTAGTGTGATACCCCTATAGTTGTTACAGTCGCTCCGATCTCCCATGTTCTTGTACAGCGTTATGATGTTTGAATCTTTGAAATCCTGTGGGACTTGTCCTTCTCGCCAGCATAGCTCTATTAGCTGGTGGATCTGTAGAGCGAGTGTGTCTTGCCCACTCCTGATTACCTCTATTGGAATCCCATCCTTACCTGGAGCCTTGCCAGATGCAAGCTCATTTATAGCACACTTAACTTCTGTTATAGTGGGAAGTGTGTCCAGGTGGTCAAGAGTTGGCAGGGCCTCTATGGCGTTGAGTGCATCATCCGCTAGCTTGGTCTCACTTGAGTAAAGCTCTAAATATTGCTCGACCCATCTATCCATCTGCCGTTTCTTATCAGTGATGATTTCTCCAGTCAAGGTTTTCAGCGGTGCACTTCTTTTGATCATTGGACCACAGGCTTTCTTTATCCCTTCATACATGCTTCTGATGTTTCCCTTATCACTTGCGATTTGAATGGACTCACATAACTTGATCCAATAGTCATTCGCACACTGCCTGGCAGCCTTTTGTACATCCTTCCTCGCTTGCTTCAGCTCACTCAAAGTGTTACGCGTTGGTCTTTCCTTGTTTCTTAAGAGAGCTATCTTTTTTTATCAATCAAGGGCTGCAGTATCTGGCTGTTTGCCGCAAACCAGTCCTGCCTCTTATGATCCACAGTGCCGTAAACCCCTACCTCTGTTTTATAAATAGTTTCCTTAAGTTTACTATATTTATCATTTACTATACAGTTTTCTGATGTATCACTGAAAGCGTCTTCAAGTTGCTGTTGAAATTCAAAGCACTTTCCAGGATCGTGAGTGTTAATAATATTAATCCTGGGGTTAGACTTGTGTTTAGCTGTGTAGATTCTCTTTGGTCTCAGTCTAACCCTTGCAACAACCAAAGAATGATCTGTATCACAGTCAGCACTGTGGTAACTTCGAGTTAAAGACCAGGGATGGAGTTATTGCCTCTCCATAGCACAAAGCCTGGGCTAAAATATAGAGATCATGTGTTGCCCATGCAGCATGATCCCTCTCTCGGCCTGCCTAGTTCACTCCAGAGGAAAGTTGACACCTATAATCTGGAACAAGACAAGCTGCAGAAGCTGCCGAATCAGCAAAGCAATGCTCTAACTGTCCGCCTGTCGGAGCTTCGATCCTAGACCAGCTGCCAACCAAGGCTTAGGGCCTGGTCTGCCCTGCCATGACTTATTTTGTCTTTGGGTTGCATTTCCTCGCACCAGGATAAGGCTAGTACCCTCCCAATTGCGCTCTTCCGCCCGAAGCCGTTGGCACAATGTGGGGTGTTGGGTTTGGTAAGCGCCGCCCAACATTCGGCGCTGACAGAAAGCAGGTAGTACCGCCTACTGTCATACGGTAGCTCAGTCATATCTGACTAAGACCTGACTACCTCGACACAACAACATGTAAAACACTACATGAAAATATAAATATAAAAGTTACTTATGTGTATCTTTGTTGCGGACCGGACACGTCTTTCAAACTATCAGTGTATATGATGACTATCAATGGAGTGAATCGCCACACTTGTAATAACAAGAGAGGCATTGGAAATCACCGTGACATATGGAAAGGCCGTCGGTAGAAGAAGCAGTGGCAGACCGAGACATTCTTTGCTGGTGGACTTTGGTGAATGCCTATCATCAATATAGTTGATCCTGAACATTGGGGATCGAGATCGTGTGTTGCAAGGGTCCGCAAGGAAACAAAGAATAGTAACACTGCACACAAAATACATGCCATAGTAGACGACCAAGGAAGGGTTGTGCTTAGGGCAGACTACTCCAGCTTATCTTCTCATCTCGTCTTATCCCATATTGTTCCTCTTGTACTTTGCGGTGTCGAAGTGAAGCATAAACAACGGAAGACTGCACATTTATGGGCTTTGTCCGATTATATTTCTTAATTTGTCTACGAACAGTATGAAAATCCCCTGCCGGCTGGCTGGCCAGTCATAGGTTTAGAACAAATAATTCTGACCAAGGGGAGTTAGACCCCCTGGCGAGCCAGAGCCCGGTCGGAACATGACCACGCGGTCATGGTTTCCCGGTCTACACAACGAAGAGCTGAGGTTGATTTGTGTAGTCTGCGTGTCAACGGGAGGCCACTAATTTTCACTGTTCACCCCTCCTGGGAGAGACTAGCCAATCCTAACCCTACTGGCTGCAGTGTCAGGCGACAAACCTTGTAGACCAGACTACTTCATCACGTAGAAACATTCAGCCACAAAGTCCAAACCCACCAAAAATAAGTCACATGAAGAAATAAAAGAATTACTCAGCCAAGCAAGAAGTCAGTAAACGCCTCTATAAGAGACATATCGCTTGCAGAGTAAGCCACACGGAGTCCGGGACGCTTATTGAACTAAACACGCACGAAGAATAGAATTACAGACGTAGATGAATAATATTGGAAGGGCATGGGAGGAGCTGTAGGAGATAGCAAAAGATGGCAAAAGATGGGACGGCTTCACCACATCAATTTAATTATAAAATATGGCTTCAATTATAGCGACAGCGACAGCCAATCTATCAGCCTGGTCATTGCCCCATAAAGTTACATACCCCGGGCAGACAATTCGTGATATACTGGCAATCTTCTATACGTCCAACAATGCTATCAACTCCACCCGGGACACGCCAGTTTTCACTTTCCAACGCATACCCAGAGAATTCCTTACACAAACAGCATGTCTCATTGTTCTGCCTTCGAAGCATCCGATGGATACCGGCATAGCCTCTAGATCCGTTCTCCTGCTAGATGTTGTGGTGTTTTAAGCCAAACACACCATTGCCCATTCCCTTAAACTGCTACTACATGTTTCACGTTTCGTCTTCGTGGTCTGCCAGGGAGGTTTTTCTTGATTTTTACAGTCCATTGTGTGTTGTGTGCTCAGTATTAGGGATTACACGTTAACCGTTTGAAGTAACCTTTGGATTTTCATGCAGTTTTTCGTGTAGTTGTGTGTCTGTTTGTGTTTGTTCTGTGCTGACGAAGGCTTTAACCGCAACGTCCATTTTGTTTGTTGTAATCGTGTTCTAATAAAGCTCACAGTCCTCTTCTCATTTCTTGGTGATTCATTCATTGCCTTTTATAAAGTGTCCATTTGTCTTTGCAATAAACCCCTTCCCATTCTTTTCACCTTTTACCACAAACCGATCGTATATATAATATATAATATAAATATATATATATAATATCAAACCGAACGTATCGTTACCAATATATAATGTATATAGTTTCTGCCGTCACACGTTCATGTTCATTTTCAAGTCATTCATGCCCCATCAGTCAACACATATAATCCATTCTCAGGTGTTCTAAGCACCACCCCATATCGACTCCTACTTAAATAGTCACCTACGTCATGATTTATTAAAGATAGGTAATACTTATCTGTCAGCTTTGTAGTGAAGGAATTCGTAATCCCCCCACACCCGCGTTCGAAACACAGCTGTGGGCGATTTGGAAGCAGACCGCCTTGTGGTCGGTTTTTGTAAAATGGTATGACTAGTGGCCGTTCAGAAAGCAATGACAAACGACCGAACGCAAACGTGCCAAGAAATCACAGTCTAAAATGCGGTGTTGACTGCGACGTCCTGTTACGGATATGCAACTAACTTTTAATAATTATATATCCTGACAACCATCACTATCATCAACATCAGAATCATTATTATCGTTGTCACGAGTAAATGCAATTAAGTTGCTTTACTGGAACAACTCGTTACCTCCTCGGTTTGGATATCATCATCATCGTCAACATAATGATCAACATCATTATCAACATCATCATCACCGACACCATTATCAACATAATCATAATATACATCATCATCTTCATCATAATCATCAACATCGTCATCTTTAACATTATCATCATCAAAGTGAATATTTCGAAACCTTTAATGTCTCAAAACATGACCTTTCCCAAGGTGTCCACGTGGTTCGCCAACGCCAGGCGGCGGCTTAAGAAAGAAAATAAGATGACGTGGTCTCCCAGGAATAAACCAGGAGCCAACGACGAGGATGACGACGATGACAGCAAAGACAAGGCGGAGAGCGATGACGAAAACGAGAGAGGAAAGTCGCCGAAGGATGAAAAGAAAAGCTGTGACAGAGGTCAGTTTAGTGGAAATCCTTATTTGTGTTGATATGTTATTTGATTTTCAGCTTTATATTGTTTTTGTTGTGACTGACCGTGATCTGTCTTGCCATGTCATGTTTTGTATTGTCTTGTCTGATGTTATCTTGTCTTGTCTTACATTTTTCTTGTCTTGACGTATCCTGCCATGGTTTATCTTGACGTGTCTCGTTTTATCTTTTCGTGTCATGTTTTATCTTCTATTGTCTTATTTTACCTTGTTGTATGTTGTTTTATCTTATTGTGTCTTGTTTTATCTTGTCGTGTCTTGCTTTATAGTATATATATCTTGCCCATATACATATTTTGGTAGATTGTTATATTCTGTTCTGTCTTATCATTTCTTGTTTTGTCCTGTCTTGCCTTGTCATGTCTTGTCTTCTTATATCTTATCTTTTCTCGCCCTCGCTTGATGTGTCTTGGTATGTCTTGCTGTATCGCACATAAGTGAGTAGGTAGGTATGTAGGAAGGCTAAGAAAGTATGTAGGCAGAAATACATATGAATAGATGTGTATTCAGGTAGGTAGGGAGATAGTAAGGAGGTAGATATGCAGCAGGTAAATAGGTAGGTAAAGATGCGTATAAGTACTTAGATAGGTAAATGGGTAGAAAGAGAAACATATACGTAGACTGGCAGTCCGACAGGCAGGCATATAGGTATGTAAATAGGTAGAAGGGTGGGTGGGTAGGTAATTAGGTAAGTTGTTCGTTCGTTACCGAGTAAGAAATGTTATTAGACAGACATTGGGATCAACACCTTGTGCCACATTTATTGAAAGACAGAAGATCAAATGGTTAGGCCATGTCGTTAGAATGCAACACCATCAACTATCAGCACTGGCCTTACATCAAAGAAGATCTGCTACGAGAGCAAGAGAACACCCGAGAAGAAAATGGACTGATGACATCAAAGACATTGTACAATCACACAGAATGACACTATCCAGTGCCACCCGTCGGGCGCTGGAACGCCAATTATTTTTCCCCACGATGCTTGACGACAAAAGTGGAAGAAGAAGAAGAAGATGATGATGATGATGATGATGATGATGATGATGATGATGATGATGATGATGATGATGATGATGATGACGCTTAGGTAGGCATTAAGTAGGTAAATAAATTCGTACTTAAATAGGCTGTAGGTAGGCAGTAGGGTCGTAGTCAAGTAAGTGGTAGGTAGTTACCTAGGTTCATACTTAAGAAGGCAGTAGGTAGGTACGTAGATTTGTACTGAAGTGTGCAGTAGGTATGAGGGTAGATTCGTACTTAATAAGGCAGAAGGTGGGTATGTAGATTCTTACTTCACTATGCAGTAGGAAGGTGCGTCGGTTTGGAACTTAGATAGGAAGTAGGCTGGTGTCTAGGCTCGTACTTAAGTAGGCAGTAGGTAGGCACGTAGACAGTTGCATAGACAAATAGCAGGTGGGCTATAGATAAAAATATAAGGAGTGTAAGTAGGCACATTTGTAAATAAATGTTAGCTTGCATGGTGTCAGCTCTTGTAAGAAATGGCTGAGCTACCTTATGACAGTAGATCGTACTACCTGCTTTCTATTAGAGCCGAATGCTGGGCAGCACTCATGAAACATGACGCCCTGCATTGTGCCAACGGCTTCGAGCGGAGGAGCGCAATTGGGAGGGTACAAGTCCTGATCCCAGCGCGAGGAAATGCAACCTAAATTCTAAATGTCATGTCAGGGCAGACCAGGTCCTAAACTTTGAAAGCCAACTGGTCTAGGATCGAAGCTCAGACAGGCGACAGTTAGAGCATTGCTTTGCTGATCCGGTAGCTTCTGCAACTTGTCTTGTTCCAGATGTTTTGGTTTTACCTTTCCCATGGAGTAAACTAGAGGGATCATACTGCATGGGCAACAAACTGTCTCTACAATTCAGCCCAGTGGCAAAGGACTTGCGAACACGATTTGTAAGATCGTATACCCGGGTTCGAAACTCAGCGGTGCTGGGTTTTTTCGAAAAAGGTATAGGAGCCGGTTTGTTCAGAAAGCAATGGCAAACTACTGAACGTAAAAACTTGCCCAGGAATCACGAACAGCCAAAATGCTGGGGTTGACTGCTACGTCCTGTGAAGGACATGTAACTAAATTATTATTTGTGCTATGCAGAGGTATAACTCCACCCTTGGTCCTGACATGGGTTGTAGTTATTATGCCTTTTTTACAGTAACCAACTGAGGGGAACATAATGAGATTTAGCATATAACCTTATCATTATGTATACCCAACAAACACATTTTTGTTCTGAAGATTGTACGGCAGATCATGTATTTATATGCTTTATATAATTTACGGGTCAGCGATAAAGTGCATACTATGAAATGTATTACATCTTCACACGGAAACATCAGTGTTCAATAGTGAATATTCTCAGTGGTGCACAGGAATTTCCTTATGAGAAGCATATCTCATAGTGGAACGGCAGTGTCCAGGTGTGCTTTGCGTCGTTACCCAATTGACATGCATTACCGTAAAACAAATTTGTGATCGTGGCATTCAATACATTTCGCCAAAATATAAACGAAATTTCGCCGCTTTTCATGATTTCAATTCCCATAGGATCTATCAAAGACACATTCCTAGCCCCCCCCCCCCCCCCAACCCCCCCCCCCCCCTCACCCATATATCCATTACAGGACATCGCTGTCAACATCAGCATCTTTCAGCTGATTGTTGATTTCTTGTTAAGATTACGCTCAGTTGTTTGCCATTGCTTTCTGAGCGACCGGCTCACATACCCCTAAGTTACCAAGGCGGCGAGAACCACTACCGATTCTCGCGCAGGTTACGTTCCTCATGTGGATATACGGGATTACGGAGAAAGACGTTAACCCCTAGCATTCCTAGGGTAGCAGTAAATATAAGACGGCAGGGAAACTGTCATAGCGATGCAACAGATTCTTTTCAAAAAGATTGTACGTGAATTATGGCAAACATTTGTGAACGCACTGTAACTATACAAAAGTACTGTTTGTACCTTATTACTCATTATTAGCCTCCGTTTTAGGAGCGTGCAACGCTTACCACGTGTTCACATTCTTGCTCACTTTACCTTCTCCTCCCTCTCACCGCCTACAGGACAACTATATGCATCAATGGATTATACCAACTAATTCATTGTGATAATGTGGATTACACTCGTTGATTTGACTTCATCATACTTTTTAAACCACCGCATAATTATGGTTCGCCGCGTGAGTCATAAATTTTGTTTAATGTAAAGATCTGTGCTGATTTGCTTGCTATACATAAGTACGTCAACTTATACCAATTTATTATGCTTTCATAATGTTTTATCGGCTATAAGAATATATTTAGTTATGGTTGATGAAGTGTACCATGTTATTAATTTTCGGTTTATCGCAATATTTGTTTCTAAAGACTTTTTGTTTTGAAGTTTTTTAAAGTAGCTTCAAGTATTGGTGCCTTGATTCACTTGATAAATCTTGATTAAATGTCGGGTTATGGTCTTCTTCTTCATCTTCTTCTTCTTCTTCTTCTTCTTCTTCTTCTTCTCTTCTTCTTCTTCTTCTTTCTTCTTCTTCTTTTCTTCTTCTTCTCTTCTTCTTCTTCTTCTTCTTCTTCTTCTTCTTCTTCTTCTCTTCTTCTGCTTCTTCTTCTTCTTTCTTCCTTCTTCCTTCTTCTTCTTCTTCTTCTTTTATTCTTCTTCTTCTTCTTCTTCTTCTTCTTCTTCTTCTTCTTCTTCTTCTTCTTCTTCTTCTTCTTCTTCTTCTTCTTTCTTCTTCTTCTTCTTCTCTTCTTCTTCTTCTTCTTCTTCTTCTTCTTCTTCTTCTTCTTCTTCTTCTTCTTCTTCTTCTTCTTCTTCTTCTTCTTCTTCTTCTTCTTCTTCTTCTTTCTTCTTCTTCTTCTTCTTCTTCTTCTTCTTCTTCTTCTTCTTCTTCTTCTTCTTCTTCTTCTTCTTCTTCTTCTTCTTCTTCTTCTTCTTCTTCTTCTTCTTCTTCTTTCTTCTTTCTCTTCTTCTTCTTCTTCTTCTTCTTCTTCTTCTTCTTCTTCTTCTTCTTCTTCTTCTTTCTTCTTCTTCTTCTTCTTCTTCTTCTTCTTCTTCCTTCTTCTTCTTCTTCTTCTTCTTCTTCTTCTTCTTCTTCTTCTTCTTCTTCTTCTTCTTCTTCTTCTTCTTCTTCTCTTCCTTCTTCTTCTTCTTCTTCTTCTTCTTCTTCTTCTTCTTCTTCTCTTCTTCTTCTTCTTCTTCTTCTCTTCTTCTTCTTCTTCTTCTTCTTCTTCTTCTTCTTCTTCTTCTTCTTCTTCTTCTTCTTCTTCTTCTTCTTCTTCTTCCTTCTTCTTCTTCTTCTTCTTCTTCTTCTTCTTCTTCTTCTTCTTCTTCTTCTTCTTCTTCTTCTTCTTCTTCTCTTCTTCTTCTTCTTCTTCTTCTTCTTCTTCTTCTTCTTCTTCTTCTTCTTCTTCTTCTTCTTCTTCTTCTTCTTCTTCTTTTTTCTTCTTCTTCTTCTTCTAGATCAATCAATCAATCGATCAATCAATCAATCAATCAATCAAACAATCAATTTCTTCTTCTTCTTCATCTTCTTCTTCATTTTGCGTTTTTAAAATTTATGATTACGCATTGGTGAAATGACTAATAAGTATTGTTATATAATATGATACTCAACTGATGTATATAATATGACACCTTAATAAGTATGAATACTGGCTCAGTAAAGTTGGGATCAGACTCGGGTATTTAACTATCTACTAATAAGCATGAATACTGGCTCAGTAAAGTTGGGATCAGAGTCGGGTATTTAACTATCTGCCATCTATTGGAAGCTGCCCCGAAGTATCACGTATACTTTAATCAAAATTTTCACATGTATGGCGTTAGTGAAAGACGATTAAATGGTAACATCTCAGATGATGACATCGCTATCAGAGATTTTAAATTTATTAGAAGAGATCCTTATCAGAAACAAGAGACGAGTATTCCAGTTTATATTTCTAGTTCGCTTAAAGTCCACCGCAGGCTAGATTTTGAAATCTGCGAGATTGAGTGTGTGTTTTATTAAGGTTAAACTTCAAAATCGCATATCAATAGTATTGGCTATCTATATTGAAATCCCAGTGCAGGAAACATCTGGTTGACAAATTCACCACTAGGATGGATGTTGTCTTTAGTAATGCGAGAGAAATCATACTGCAAGGAGACTTCAACATAGACATTAACAAACCAAACACAACATGTCAAAACAGAAAAGAGTCATATAACGTCCAACAGTTAGTCAAACAAGCCATTAGAATAACAACTCATGTGTTACACTTATAGATCACATTTATACCATATGTGCTGACAACATCACAGAATTTACGTAACCTATTAATGTAATGAGCGATCACTACCAAATGTGATGCACGTGGTCGTAAGGGGTACCAAAAACTCCGAAACACAAACACATAGGTATAAAATATAGAAATGATAAACATTTCAATCAGGATGTCTTTTTACAAGACTTGCCCAACTCATCTCTGGAATATGTTTATCAGATTACTGGCCCAGATGATGCTCTAGACAACTGGCTGAAGACGTTTCTAAGTGTATTTGATAAGCATCTTCCATTTAAGGAAGTTCGAGTTAAACATTACACTACTCTCCCGTAGATCACCCAGGAGGTAGTTGAAATTATGAGAGACCGGGACAGGGCACATAAATATTTATATTGGCACCTTGCCGTCTTGACAGACGATAGTTTGGGCTTTAAAAGGGCATAATAACTTTTACCTATGGCGGTAGCGAATGTGACTGATAAGGCCAATTCGCGCTGTAAATGTCCGTTCACAGTGGGTGCATATGAACACGTGGTCATTTCCACCATCATGCACCATCTTACGTCTCACACGCTCGGTGTGTGACTTATCTGCAATAATTTTCTCCTTTGTCTTCATTCCATTTCTGATGTTTGCCCTCCATGCAACACGTTCAGCTGCGACTTGCTCCCAGTGTGCATTATCAATGCCTGTATCAATCATGTCCCGCTTACACACATCTTTGTATCGTAGTAGAGGCCGACCCTGAGATCTCTTACCCATCTGTAATTCACCAAAAAAGATGTCCTTTGGTATTTTATCATCATCCATCCTCCTAACATGTCCTATCCACTAAGTCTACGAAGACTGAGCATGGAATAAACCGTCACACAACCTGATCTTTCCAATACTTCAGTATTTGTGATTTTGTCTTGCCACTTAATACCATGAATTCTTCGCAGACACCGCATATGAAAGCTGTTTAAATTGTTCTCTTGGTGTGAGTAAGTTGTCCAGGTTTCACTGCCATAAAGAAGAGTACTAAGGACATAGGCTTGATAGACAAGGACTTTCGGGCACATAAAAATAGAGATATAGCTACCTACTGTAGTCTGAGAAACAAAGTTCAATATGTTATTCGAAAGGAAAAGAAAAACTATTTTAAGAACTTAATAATAGATAAAGCCAATACAAAAGATATATGGAAAGCATTAATACCTTGACAAATAAACACAAGTCATCACAATTATTACCATTAAATCAGGTTACATGTGTGCACAATTAAGTAGTTTTTCTCTTTTAAATCCGATTTAACCATTTTAAATCCGTAAACCAATTGAAGGCTTTAATACCAGACTGTCCTCATGGCAATTCTTCATTGCCACCATTTTGTGAGAACAAATGCTATAGAGACATTCCCTCCAACATACCGCTAATGACGACCACTGAAGTATTTACTTATCTCAGTAACCTAAAAAAAACATTAACTCATTAGGACTAGATGAAATGGTAATCGGTTCCTTCGCTACGCTGCACCGGCGATCTACAAGTCACTAACTTTTATATATAACCAATGTCTCACCACAGGTCACTTCCCATCAGCCTTTAAAATCGTTAAAGTGTATCCTCATTAAAAACTTGTTAATTAGACGATCGTCTCATGAGTAACTTTAGGCCAATTTCCATATTATCCGCACTATCCAAACCACTAGAAAAGCACTAGAAAAACTTAATTCGCCACACACTAATATTTGACAATCAGTCAGGTGTCGGCCAAAATATTCTTGTCATACGTCCCTAACAAACATGAATATTAACAACAATACTCTATGTGGAACGTTGTTTATAGACATTAGAAAAGCATAAAAGCATTCGATATGATAGATCATACTATTCAAATTTAAAAAAAAAAAACAGAAACTTTGAAAGTAAGCTTTAATATAGTGACATTATAAAATCATTTTTATTAGACCAAAAACAAGTAGCATCACACAATAAAATGTTATCTCAAGCCATCACCATTAATATTGGATTACCTCAGGGGTCTATACTTGGCCCTCTGTTATTTGCCATTTATATAAATGATCTTCATCTATATTCCATGGTCCTGCGATCTATTTGCAGACGACTGCACAGTATATACAAACGCTACTGATTACAGTGTCCCTATTATTATCCTTGCAATAGGAAATAAACAGTGTAGTTAACTGGAGTCACGCAAACCGCACGCAAATTAACATTTCTAAAACAAAATCTATGTTAATAGCAACCAGGCAAAGACTTCACACTCTAAACTCGCAAAGAACTCTTCAGGGGCATATTGGTAGCACCCCTGTAGAAAATGTAACCGAGCACAAGGCACGGGGTCTTATCGTTGATTAAAATGCTTTAATTCCCTGGTCATACTCTCGTTAAGCCAAAAAAGGTATACGAACTTGCCAAAATTAAAAATTTCCTTGACGAAAACACAAGTAAAGATATTCTATACCTCCCGCCGTACAAACACAGTATTGATTATTGCTCCGCAAATCTGGGATGCATGCCTCCAAATCAATACCAATACGCATTTATTCACTCCTGTAAAGGGCAGTGCGTTAAATAACGGTGAAAAGCTTACCTAATATTCTAACCTACATGAACTTCTTCAGTTACTGCCACCCCACAAAGGCTTCATCTTTAATCAGGATAAACTAATTCATAAAAATCCTATTTCAGACTGCTCCAAGCTACCTTTGGAAAGTTTTCAAATATAATGCAAGACATAGAAAACGACTAAATATACTTCATGTCCCTAAGCCTAGGATACCGCTCAATTGTGAACAAGCTTCCACAAGAAATCACAGACACCACCAATCATTATACATACAGTCACAACCTGTTCGAACACTACCTCAGTACAGACTACATGCCCCCCCCCCCTAAAATAACAATAATAATGAAAAAGTATCTCAAACACAACTAGCCAATCAACATGCCCATATATATGGTACGTTACATTTTCTTTATATAATGCCCATGTTAAACATTGCCTCAGTGAGTCATGTATTATTGATTATTTTCCATGCGTTTTAATGCTTAGTGTTCTTTAGTTGTCTAAGATTAGCTTCATAAGTGATATTGAATAAAATAATGTATGAGAGGAAATAGAGAAGAAGGGGCAGAATGTCAGACGGGCCTGCATGCCCAATTCTTAACCCTTTGAAAATAAAGTTCGTTCGTTCGTTCGTTCGTTCGTTCGTTCGGTCGTTCGTTCGTTCGTTCGTTCGTTCGTTCGTTCGTTCTTCTTCTTCTTCTTCTTCTTCTTCTTCTTCTTCTTCTTCTTCTTCTTCTTCTTCTTTTCTTCTTCTTCTTCTTCTTCTTCTTTCTTCTTCTTCTTCTTCTTCTTCTTCTTTTCTTCTTCTTCTTCTTTTCTTCTTCTTCTTCTTCTTCTTCTTCTTCGTCTTCCTCTCATCCCCCTCGTCTTCTGTTAGTTTCAACCACCTCTTCGTTGTCTCCCAAGATCATCCCCCTCCGCCTTCTTCTACTCCGAATTAAATAATCCCATGTTATTAATTTATTCAGTGTCGAAGGATAAAACACCGCCACATGTGACCCACCCCACCCCCTCATAATTTTGACAGAAGTTGTATATATCGACTAGGGTCTTAGTGTTATTTAGTTAGTTTCGCGATATCTTCCGCAATGTTAATACTCAGTGAGCAGAAATTCCCATTATAATACTTGTTCATTTGATTGTGTAACATGTACACAAAATAGTCGCTTGTTAAGGTTTCCAGAAGCCATCATGATTAATCTGCATATGCCAGATTTGTACAAACAGAAAGACATGACAGTGAATTTAAAATTACCGTGGTAGATAGTTGAAATTACTGTGCGAACATGTGTTTATTTCAGCTTGAAGGATTTATCTAAGTACCTTTCTTTGTGTTGTGTAATTTCTGCAGTATGTATCTGACGACATTCAGCTAAATATGCCAGGCCATAAATCGTGCAATATATTGTTTGTGTCTTCGTTGTTCAAATTCACTATAGGGAAACATTATTTTGATTCACTCTTTCTGTTTTCTACTACCAAAATTCCAGTTACATGGACTCCATGGAGTCCCGTACTGTTATTTTTCGTCACCAACTTCCAATTCCGGCGCTGTGGCCAATGGGTTACGAACTCATTTTTCAATCACCGATACCGATTTCGAACCACAGCTCACCCTATTTTGAAGCAGGTTGCCTTGCGTTGGTTTTCTTTATAATTGTATGTGTGCCGGACGTTGTGAAAAGAATGGCAAACTATTTAACGTAAACTTTAAAAAAAAAAAAAAACATATAAGTAAAAATTCTGGGGTTAACTTCAACGTCCTGTAAAGGATAGGCAGCTGACTTTAACCACCCCGTGCCAATAGTGCGTAAGTTGTGCGCCTGCAAAATTCGACTTGTTCCTAAAGTATAAAACTGGTGCCGTGGCTACAAATACTCGACTTTTAACCTAAAGTATAAAACTAGTGCCGTGGCTACAAACACTCGACTTGTGTCCTAAAGTATAAAACTGGTGCCGTTACTACAAAGACTCGACTTGTGTCCTACAGTATACAACTGGTGCCGTTACTAAGACTCGACTTGTGTCCTACAGTATACAACTGGTGCCGTGGCTACAAAAATTCGACTTGTGTCCTAAAGTATAAAATTGGTGCCGCGGCTACAAAAACTTGACTTGTGTCCTAAAGTATAAAACTGGTGCCTTGGCTAAAACAACTCGACTAGTGTCCTATAGTATAAAATTGGTCTCCTGGCTATAAAAACTCGACTTGTGCGTTGAAGTGCAAAACTGGTGCCGTGACTACAAAACTCGACTTGTGCCCTGAAGTATAACACAGGTGCTGTTGCTACTCAACTCGACTTGTGTCTTAAAGTATAAAACTGTTGACGTGACAACAAAACTCGACTTGTGTCCTAAAGTAAACAACTTTTGCCGTGCCTACAAAACTCGACATGTGCCCTGAAGTATAAAACTGACGCTGTGGCTACAAAAACTCGTCTTGTACGCTAAAGTTGTAAAACTGGTGCCTTGACTACAAAAATTCGACTTGTGCCTTCAAGTATAAAACTGGTGCGTGACTACAAACACTCGACTTGTCCGCTGAATTGTACAATTGGTGCGGTGAGTACAAAAACTCTACTTGTCCCCTGAAGCGTTCAACTGGTGCGGTGAGTACACATACTCGACTTGTCCCCTGAAGTATAAAACTGGTGCCCCACTGCGAGCGCTATCAAGAACAAGTCACCCAAACAGTTCAAGAAGCCTGATACGGGAGAGGAAAATGTCACATGGCAAGACCAACACCAAGTGACAACAGACTCACAAGTTGTGCAGCGTGGGAGCCCCCAAAACCGTACAGACGACGAGCGGAGAGAACCTGCACGCGAGCTGCAGCAAATAACAAGAACCTCAAGTAACCTCACACGAAGCTACCACGAGGAAGACCGACGACAACCCACTACAGACAAGAGCCAAGACAGCTAAGAAGAAGAGTGAGGAGAAATACACCAGAGTCGGAACCACCGACTCACAGACGATTAGATGGGTAGTCAAGTGTATCCAGTATCCAGGTGGAGCTGACAGATGAACAGATCCAGAAGCAGCTACAAATGGAGAATCTCCATATCCGAATCTTGAGGGCGGAGCGGATTCTAACGGACTCTAAGATCCCTACCAAGCTAGCGGTGGTGACGACTAAGGACAGCGAAATACCAAGCCAGGTATCGATAAACAAGAAAGCGCAATAGCCTGAAAAATTCATTCCAAGGATCACTCAATGCTCAAGATGCAAGAGGGCCGGTCACAGCAGAACAACATGCCGCAGCAAGACAGAGATCTGCCGATACTACGCCCAACACCACGCCTTCAAGGAATGTCCGCTGGCCAAACAGGACAAGGACTTTCGAGCGCCCAATGACAATAGAAAGTGCGTCAACTGTCTTGGCAAGCATGGAACAGGATACCTGGCTGACTGTACCTCCAAAGACACAGAAACGTCTTATAGATCGCCATTACCACAAAGACACCATGCAAGGAAGCAATGCGGAGGTGCGAGACAGCCACTGTATATCACAAGCTGAAAGAGCTCAACTGCAAGACTAGATTGACGAGCTAAGAAACAAATCAAGCTACTTCAAACACCGGCAGCAACCAGCGACATTGAAAAACTGCTTGCTGAAATAAAGGAGATCCAGCAAAACATCAAAAAAGAGGTGGAGCTTATGGTGCAGACGGCAGAGAAGAATGAAGAGATCATACAAGCCATCAGAGCAGAGCAGAGAGAGAGAGAAGTGCTAACAACTGAAAGGGGGATAACCCAAAATAAACCAGCAGAAACCAAGGAAAAGACCACAGGGAAGCCGCAAGATGAAACCCAACAAAAGACCGAGCCGGAACCGCAAGCTAAAGCCAGCAGCCCAGCCACGATACCCAAGAAAATCAAGGGGAAACCAATATCCCACCAGGCCTCTGAAGAAAACCTAGAGGAGCACCATGACGACGGCACAGAGGACACCCCGTGGTCACCATGGCTTACACCTGTACTTCCAATGGAGCTTCTCCTTAAGCAGAATGCAGAATACGAATGGAAAGAGGAACTCAGACTCAAGGAATTCAGAAGGCGGAAGGAAGAAAAGGAAAACAAGAAGCCCCAAAAATTCAAGGGGCAACCAATGCACCGCCATACCTCTGTTGAATACCCAGATATAGACTATGATGACGAACACCCAGAGTATCCCTATGGGTACTATATAGATGGCACAGAGCTCTTCCCGTGGTTGACCACGGAGGAAGAAAACGAAAGGCAGCAGAAACTCAAACTCGAAAGAGAAAAAATTCGCAAAGATAAAAATGGAAGCATCAAAAAGATTCTTCAGACAATACACAAAAAAGGAGGCAAAAAGACCAAATAAAAAGTCATTATAAGGGACTGCAACCAGTCGAGCCAGAAGAGCCTTCACTAACCAAAGAAACCACCAGAGGAGACGGGCACAAAGGACAACTCGCCAACCAATTCCCCAGCTGACGTCACAGACATAAAAACCTATACAACCAGTCCGAGTCAGGACTCACTCGTAAGAGCACACAGACAAAAACAGGATAAAACGCACAAAAATCATGGACCTCAACTCTAACCAATGCTGAAGAAACAGGTTGAACGTGGCCGAATTTGTAATTTTTGTTTTTGAATCAAGCAAGCAAGCAACAAACACAGAAGCTGCCTGAAGACAACGAAGATTCCCCGAGCTTCTAACATCAATGACCGTGTAGCGATCCCTTGTAGAACGTCGGGCTCACCACAGACTCTGGATCCCACCAGGCTGACATTCTGAATGCTCTACGAGAAGTAAGACTTTTGCGAGAACCAAGTGATGACTGTGAATCTACAACCATGGCCAGACTGCGAGAACAACAAATTAAAAGAGGTGTGGCCAAACAAGAACACTAAGCAGGAAGCCAAAGAAGTTTGATAAACCAACATAGAACTGGTGTCGTTAGCCGCTACATGCTGCGGGATTTGCTGAGGAGGGGATCCGAGCACTCATGGACTGAATGGTTGGATGTGCAATGAGGATGTTCTGTCGACTAACTAACTAACTAACTAACTAACTAACTAACTAACTAACTAACTAACTAACTAACTAACTAACTAACTAACTAACTAACTAGGGTATTTCTTTTTGCTTTCTTAATTGAGTTCGCTCGCAATCAAATCTAGCGTATTGCACACACATGGAACTATTTCTAGATTTTGTTACCACTGGTGAATGCACTGGGTTAATTTTGTTCGAGGATTATTAGCAAACCTTGTTACAAGTGTCTCTCGCCATCAGACTTCGGAGGTTTTTGTCATTTTTTTTTTTTCATAACCTTTACAGGACATCGCTGTCAACACCAGCATCTTTCAGCTGTATGCTGATTTCTTGGCAAGATTACGCTCAGTAGTTTGCCATTGCTTTCTGAGCGGCCGGATCACATACCCCGTAAGTTATCAATGCGATTCGAACCACTGCTGATTCTCACCGTCATCACGTTACCGACGAGATCATACGAGATTACGGAGAAAAGTCATAACCTCTTAGCCACGAAGCCGGCTCTTGTCATTTACGTGTCCCCAATTCGGCTGCCAAGCGTTTAGATTGTCACGTGCCCCATACATTTCAGTGGGCATGTTTTGAGGACTCCGACAGACCGGTGTATGATGAGAAAGTGATACCTCTTAGCCACGCTTACCTCTGCGTGGTCAAAGTATGTTTGTTTCTGAGACGTGATGATATATCTGTGCCAGTTTTTGTCCAGGCTGAGATCTGTTCTTCTTCTTCTTTTTTTTTTTTTTTTTTTATTATTGCGCTCCCTGGCTTTGAACTCAAGTATAGTCCATACACACCACTTCTAGTAGTGCTGGATTGAATTTTGTGTGTGGATTAGCTTTCCATATTAACAGTGTCCCTCGCCATCAGGCGAACCCACTCCGACTTCAGAGATACTTGTAATTTACGTCTCCAAGTCAAGGACCATAGGTCAACATTTTAGTCCAACTGTCTAGTGTAGGGGTTAAACCCCTTACCTCGGCATCAGTAAGGGTGTTTAAGAACACACGTTCTTATCTGTTCGACCATTCTGACCTAACAGCTGATATATCTTATATTGTACATGTACTATGAACATACAAGAATGAAATGTATTATATAATGATACTATTATTATTAAACTTGCTGCATATCCTTTAAAGGACGCCGCAGCCAAACCCAGAATTTTTAGCTTTTTATTTGCCATTGCTTTCTGAACGACCGGCACCTATATCATTTCGTAAAAGACCAATGCAAGGCGGTCTGCTGCCAAATCACACGCAGCTGTGCTTCGAACGCGGTATGAAAGGTTACGAACTGCGTCCGTAACCCTTTCGCCACGAAGCGACAATGATAATATACGCCCCACTGATATCTTGGGTAGTGCCATCAAATACTTAACCCTCTCGAATAAATTCGAAAAAAAATACAACAACAACAACAACAGGACGTTTCGTGTACAAATTCCTCATGGTAAAATTTAAACGGCAGTTGGAAATAGCAAAGAGCAGGCCTTTAGGCTACTGTTCTGGCAAAATTGTTTGGACAGAAAACCTACCCACGAATAGATAGCACCAACTGGATGTAATATGTCTCATTCATTCATTCATTCATTCATTCATTCATTCATTCATTCATTCATTCATTCATTCATTCATTCATTCATTCATTCATTCATTAGCATGGCCTTTGCAGAACCTCGATCGCATAACAATCTTCCGGAAAACTTTTCGGTCATAAGCAAGATGTCCCGTGTCCGATACACCCATCTGAAGATCATCTGCCACGTCCTGCATCCATCTTCTCTTTGGCCTTCTTCTTCCTCTCTTCCCGGGCACATACCCATCCATTATTGTTCTCTCAAAGCTTTCATGACGTTTCAAGTGACCAAAATAGTTCAATTTTCTGTGTTTTATCGTCTTTGGCAGCCGACCTTCTTCAACATTCAGTTGACATATGGATGCATTTGTTCTTTTCTGTATCTAAAATATTCTTATAACCCTTCCATGACATTTATATTCAAAGGCACTTTTCAGCTTGTTGGAATCAGTCTAGAGGGAGTAAATATTGCGTAAATGTATCCCGAACTCGGACACACTGAGCTGTGAGGTGTGTAACTAGGTGTGGCGTCCTCTCCTCTTCAGAGGAACGAAGAAGAAGAGATAGATATGTACATTGAAAAGACTTGATCGTCTTCTTCTTTAGTGGTTGTGAAGGACGCCGTGGCGAAGTGCTTCAGCGGCTTGCATCGCCCTCTGACGGCCGTAGGTTCGTCTTTGAATACCGCAGATTGCTTCACAAATACTTTTTCGGTTACCCCTTGGGGGTCGTCACTGGAGCTACGCAGTTTGTGCTCTGCTTTTGAAATAGACCGAAGCATATGGGAGGAAACACGGTGAAATGAAATCGAACCTCTTGCTTTTAAAACGATGTTTAAAATATGAATGCCGGGTGAGAGAATGTCGGGAGACCCGGGTTCGAATTCTCGGTAAGGTGTGGAGTTTCTTTCTGTTGGGGGCATAAAGAAAACTATAACTTGCACAGTTGGCGGCGACTGCACTAGTCAGGCGACCTTAATTCCTCAGGCTCAAGACCTCCCTGCCATACACCGCAAGATACTATATTGGCAGTAAATGACAGTTAACAATGACTGAAATTGTCCATGATACACATCCGGGTGCTACTTTAGAAAACCTGCGCTTTCTCAAAATATATATTTGTTTGCTGTTGTTGTGCCGTAGGCTCTTCATGCTATTTATCCTTTGCATTGCTAATTAGCAACTTGAAATTCGTCCGAACTAGTGTACCGAGACATTTGTAATCCCTGTAGATCTGTTAAGAGAGACATGCAGACAAGCCGGCTAATAATAGAAACGTGGTTAAGGACAAGAATTTCCTGTGATATCCCCCAGTCTCAGGCGGCCGTGGAGTCAGCCGTCAAGGCACAACTGACACGTTGATACCACACCAGGTACGCCTAGCGTCGGGACAAAGCATCAACGTTTATTTCAGCGTAATGAAACGTTTTAAGCCCTCGGTATAATGCTCGGCTTTGCCCCATTAATTTCCCCCACGAGGGTGGTAGTGTTTCTTGAAATGAAATCAACATAATTTACAACTTGGAGCTTCTCAAACTGTTCTCGCCTGTTCTTAGTCTGTAGTTTCAAGTCTGTAGTTTCAAGTCTGTAATTTCAAGTCTGTAGTTTCAAGACTGTAGTTTCAAGTCTGTAGTTTCTGTAACACATACATAATTTCTCTTATTCTGTAGTTCTCTTGAAATTTATTGTTTATGACAGGAGCCAGAACACCAAAGAACGAGATCTGTGGAGAGCCAACAACGCCTACGCCAGCCGGCCCGGCACTTGATGATGATGACAGGATCCGGTTCCTCGAGTCTGTTGTCTTAGTTAGACAGACATAGCTTTCTCTTCTTCTTTCGTTAGCTTGAAATTGTGTTTGACAAAAAATGGTACCTCTAGTCTGTAGTTTCTGTAAAACAGACATAGCTTTTTCTACTTCTTCTTTCGTTCTCTTGTATTGTTTATGACAGGAGCCATGTTGGGATCAGGTTTGCACGGAATAAAGAAAACTTAACACTAGTGGACATAAACCATGTAGAATTTAAACCTAGTGCAATCTAAACCTAGTAGAACCTACACCCAGTGGAACCTAAACCTAATGAACCTAAACCTTGTGGGACCTAAACCTAATGGTACCTAAACCTAATGAACCTAAACCTAATAGAAACTAAATGCAATGTAACCTACATTTAATTAACTTAACCTAATGGAACCTAAATTTAATTAACCTAAACCCAATGGAACCTAAAGCTAATGGAACCTAAACCTAATGGAACCTAAACCTAATGGAACCTAAACACAATGAACCTAAACCTAATGAACCAAAACCTATTGAAACCTAAACCTAGTGGAACCTAAACCTAAATGAACCTAAACCTAGTGGAACTTAAATCTAGTGGAATATAAATCAAGTGGAACATAAAACAAGTGGAACCTAAACCAAATGAGCCTGAACCTAATGAACCTATACCTAATTAACCTAAACATAGCGGAACCTAAAACTATGGAACCTAATCCACGGAGAACTTAAACCTAGTGGAACAAGTAAACATGCAAACTGCAGAATGTGGCTTAGACCTAACATACAAAAATAACGAAAACTATGATTATAACTTGCAGTGGAATTAAGAGATCATCAATGAACATCACAGTAAACGGGGAGATACTAGAACAAGTAACAAGTTTCTCCTATCTTGGACATGTATAGCAGATGATGAAAGAAATGAAACGGAAGTCAAAATGATAATAAAAATACCCAAAAATGTTTTTAACAACATGAAATCAGTATTAACATCTAGAGAGATTAACAACGCATTAATACTGAGAATTGTCAAATGTTATGTATATTCAAAAGTACTATATGGTTCGGAAGGCTGAAAAATGAACAAGCAATTTTAGAAAGTCGAATAGAAGCCCTGGAGATGTGGATACACAGAAGAATATGTCGTATTTCATGGAAACAAAAACAATCGAATACTGAAATTCTAGAAAAACTGGCAATGAAAAGAGAGTTCATGAAATAAATTTAAAAACGGAAAGTGAAATATTTCGGCCACATTAAAAGACATAACACTCTTATAAAATCCATACTGAAGGGTAAAGTAGAATGGAAAGCGAGCAAGAGTTAGACAACAATACAAGTGGGAAGATAACATCAAAATATGAAAGAACAGCAATCTGACAGAATAATCAATCAATGCGAGAGACAGACAGTGTTGGAAGTCTACTGCAGCCAACTTTCATTGTGGAGACAGCACCTGATTGATCGATTGATTGAGTAGAATCCATATAAATATGTAAATCCTAAAGATATTTATAGATGGGGAAACCCCACACATTCAGCATAAATCCAGTTAGCAACCTGATGTTAATGAGCGGAGAGCATTAAAAAAACGATCAAAATTTCACAATTCCCTGATGTAGGATCACAAGGGTTCAAAATCAACCCCATGAGATTTGGAAGGAAGCAGATCGCTTTACGTTCATTTCGATGATATGTGCGTTGGAAGCTCAAAAATCAATGGCAAACTACTGAATATAAAATTGGTAAGTAAATCATAAACAGTCAATACCGTGTTTCCTCGAAAATCAATCAATCAATCAATCATGTGCCATGCCGGAAAGCGTGGACGGTCATGACTCGCCATTTCACTTGATCACCAGTGTCGTGGATCAGATCAGTGTTCCTGTCTCGTCCATGCTATGTGGCTAGGCCATCCATGGTATTTTCCTCTCGGTCTTCCTCTTGGTCTGTTCCCTTCGATCTTGCCAGTTGTCACTAAGTTCTCCAATCCATTTCTTCTCATATCATGTCAAAAAAATGTTGACTGTCTACGTCTAATTTCTCTAATCAGTTTACGATGTTCATTTGTCATTAGTGCTTGGTCATTGGTTTTTCTGTCTGTCCATGGTATTCTTTGCATTTTCCTCAGAAACCACATTTCTGCAACCATCAGATGTTTTTCAGCTTGACTGCTCATTGTCCAAGTTGCACATACATACAAAAGAACCGGCTCTATGTATCCTCTCAACACTCTTTTTCTCGTTTCAATTGACTTCTTTTTATTGGTCAGAATGTTTTTCATCTTGCTAAAGGCTACTTTCGCTATGGCGATTCTTGTTCTAATCTCGTCAAGGCATCTCTCATCAGATGTTATGACTTCCGAGATAATTTTACCGATTCACTTGTTGAAGAATACTCCCATTTACTTGTATATTACATTATGGTACTTCGTTCTTCCTAGTGACGACCATAATCTGTGTCTTCTTACAATTTAATTCCAACCCCAGCTGCTAACTGTGTACAACAACTGCGTCTACAAATTGTTGTAGATCTTGTGCATTGTCTGAAATCAATACTGTACCATCTGCATATCTAATGTTATTGATGTTTCCTCCTCCAATGCTGATTCCATTTATATCTTCTACATTTCTGAAAATATTTTCACTGCATAGGGAAAAAAGATCCGGAGACATTACACATACCTGCCTAACACCTCTCTTAATAGGTTGATATTGTCCCACTTCATTATCAATCCTTATGGCAGCTTGTTGTTTCCAAAATATATTGTTTATAAGTCTAATGTCTTTCCCATCAATTTGTAGATCTGTAAGCATATCTACCATGTTGACATGTCTAACTCTATCAAAAGCCTTTGTGTAGTCAATAAAGCAAAGATTAATATCCTTGTTTACTTCTATAGCACATTCAATAACTGTTCGCAGCATATACACAGCATTTACTGTACCCTTTCCTTCTACAAGCCCACATTGTTCTTCCCCTATTTCAGGTTGTAATTTCTTCCTCAATCTTTGCATGATAATTCGTAGCAAAATCTTTGTGATGTAGCTCATTATACTAATTGTTCTATGTTGATCACATTCCAAGGCTCCTGATTTCTTTGGGATTGCAATAAATACAGAGTTACATAATTCAGGAGGTATATCTCCAGTATCATATAATGTGTTCAGCAGTCTGGTGACTTGATCTAGTCCAAATTCTTCTAAAGCTTTAATCATTTCTGTTGTAATGTTATCTGCACCGGGGGCCTTGTCAGCTTTCACATGCTTAAGAACATTTCGAACCCCCTTCTTCAAAATTGGCGGCGCTTCATTATTAAATCTAATATCATACTGTTCCTCTCTGTTATCATTATAAAGGTTTTTCACATAATCTGTCCATACATGTAGAATCTGATCTTTTTCTATTATAAATAAATAAAACCGAGTCTAATATTAATTTTAGCTTAAAACATGCACGATGGCTTATATTCGGGAGATGTCTTATACTTTTTTTCTTTTTCAGATACAAAATCGTCATTTTCTTCTGGAACATCGACATAACTCTCCCAAATCCCGAATTCCGGCCTGAATTTCTTGCCACTCCATTACCTGAAGAACCATTGGCCCCAGTGCCTCATGTGCAGCAATAATACCTCTGAAGTCGGAGTGGGTTCGCCTTATTGCGAGGAACACTTAATGGGGAAAGCTAATCCCTACGCAAAATTCAGTCCAGCACTACTATAAGTAGTGTGTATGGACTACGCTTGAGTTCAAAGCGAGCGAGCTAAAATAAAATGTCCAGCAATATAACTATCCTTAATTAATTGAACATTTCTTGTCCATGTAGATTGCTGGTAGAGCATCGGTTACACGACAAGTCTCCCATTGTAGCTGACGATCTTAATTAGGGCTTATTTTAGGTTAGGTCGCTTTGTTATTTTAATTGCGATCGCTCGCTTTAAACTCAAGCGTAGTAATTACACACTATTTATAGTAGTGATGGACTGAATTTTGCGTGTGGATTAGCTTTCCCTATTAACATGTCCCTCGCCAACAGGCGAACCCACTCCGACTTCAGAAGTACTTTACGTCCCCAAGTCAAGGACGACAGGTCAACATTTTAGTCCAGCTGTCCGGTGTAGGGGTTGAACCGCTTACCTTGGCATCAGCACACCGGATATTTAAGAACACGCTTTCTTACCAATTCGGCCATGCGGACCGAGGGTATTTTTTTCGCATATCCTTTACAGGACATCGCTGTCAACATCAGCATCTTTCAGCTGATTGTTGATTTCTTGGCAAGATTACGCTCAGTAGTTTGCTATTGCTTTCTGAGCGACCGGCTCACATAACCCGTAAGTTACCGACGCGGAGAGAACCGCTACCAATTCTCGCACACGTCACGTTACTCGTGAGAGTATACGGGATTACGAAGAAAGTCGTGTAACGCCTAGCCCTGGGAGACCGGCACCTGCGGGGTAGGTCTTATATTAAAAGCATCCTGAAAAATCGTGCTAGGGCTTATTACAGGGGTAGGTCTTATTTTCGAGGAAACACAGTAGATGCAGGAGTTGATTAAAGCGTCATGTACAGGACATATTGCCTATCTGTAAACACATAAAACCAGGCCGTTGCTCTGGCAAATGGGTTTCTAACGCAATTCGTAATCCCATATACCGCCTTCAAAACTCATATGCGGGCTATTTGGAAGCAGACCGCGTTGCGCTAGTTGCTATACAATGATATTTGGTTGTTAAGAAAGCAATGACTAACTAAGTTAGTTGCATATCGTTTTACAGGACGTTGCAGTCAACACCAGCACTTTTTGCTGTTGTGATCTCTTGGTAAGTTAACGTTAAATAGTTTGCCTTTGCTGTCTGAACGACCGGCACCCACACCATTTCACACACACACACACACACACACACACACACACAAAACAACAACACAAGGCAGACTGCCGCCAAATTGCCCGCAGCTGTGTTTCTAATGCGGGTATGCGAGATTACGAACTGCGCCCATAAATCCTTCGCCACGGTGCCGGAAATGACAAAATAATTACTGAACGAAAATTTGCCGAGGAAATCACAAAGAGCTAATAAATGCTGCAGTAGATTGCGACGTCCTTAAAATATATGCAAAAAGTAAAGGAATGTCTCGAGTGTTGTGATGTCGGTTCTTGACTAATCTCTCTCTCTCTCTCTCTCTCTCTCTCTCTCTCTCTCTCTCTCTCTCTCTCTCTCTCTCTCTCTCTCTCGCTCTCTCTCTTTCTCTCCCCCTCTCTCTCTCTCTCTCTCTCTCTCTCTCTCTCTCTCTCTATATATATATATATATATATATATATATGTATATATATATATATATATATATATGTATATATATGCACATACATACATACACACACACACCCATACATACATACATACATACACATGCACACACGCACGCACGCACGCACGCACACACACACATACACGCATACATACACACATACATACATACATACATACATACATACATACATACATACATACATACATACATACATACATACATACATACATACATACATACATACATACATACATACATACATACATACATACATACATACATACATAGTTAGTTAGTTAGTCTTTCCTCTTGAGCCTAAGGCGGCGCATAGGGCAGAAGTCCTGTCTCTCCATGCTTGTCGGTTCGCTGCTACCTGTTGTAGATCTTGGATATTTACTTGGCCATTGAATGATCCTTCTCTAATGATGGTTCTACACAGGGTCTCTCTTGGTCTTCCCCGTTTTCTTTTCCCTACTGGTGACCATATGAGGGCTTGGTAGGGGAGTCTTGACTTGTCCATTCTGAGTACATGGCCGATGTAGTTCCAACGGCGTCTTCTTATGAAATTGGATACTGTATCTTGCTTAGTCTCTTGTCTTATTTGCGAATTGGTTCTAAAGTCTGTCCAGTGGATGTTTAGAAGTCTTCTAAGACATTTGTTCTCGAACTTGTCTAATTTTTTATCTAAAGCTATCATTGATTTCCAACTTTCACATCCATACGTTAACACTGGAATCACACAAGAGTTGAAGATTTTAAGTTTTGTGTGTTTGCTGCGTGTCTTTGACTTCCAGATGTTTGACAGTTTATTGAAGGCACTAGATGCCAATGAGATTCTAGATGATATTTCTGGTGTTGAGTCCCCTGTAGATGTCATTTTGCTTCCTAGGTATGTAAAGCTGTTGACTTTTTCAAGAACGTAGCTGTTCAATTTGGTGTCATCTGGACTGTTGGTAAGATCAATAGTCTTTGTTTTTGTGGTGTTAATTTGGAGACCAATTTGTCCTGAAACATTTTGGAGGTGGTTTATTTTCTCTTGGGCATCCGGGTGTGTTGAACTCAAAAGCACTATGTCGTCGGCAAAGTCCAGGTCTTCTAGAATTTTGTCAACCCAATGGATACCCATATTTGTGTTGTTTGTGCATTTGCGCATGACCCAATCGATAGATATTCCAAAAAGCATCGGTGATAAGACACAACCCTGTTTCACTCCTGTTTCGACTGAGAACCAGTCAGAGTTGCCTGTTTCTGTTCTTACGCAGCAACGTGTTTCTTTGTAGAAAGATTTTATGACGTTGGTATATTTGGTAGGAAAACCATAGATGTTAAGTAGATTCCAAAGTGAAGGACAGTGGATACTGTCGAAGGCTTTTTGAAAGTCGACAAAGTTGGTGATTAATTTCGACTGGAATTCTACGGAGTCTTCAATGATTATTCTGAGGGTGAAAATGTGGTCTATGCATGACCGTTTTGGTCTGAAGCCTGCTTGTTCTTCTCTGAGCCTTTCATCTATCGCCTTTTTCAATCTCTCAAGTAACATGCTACAAAAAAGTTTTCCTGGTACTGACAATAGAGTGATACCACGCCAATTATTGCAATCAGACATATCGCCCTTTTTAGGCAGTTTGAAAATTACACCATCTTTCCACTCTCGTTTATACATACATACATACACACATACACACATACACACATACACACATATACACACACACCCACACCCACACCCACACCCACCCCACTCCCAACCCCCCACACCCCCACCCACACACCCACACACACCCACACACACCCACACACCCCCACACCCCCCACGCCCCCACACACACACACACATTCACACACACACACACACACAAGGGGCTTCTCATAAGTCTTTAGCCTGACCATGAAGGAGTATGTGGAGAAAATTGAAATTTGGCACATGTATAGCTCATTCAATTTGTAATGGACATGTCAATTATGAATTTCCCTCCTCAAACACATACACACATACACACATATACACACACACCCACACCCACACCCACACCCACCCCACTCCCAACCCCCCACACCCCCACCCACACACCCACACACACCCACACACACCCACACACCCCCACACCCCCACACACACACACACATTCACACACACACACACACACACACAAGGGGCTTCTCATAAGTCTTTAGCCTGACCATGAAGGAGTATGTGGAGAAAATTGAAATTTGGCACATGTATAGCTCATTCAATTTGTAATGGACATGTCAATTATGAATTTCCCTCCTCAACTGGTTTTCCCGATACGGTGCATGGCACAACACACCCAATTGACCAGATCTGCACATCAAACGGTTTGTCAGAACAATGGAGAAATCGGACGCCAGGACTGTGATAAAATTCTTGATGTTACAGGGAAAAACACCTACAGAAATACACAGGGAGATGGAGTCAATGTTTGAAGAAGTCTGATAATTTGGTCGAGTCCTAGCGTGAAGAGCGTGGTCAGCGGTTTCACACACGCCCTCACACGCCAGTGATCCGGGGTTCAGTCCCGGGTTCAGGCAGTGATATGCACTACTGACGAGCTCAAACGAGAGCGAAACTCCAGTCTAGTGCTTCCAGTCTGACGTGGACAAGGCCTTAGCTTCGTACTAGAGTACGATCGGCGTTGTCAATGAGTTGTGCTCAACACCCATCGTCGCAAGGTCATTACACAACCTTCGTCGCTAGACCAATACACATCCTTCGTCGCTAGGCCATTACACATACATCACCACTAGGCCATTACACTTACATCGTCGCTAGGCACTTACACATACATCGTCGCTAGGCCATCACACATACATCGCCACTAGGTCATTACACATCCTTCCTCGCTAGGTCATTACACACACATTGTCGCTATACCATTATACTTACATCGTCGCTAGGCAATTACACATTCATCGTCGCTAGGCCATTACACATCCTTCCTCGCTAGGCCATTATACACACATCGTCGCTCGACCATTACACACACATCGTCGATAGGAAGGCGTTACATCTTGTATTCATTATCTCGTTCGCCCAGTGGGCTCCAGACAAGGTAGTGTCCAGTTATACTAGTATCAGGGTTTCTCAGCGTGTTCTTCTTTCAAGCGCCAGTGTCTTGTCCTCACAACTTACGCGTTACCGAGACTATACATGGGAGCAAAGAGTTGTAACATAATGTACCCTGCCATAGAGTCACGGGTGACTAGCGAATTCCATATAGGCTCTTAATACTGAGATCTGTTGAGTTGAAGAGGTCGGAGAGCGAATGGAAATGTCCTGAGTGCTATGATGTCGATTCTTGACTCATCTCAACTCAACTCAGCTGATCTCAACCCAACTCAACTCAGTTGATCTCAACTCAACTCAACTCAGCTGATCTCAACTCAACTCAACTCAGCTCAACTCAAATCAACCCAACTCAAATTCAGCTCAACTCAACTCAGCCCAAACGAGCTTACCCAACCCAACTCAACTCAACCCAACCCAACTCAATCCAACCCAACTCAACCCAACCCACCTCAACTCAACCCAACTCAACTAGGCCCTTAACACCATTTAACCCTCCCACTGATACCCTCAATCTTTTAACGTTTCATGTCCTTCGCAGAACCTGACGATCAACCCCATGTTAATTACCACGCAGTTTCACGTTCAGTAGCTTGCCATTGCTTTCTGAACGAGAAGGCAACGTTCAAGCCAAACGAATATGTATGAAGAGTGAACCCACTACCACGCTGTCAGCACACTAGGGAATTTAAACGCCAGCGCGATACACCTCTCGGCTAAGGTGGCCTCTGTCGCCAATCTACGTCTTGTAGGTTGTGTGTTTGTGTTGTGCTGTTCAGCCTCTGCAGTTGAGAATCAGTCTCTCTTTGATTTCGTTTGCACACTTAGTTAAAGTTAGTTGCATATCCTTTACAGGACGTAGCAGTCAACCCCATCTTTTTTGGCTGTTCGTGATTCCTGGTCAAGTTTAAGTTCAGTAGTTTGCCATTGCTTTCCAAACGACCGGCGATCATACTATTTCATAAAAAACCAACGTAAGTCGGTCTGCTGCCAAATCACCCGGAGCTTTGTTCCAAGCGCGGTATCCAGGATTACGAACTGCTTCCGTAACCTCTTCGCCACGAAGATCCATAAAAATATTCTGTGGAAGATAGTTAATTCTAGTCTTTCAACTTCTACTCTTCGACCAGGCGAGTTAATCATTTACGCGGATGGATCTGGACTAGGGGGTAAAAGTCGTTTCTGAGGGTTCGTGAGGAAAGTCGGTGGACGGTGACTGGTACAGGAGAGCTTGGCATATGATACCACCACATCTAGTCTTGGAATGGAGGTAGAGGCAGTCACTGCGGCATTTTGCTGGTGCAGAAGAAACAGCATACACATGTCGTGGTTGTAATGGACTCTCAAATTATGATGACAAAGGTGAAGGGAAACATATATGTTTAAAGCGGCAGGCTTCAATTCAATAACTAACAATAGAGAGCATCTGTTGGATTATTTTCTCCAAGACATGCTGGTGTGGTGGGAAAGTAGCAGACGGACAGATTGGCTGAGTCTGCACAACTTGGTGGGGTATTGGTGCATGGTGGGGCAGATGTGGTCGGGGTCTTTTGGGATTGTGTGTATAGTGAAGATCATCACGGCCTGGAGAGAATGGTACTGCAGGGAGCGACCAGGGGATCTGGCCAACAATGTAGTACCCCAGAACATTCCAGACGGACGCATAATCAGACTGCTACTGGTACCATCAGTATTGGTACTCTTCGCTGGCTTTTCAGGATGAGGACGGAGCACGTATGGGAATGACCCGAGTGCTGTGACGTCGGTTCTTCTCTCATCTAGAAACTTCTACTCTTGGTTATGTGAGGCATCGTGTATGTGTGAGTATGTGTGTGGGTGGATGGGTGGGTGTTTGTATGTGTGTCTATTTGTGTGTGTTTAATATGTGTGTATGTGGCTGTATGTGTGTGCATGTCTATATGTGTGTGAATGTATGTATGTGTGTATGGGTGTGTATGTGCGTATGTGTGTGTATGTGTGTGTATGTGTGTGTACACATGTGTATGTGTGTGAGCTTGTGTATGTAAGTGTCTATGTTTGATTGTGTGTTTATGTGTGCGTACATGTGTGTTTATATGTATGTGCGTGTGTATATATGTGTATCTGCATGTGTATGTGTATGTCCGTGTATGTGTATATGTTTGTTTGTATGTGTGCATGCATGCAGTGTATGCTAGGGAGTGTGTATTTGTGTTATGTGTGTATGTGTGTATGGGAGTGTATGTGTGGATGTGTGTATGTGTGTATGTACGTGAGTATATATGTGTATTTGCGTGTATGTTATGTGTGTATTCTCGTATTTATGTGTATATGCTTATGTGTGAGTGTGTGTGTGTGTGTGTGTGTGCATGCATGCAGTGTTTGCGAGGGAGTTTGTATTTGATTGATTGAGGGTGCTTGTTTGTCTGTGTGTGAGTGAGAGTGAACTAGAGTGAGATATAGAGTGAATTAAAGATGGAGAGAGGGAGTGAATGAGGGAAATAGCGAGTGCGAGTGAGAGAGAGAGAGAGAGAGAGAGAGAGAGAGAGAGAGAGAGAGAGAGAGAGAGAGAGAACGAGAGAGACAGACAGAGTGAGACAGTGGGAGAATGGATGTGTATATGTGGGCGCATGTTTGTGTGTGAGTGTGTGTGTGTAAGTGTGTGTGTGTGGAGAGAGAGAGAGAGAGAGAGAGAGAGAGAGAGAGAGAGAGAGAGAGAGAGAGAGAGAGAGAGAGAGAGAGAGACAAATCAAATCAAATCAACTTTATTTTCAAAGGGTAACAAATTGGGCACACAGGCCCTTCCAATCACTCGTCTTTCGTTCATCAAGAGCATTATACATTTACATAGGAAGAATGATAAACATTGTGAAATGAATGTTGTAAACATAATCAAGACAAATTACTATGTTATGAGGCCCATCACCCATCTACAGACAGAGGGAGAGAGAGAACGAACGAACGAACGAACTTTATTTTCGAAGGGTAACAAATTGGGCACGCACCCCCGTCTTACATTCGGCCCCTCTAATCACTCATCTTTGGTTCATCGGTGCATCAGCGTCATTCACATAGGAAAAAACATTGTCAGATGAATGTTTTAAGCATAAACAATGCATGTTACGAGACAAATCCCCCACCCACTCACCCATCCCCTATCCATCCGCGCGTCCCCCACACACACATCCACCACCCAACCACACACATACCCACAGGCACATACATGACCCCATCCATCCACCCATCCCTCAACCCACACATCCCACACACACACCCACATACATCATCTCCCCACCCACACACACACATCTCCCACCCACCACACATCCCCCACACACATCCCCCTACCACCCACACACAAACCCAGACACACGTGCATGCAACCATCCATCCATACCCACCCACACATCCTCCACATTCACACATCTCCCCACCCACACGCACACATCCTCCACCCATCCCATAACCTACCAATACTCACCCACCCACATGTCCACCACCCACCCACACACTCCCAACCACTCAGCCAAACACACATCCCCCAACTACATAACCAACACCCACATATTACCGCCAACTCACATAAGAGAGAGAGAGAGAGAGAGAGAGAGAGAGAGAGAGAGAGAGAGAGAGAGAGAGAGAGGAGTTGGGCGCACGCATGTCATGTAACATGCTATTCCATATTTTTTAATGTATTCTTATCTTTCATATTATCATTTTGTATACCACTTGATATAATTATGTATAACACGAACACTTGCACATTACTGTAGAGTGAGTGAGAGAGTTAGTGAGCGTGAGTGAGAGAGAGTGGGTGAGTGTGTGAGAGAGAGAGTGTGTGTGTGTAAGATAAGAGAGAGAGAGAGAGAGAGAGAGAGAGAGAGAGAGAGAAAGAGAGAGGGAGAGAGAGAGAGAGAGAGAGAGAGAGAGAGAGAGAGAGAGAGAGAGAGAGAGAGAGAGAGAGAGTTGAATTGCATCAATACTTTTTACGTAACACAATGTATATGTACAATCATTCTCAATTTTTTACAATTTTTGCTAGAATGATCACAACAATCGTCAGTGTAAGTGTGTGTAAATTGTGGGAGTTTGTTCATACTGGTATCAGTGATTATGTAAGGAATCATGTATGTGTCTAGATGTGAGGATGTGTGTGTGGATGTGTATTGGGGGATTTATGTGTGTGTGGGAGAATGTGTGTGTGGGGAATGTATGTGTGGAGGGATTGTGTGAGGGGGATGTGTGTGGGTGGATGGAGGATGTATGGGTGGGTGAAGGGATGTGTGGTGTGTGTGTGTGTGTGTTGGTGTGTGTGTGGGTGTGTGTGTGGGTGAGGGGTGTGTGTGGGTGGGGAATGTTTGGGTGGATGGTTGGAAGTGTGTGGGGGTTGTGTATGTGGGGCATGTGTGTGTGTAGTAGGGTGGTAGAGGGACGTGTATGATTGGTGTGTGGGGGTGTGGGGATGTGTGTGCGTTGGGCCAATGGGTGTGTGATGGGAGTGGGGATGTGTGTGTGGGTGGGGGATATGTTTGTGTGTGTGTGGGGGTGTGAGGAGGGGTAAGTGTGCATGGGTGGAGGATGTATGTGAGGTTGTTTTAGGTGGGTGGGGGTGAGAGCTCTATGGGGAGATGTGCGTGTGGGTGAAGGATGCATTGGTGGGGATATGTGTGGTCGATGTTTTTGTGGGTGAGGGATGTGTATATGGGTGGGGTGTTGTGTGAGAGTGGAAATGTGTGTGGATGAGGGATGAGTTAGGGTGGGTGGGGGAGGTGTGTTTGGGTGTTTGATGTGCGGATGTGTGAAGGATGTGTCTGAGGGTGGGGGGTGTGTTTGGCTGGGTTATTGGCGTGTGTGAATGTGGGTGCGTAGATGGGAGTTGCATGTGATGATGGGTGGGTGTGGGGATGTGTGGGTGTGAGTGGGTGAGCGATGGGTACGTGAGTGGGGGATTTGTGTGGGGATGAGTGTATGGGTGGGGGATGTGTGTGTGTGTGGATGGGAAGATTGTGTGTGTGTGAGGGATGTGTGTGGGTGGGGTATGTGTGGGTGGTGCGGTGTGTGTTTGTGTATGGGGGAGGTGTTGGTGGGTGGTGATGTGTTTGGGGAGATATGTGTAGTGTGTGTGGGTGGGGATTATGTGTGTGGATGGGGTTTGTGCGGGTGGGGGATGTGTGGTTAAAGGATGTGTGGTTCTGGAATGGGTGATTGGGGGTGGGTGGGTGGAGGATGTGTGGATTGGTGAGTGTGTATAGGTTGCGGGATGGGTGGGGGATGCGTGGATGAGTGGGTGCGGGAGTGTGGGCGGGTGGGGGAGATTGTGTGGGTGGGTGATGTGTGTAAGGAAGATGTGTGCAAGTAGTGGGATCTGTGGGTGGGTCGGGATTTGTGTTTTGGTAGGTGCGGGATGTGTGGGTTTGCGGGGAGATGTGTACAGGTGCGGGATGTGTATTCGGGGGATGTGTGTTTGGTTGGGTGGTTTGGAGTGTGTGGGTTGGTGGTAGAGGATATGTGGATAAGTGAGTGTTGGTGGATTATGGGATAAGTGGAGGATGTGTGTGTGGGTGTGGCGATGTATGTAGGTGGGTGAAGTGCGTGCATGGATGGTGTGTTGGTGGGGGATAGGTTGGTGGGTGCATGTATGTGTGTATGGGTGCGTGTGTGGATGTGGAACGTGTGTGGGGGATGTATGGTTGGTGAGGAGATGTGTGTAAGTGGGGAAAGTGTGTGGGACGTGTGGGTCGGGGATCGGTGAATGAGTGGGGGTATATATGTGTGCCTGGGTGTGTGTGGGGGATGTGTGGTGGGTGAGGAGATGTGTGTAGGTGGGGGATGTGAGTGGGGTATCGGTTAATGGGTGGGAGAATGTATGTGTGCATGGAGGTGTGTGTGTTTTGGTGGGGGGATGTGTGGGTGGGTAGGGGTTGTGTCTCATCTTATATATAAAAAAGACTTGTGCGTCCGTATTTATGTATCTCTGTATGTATGTATATATCTATGTATGTCCTTTATCCGTTCGCGAACGGCCCATCCGATTGAGATGAAATTTTCTACACGCCTTCCTTTCATTCCAGAGCTGTCAACTGTGATATTTTGTTAGTGTGAAATCGCCTGCTTACTCAGTATTATTTCATTTTTTCATTTTTCATCATAATTTCATATATCTCAGGGAACCTATCTCTGTAAAAGTTATTTCAAGGGGCATAACTTTTCTGTATAACTTATAGTCATATTGTGGCATCGTTTTCAAAGATTTATAAACTCTTTGTCCATAGTTATGTACCGGCATATGAGTTATAATAAATAATGATACAATCTGTAAGGCATTTTCAAAGTTTTCATAAAAATGATGCACAATGCATAACATTGTAACTCATCTTTTTTTGCTTAAGAAGTTACTGTAGTCATGCAGGTGATTAGAAAGAGTTTTCATTAAAAATAATGGATGGTGTGTGGTAGAACGTTCTTTTAAGTTACATTTTTGTTGTTGTATGAATTTAATGAAGCCGGGCAGGGTCAGGCAGACAGATAGACAGACAGATAGACAGTCGGGAACAGGAACTTATATGACTACTTATATAAATTAAATGAGATGCTTCACACCAGGAGCTGGGCGATGTCGGGCCGGGTCAGACAGACAGACAGACAGACAGACAGATAGTCGGTAACGGGAACGGGAACTTATATGACTACTTATATGAATTAAATGAGATGCTCCCCACCAGGGACTGGGCGAAGCCGGGCAGGGTCAGCTAGTAACATATAATATGCATTGTTTACGTCTGCAACATTCATTTGACAATGTTTTTTTTTTGTCTATGTGAATGTATTATGCACTATTTATGAACGAAAGATGAGTGATTAGAAGGGCCGAATATAAGACGGGCCTGTTTGCCCAATTTTGTACCCTTTGAAAATAAAATCCGTTCGTTCGTTCGTTCGTTCGTTATTGTCCAAAACGTTTTCTTTTTCCTTTTGGGTTCGTTGGCTTTGAACTCAAATGTATTCCATACACGTGCTTCTACTTCTAGTGCACAAGACTGATTTCTGCGTATGGACTAGCATTCCCAGAGTCCATCGTCATCAGGCGAACCCACTCCAACTTCAGAGGTACTTGTAATTTACATCCCCACGTCAAGGACGACAGTCAGCATTTTAATCCATCTGACAGATGTAGGGGTTGAAGCTAAACGGCATCAGCACACCGGAAGTGTAAGAACGAGCGCTCTGATCAATTCGGTTATGCTAGCGTCCAAAGCAATTTAATTATGTAACATATTCTTCAAACTACCACACGGTCAAAGTGGACCATGCAAAAACCGAGCGTTCCTGTCAGTGCAATATGTACAAAGGCACTTTTCACACGTGACAAACAATAATCCTCAACAATATAAAATGCGACAAACGAGCACTCATACATCCTTGTCATCTATCATTGGACGAATGTAAACGTTAAAGTCATCATTTTTTGCGTACTCTTTGCGCACATTAACTTACGGAAACCCCCTTTGTCATATGTTGAATCTGAGACTTTGTCGTATTCTACCTTATATAATTGTCTTTCCAAGTCAGGCGAGTCTTTCGTCACATTAAGAGGCTGTCCGTTAAATAAAGGGGATCCCTGGCTGAGAGCTGCTAGTGCCAGCCTCGACATCTTGCCAAACGTGTGGCTTAGGATGTTAAAATTATAATGAGAATGCCCACCCAAGAGCTTACACCAGGGAGTGACTTTTATGGACACAATGGCTAAATTGCATAAACTATGGCATATTATTTTTAAAACAATCAAATACACTCGTTGTTTCATAGGCATGTACCACTTAAATTATGTGTATTTTAAACCTTTATAGCGCTAAGTTTGGGAGGTGCTCTCCAAACCCAACACCCTGCATTGTGTCAATGGCGTCGGGCAGAGGAGCGCAATTGGGAGGGTGCAAGCCTTATCCTGGTGTGAGGAATTTCAACATAAAGACTAAATATCACGGCACGCAGACTAGGTTCTAAGCCTTGGTTGGCAACTGGTCTAGGATCGAAGCTCCGGTGGGAGGACAATTAGAGCATTGCTTTGCTGATCCGACAGCTTCTGCAGCTTGTCTTGTACCAGATATGTTGATGTTACTCTTCCTCTGGATTAAACTAGACAACAACAACAACAAACTTTATTTTCAAAGGGTTAAGAATTGGGCACGCAGGCCCGTCTTACATTCTGCCCTTCTATCACTCTCTTTCATACATTATATCATTCACACATCATTCAAGGCTAACTGAAAACGGCAACAATATAAAAGATATGCATTATAAAGGCATGGAAAAAATGAAAACTCATTACTACACGACTCAGTAATAGTAATGACTGGTGTGTCACTTGTTATTAGCTATGATGAATACACTGGCCTACCAAAAAGGGGGCTGGCTGTTACACTAGGCCAAGAGAGGGATCATGGGGGATCTCTCTGTGCCTCTTGCACCGCCGATCTTTGTTGTCATCACCATAATTTTTTACATCACTCTTCTCATGGTATATGACCAGTTCGACGTTGTGTGTGATATTCTACTCGCAATAGCTTCTTTAAGGCTATCATCGCTAGTTACTCTGTAAAGAGGAGGGGGTAGGGGGTATATGGAATATTCAGCAGCTGCAGTAGCAATAGCAGCAACAGTAGAAGAAGAAGGAGGGGAAGAAGAAGCAGAAGAAGAAGAAGAAGAAGAAGAAGAAGAAGAAGAAGAAGAAGAAGAAGAAGAAGAAGAAGAAGAAGAAGAAGAAGAAGAAGAAGAAGAAGAAGAAGAAGAAGAAGAAGAAGAAGAAGAAGAAGAAGAAGAAGAAGAAGAAGAAGAAGAAGAAAAAGAAGAAGAAGAAGCAGAAGCAGAAGAAGAAGAAGAAGAAGAAGAAGAAGAAGAAGAAGAAGAAGAAGAAGAAGAAGAAGAAGAAGAAGAAGAAGAAGAAGAAGAAGAAAGGAGCAGCAGCAATGGCAATAAAACAAGTGAAATACGAAGACGACTTGAAAAGGCATTCGATAGAGTAGATAGAAACAAGCTGTGGGAAATCCTTAAACAATATGGAGTGAGTACACACCTAACAAACCTATGTAGAAGTTTATACAACAGTGAATGCATAGTGAGAGCAACTGGAGGACACTCAGAACCCTTCACCATAAGATCTGGAGTACGACAAGGTTGTGTCCTGTCCCCTCTCTTGTTCATAACATATTTAGACAACATATGAAAAGAAATCAGCCAAGCAGAGACAGCAAGAATACCGCATGACGAGAACACAGAAGAGGAACCATCTGCAAATCTAACCATTAGAGAACTCCTGTTTGCGGACGACCAAGCACTAATAGCAAAATCTGAAGAAGAAGAAGACGAAGAAGACGAAGAAGACGAAGAAGAAGAAGAAGAAGAAGAAGAAGAAGAAGAAGAAGAAGAAGAAGAAGAAGAAGAAGAAGAAGAAGAAGAAGAAGAAGAAGAAGAAGAAGAAGAAGAAGAAGAAGAAGAAGAAGAGGAAGAAGAAGAAGAAGAAGAAGAAGAAGAAGAAGAAGAAGAAGAAGAAGAAGAAGAAGAAGAAGAAGAAGAAGAAGAAGAAGAAGAAGAAGAAGAAGAAGAAGAAGAAGAAGAAGAAGAAGTCGCAGCAATAGTAGCAACAGCAATAGTAGTAGGTAGTAGTTGTAGTAGCACTTGTTGTAGTAGTAGTTTAGGTGGTAGTATTAGTAGTAGTAGTAGTAGTAGTAGTAGTAGTAGTAGTAGTAGTAGTAGTAATAGCCTCTATTACGATACAAAGATGTGTGTAAGCGGGACATGATTGATACATGCATAGATAATGCACATTGGGAGCAAGTCGCCGCTGAACGTGTTGCATAGAGGGCAAACATCAGAAATGGAATAAAGACAAAAGAGAAAATGATTGCAGATAAAGCACACACAGAGCGTGAGAGACGTAAGATGGTGCACAATGGTGGAAATGACCATGTTTTCACATGCATCTACTGTGGGCAAATATTTGCAACAAGAATTGACCTTACCAGCCACACTCGCCACCGCCATGGGTCGTAGTTATTAAGCCTTTTTGAAGCACAATGTACCAAACTATCGTCTGTCAAGACGGAAAGGTGCCAATGAGTAGTAGCAGTAGTAGTAGTAGTAGTAGTAGTAGTAGTAGTAGTAGTAGTAGTAGTAGTAGTAGTAGTAGTAGTAGTAGTAGTAGTAGTAGTAGTAGTAGTAGCAGCATCAGTAGTAGTACCGGCTGTTTGTAACGTCTCACTACACTTTATATATAGAGTTGAGTTGAGATGAGTTGAGTCAAGAAACTATATCACTGCACTCAGGACATTCCCATACGCTCTCCGTCCCCTCGTTCAACAGCCAGCGAAGAGTCATACTACTAATCGTTCCCACCGCTATCTGATTAAAAGTTCTCCTGGTCTTCCCTCTCAGTTTTGAGATTCTTCCAGAACCCCTGCAGATCCCCCGCAATCTCATTCTTTCCACATATGGGTTCTTAATCTGTTCCTCCGCCTTCTCCACCTGGTCCCACAAGCGCACGACCACCACACCCTTGTCCATAGGCAAAATTCCACCAAGAGGTGCATTCCCTGCTAATATATCAGTCTGTTCATTCCCCCGTACACCCGCATGGCCAGAGCAAAATATCCATACAATTCTCACGATCTGTGACCTCTGAAGCGACGAGAGCCATTCCACACGAAACATTCCTTTCTCCACCTTGCTAAGAATACTCTAAAAAAGTCGTAATGAAAACCGAATGAATCCGTAATGAAAACAAAGTGTGTTGCAGTAGTCTCCTCTAGCCACCGTAATGCCGCTGTTACTGCCTCCACCTCCATTCTCATGCTGGAGGTCGTAGTCTCATATGCCAGACTCTCCTGTTTCAAAGACTCGCCCATTAGCCTTTGCAATAAAGCCCCAGCCACTACGTCTGTTTCTCACCACTGACCCATCAATGTAGATTACTATGTCACCTTGATGTGTGTTGCTCTGGATCAGCTGTTGCACTTCAAACCTCAGTGCGGCCCGCTGCCCATTCTCTGCACACACAACCCAGTATTATTATTACATTGTGCCAGTCCGTCATGTCTTCCGGAACCTCAACCCACTCTCTTTCACGTTTGATGGTCTCTAGTTCACACACCTGACTTATAGAAAGTTCTGCCTGTGCCATCCAGGACCTGCCTCATCTTAGTCTATGACCCTTAACCATATCCATTGCTGCATCCCTGTCTGTGGTAACTCTTAGGTACCATTTGCCCTGCAGGACCCTATGCCTATCCGTCATTGTTGGTAGCGCCAGGATATGCCTCATGCATATAATTGGTGTGTCCTTTGTGCACCCCAGGATTAACCGCATGGCAGCATTTTGTATGCGCTTCAACCTTTCAAGCTGGTTCTTTGATACTGTCAGCAGCCCCAAACCATACTCAATGACAGAAATTATTAACTGCTGAAAGAGCCTGTACAGCATCCTCTGATCTACCCCGGTTGCTGCTATAGCCCGGAATGCATTAAGTCTCCTACCAACCTTCACCACCAAAGTCTCCACATGATCCTTAAAAGACAAACACCTGTCATAGATGATACCCAAGTACTTCAATTTACTCTTTCGACTAAGAAGACATCCATTCAACATAATACCTGGGGCGTCTGCCTTGACGATCTGGTTATCCAGGGAGTATCACACAACCGATGCCTTGTCTGGGTTTATAATTTCCCCTGCGTCCCTGCACCACTCCGCCACCCTGTTTACCGCCACCTGTAAGTCTTTCGCCAGACTGTCCCTGTCTCTGCCCTGTCTGTACACCAGCACATCATCTGCAAATGTCAAGATTCTACCCACACCTGGTGTCTCAATAGCTGCGATTTTGCTGGTGTAGACATTAAAGAGCACTAGGGACAATGCAGATCCCTGCGGCAACCCAGGTGTAATAGTACAGGGGTGAGAAGTCCAGAAACCCATGCGCAGTGTAACCTTACGCTCATAAAGGACTGCCGCAACCCATCTAACAAGGCAAGGGCAGATTTTCATGTCCAACAGTGTGTGTATTAACCTATCATACCTAACCCTGTTATACGCATCCTCCAGGTCAAGAGCTACCACCACTGTCTCCTGTTTATCCTGGAAGCCCTCATAGACAATAAATACAAAAGTTGCAGCATTGGCCCAGATGTCCTTTCCAGGCCGGTAGCTCCTGAGTCTTTGGGGAAGCAGATTCCGACTTTCCAAATGTTGCTGGAGCCTGCGTACTACTATTTTTTCGTGGACTTTGCCATACGTGTTTTGCAGAGTTATGATTCGGTATCCATTAACTCTAGAGTGATCCTTACCTGGCTTTGGGAGGGGGACCAATCGTGGGGTATTTCCGCCGTATTGATGCTTAGGTTGAAACAATGAGCCATCTCCTCCAAGTCCCCACCATTTATATTCCTCATATGGGAGTACCTCACCCCATCCGGACCTGGCGCTGTGTCTTTAGCCCACTTCAGTACCCGTCTAATGTCCTCCACTTTAATCTCATAGTCCTCCTTCCTAGTGACCCGTGACAAGGCTTCTCTGACGTTATCTCTAATTGCCCTATCTTGCTGATCCGTCTGCTTTAAAATATCGCGCAAGAAAAGCCTCCCCTTTGTCCTTGTCAGTTGTCATAGGTCGGTTGTTATCATCATAAACGGTGCCATGTGTACCAGGCATCACCTGTCTCTTCATCTGCCGGTGCAGCCTCCAGAATTCTCCCAATGTCACATCCCCACCGACTTCATTGATAAACTGTTCCCACTTAATCCTCTTTGCCTCAGCTGCCTGGAGTTTATAATCCTGCACCTTTACATTTTTATACCTTTCAGCCTGTTCCAATTCTGTGTCAACTGAATTGGTTGCTCTCCGCACCCTCTGCCAATTCCTTATGGCCGCCCTTTTTCAACTCAATGAATTCTCGACGTCTGGTGTCCACCATGGTGGTTGGGTAAAGATTCTTCTTGTTGCTTTAGATCTTCCCTGTGATCTAAGACGCCCCAAGAGCGAACAGTGGTCGCGATCATAACTGAATGCCCTGCGAGCTCTTATAGTCCTAACTGTGCTGGACTTAGGTATCAGCACAGAACAGGGGAGGTGGTCACTTCCATTGTCTCCAAAAACGCTCTATTTTATATCTAATACCGCCTCTTGGGATACAAGCGCCAGGATGATGGCCGTGTCAGGGTTCCCCGGTCTCATTACAAGCCTAGTGGGTGTCCCGTCATTTAGACAGACAACATCCGTCTCAAGCTAGGCCTCAGCAAGAGCAGTACCCTGTCTGTTTTCTCCCGACCTGTCCCATTCCTTGACGCGAGCGTTGAAATCACCACATATCAGATACCTGGTACCTGGGGTTTCCACTGAACCTCTCAACCAGTCCCAACTCTCTATGCTTATGCAAGATTCCCCACTTACATATATATTTATCAGGTTCCAGCTGTATCGGCCGATTAGTATCCGCATTCCCTGCACCTCTTTACTCTCCTGACTCCACCCACTCATATCCAGTATTGAATGCTTTAAACCGTCCTTGACCACTGTCAACAACCCATGTGTAAGGCATCATCAGATTACTTCTCCCACACCACACAAGAAACTTGCAAGTCGTGTGAGAGGAAATAAATGATACATTTTATTGACGTTGGCTCTTTATAAGTACATAACAGTCGCTATCAAACCACACACAAAGCCACAGAATTGCCTATCACTAGTTTCCTAAACTCTAATGCTATCTCTATCTATTTGGTTACACAAAACTCCTATCAACACTAAAACGAGGTGCTCGCTACAAAGTCAGTCCCCAGTCTGACTTTCTTACTCGCGTGGCTACACAGCACGCGGAAGGACCTTGAGGTGTCCTTCGGCTTTTTGCGTGCCGTTACACCTGGCACGCTTACATTAGCTGTCTCTTGTTGAGTGGCAATCGTGGCTATCACGTGGGCGTGATCTTGTCGTGACCAGAGTGCTAACTGTCTGGTCAACGTCTCCGTGTCTCATGAGAGAAATAGTTAATAGTCCCCCATTCTATCACCTACCCTGCCCTGATATCGGGGCACTGTATCACCTCTAATCTATTTGAGGTTGACCACTCTTCCCGGTGGTATTCTATCTTGAGAAGACCTCCGCCCTTTTTGTACCAGTCTTTGACACACACCCTCCCCTCCTGTGTTGCGTCATCAACTTTGACTCATTGGTTGTGACGCAAGTTGTTTCTAAAAAATTAGTGTCTCTAATTTTTTGTCAAAGACTGTAGATAACCTGGCTTTGGGTAACTCCATAGACTTCTACTGACTAATGTCACAATGTAGTATCACTTTACTTGGCTACTGGCAATCGCCACAAACTTGTCTGGTTAGCGTGAGCCCTATTCTCAATCGCAATATTATATTAATTAGAGGTATGTCTAAACCGGACCGTTGTCTTATAAGACCTGCCCTCCAATAGTAAATTAACTTACTACCCATACAAAGTTGACTTTCTTAGGGTCAACACATGAATTGCTTCATGTCCCCCATATAATATTAAACAACCATTACCCAAGCTGTGTGCGACAGGCTTTACCTATCTCGCTTCCGCGTGTAAAGTTAAATTTCACTGTTAAGTTAGTGTTTCGTTGTCTATTATGTCCCCTGACCCGGAGTTATCTCCCTTTGATCTATAAAATATGTATGCAATTTATATGTTTGTTTTTCTGGTTGTTTGCGTGTTTGGATGTAATTAATAATATAATCTAACTTCTAACATGTGTATCTAACTATCATGTGTATGTAAGTTAGTTTTCAAGTGCCATAATTCGGTTGAATGAGGCCACAAGTGTATCACACTAATTAGTGACTACATTTCCGTCTTATGGGACTTAAAATACTTTCTCTAAGATCTACACTAAACTACACACAACACATTCATCACAGCACACCTTCAAAAAAGAAAGCACACATTTGACGCAGACAAAAAATAAAAAGTCGCGTTGAGCGGCAGAAAAATCCGCTGACCGATCTCACTCTCTCTTGTATAATTTACATTCGCTCTCACTTTCACACTTCTGTCACACCTCTTTCACTTTCACACTTCTGTCACACCTCTTTCACTTTAACACTTCTGTCACACATTTTTTCACCCTCCCAATTATTTAAAAACCTTGGAGTGACACTGTACAAGTTTGGCTCAGTTTGCAAAAAGTTGAGCTCAATGACTGTGCGTAAATCGCTGCACGAGTCATGTATATACAACATATTTACATGTAAGAGCAAGGGTTGATGGTTTATACCCTGGTATTATGACTAACTATATTTTACTGTAATAATATTCTAAATACTGACATACTAATACTACTTCTATAAATGTGTATTTAATGTGTTAACTATTTTAATCTATATTGCCACATTAATCCTAAGATATGCTTACATTAATCTTAATATTATCTAATTTAAGGGATGTACTCTAACTATATAAACTGGAATTGATGTGAGATGAGTTATGTACCTTTATGAAATGGGTAATGTGAAATGTAATAAGTTACGTACCTTTCTAATATGGGTGATGTGAAATATAACACAATTATAACTAATGTTTTTAAATGAAAAAAACTATCTGATTGATATTCTTAATCTAAATGATGTGAATGATGTATGTTTAATTGTATAATCTTTTTATCCTATTATGGTGTAAACTAATCATACTACTAAATAATAACGTTTGTTAAATGGATTGGATCATTAAGATGGAATGAACTGAAATGAAATGAAACAAAGTGAAATGTAATAAAGTAAATGGTACTATTACTATCTAAATTTATTATTCTAGTTTCTACTTAGTTGTTGTTATGTTTAAATTACTATCATAATCTACTTTTAAGCTAAATAAGTGGGTAAATTAATAATATATCTAAACCAAAAAAAATGAAAACTATTATCTTATCTAAATCTAAATATAAATTAAGATGATCTAATCTACCTATAATTTGTTACTATATTAAAACGTTATAATACATATCACAATGAGTATTTATATACATGGTATTTAAATACCTCAGGTTAGTCGTTGCCCTTAATGTTCAGAAAATGCTTTCATTGGCATACTATCTATACAATTGTCCTGGGTATATTAAATACATTACACAGTCACACTTGTATCTTATGGGTATTGCACCTGTAGAGTTCGCTTGTGTCGTAGACCACAGTTTTCGTGTCTGTATTTATGTAATGTTCTGACACTGTTTTTCTCTGCTTAACACAAATGATTCACTGGAACACATATGGAGCTTAGCAAGTAATGAGCTGTCCTCGTTCACAAGGTGATATATTTGTTCTCAGAGCAAAGTTCTTATTTTGATGTCTACGGACACATAGTAATTCAATGTTCTTAGTACCTAGTTCAGCACATAATGTCTATGTATTTGTAACATATTTCACATATAATATTTTACTGTACTAAGTTAACATCTATTACTCTACACTCTTATGTGGAATCTCTGGTATTTCTACCTCAGATGGTCGGCTAAAGGTATCAGCCAGGATGTTGTCCTTACCCTTAATATGCTCTATACTAAAGGTGTAATTTTGTAGTATTAGCGACCACCTGTATATACGGTCATTCCGATGCACACCACTCTGTATGACCGTGATTGGGGAGTTGTCAGTCTGGACAATGAAGTGAACACCCGCCAGAAATCGACGGAGCTTCCTCACCGCATAGATGACGCTTAGGGCTTCCAACTCTGATATGGAATATCTGGACTCAGCTGGTGTGATCTTACGGCTCACGTAGCAAATCGGGTGGAAGATGCCATCATAAAATTGGCCTAATACTGCAGCGATGGAGATTCTGCTGGCATATGTCCTAAGATAATAAACGAGCCTAGGATTAGGCAAGCGGAGGATTGGTACATTACTAAACAAGATTTTTAATTTTGACAATGCAGAAATTAATAATGCATCTTTGACATCTAATTTTACAGATGCTTTTAAAACATTGGAAAATACACTTGTAATTTCCGCTAAATTTGGTATGAATTTGCTATAGTAATTTACTAACCCCAAAAGGCTTCTGACCTGCTTCTTTGTGGTAGGCATGGTCAGGTTCATAATTTTTGTAATAATTCTATTGTCAGTCTTAAGTTGACCTTGTGAAATGACATGACCCAAAAAGTCAATTTCTTTTAGGCCCAATTCAACTTTGCTCGGTTTGACAGTGAGACCGAAGAGTCGCAACCTGTCAAAGACATGTCTTAGTTTCAGTAAGTGTGTTATCCAGTCATCAGTATGGACACATATATCATCTATATAAGTCACTGTATTCGTCACTCCATGCAGTAGATCTCTAGTTAAGCGTACGAAAGTGGCAGGAGCATTTCGAAGTCCGAAAGGAAGAAAACGCCACTCGTAAAGTCCTAAAGGTGTTGAAAAAGCAGTAAGATGAATGGATTGAGTCTGCATAGGGACTTGCCAATATCCCTTAGTAAGATCTAATTTAGAGAAGATTTTGGAGGTGGACATGTCAAGGATAAGATCTTCGCAGGAAGGAATTGGTTCTGCGTCGATCTTAGTGACGTTGTTGAGTTTTCGATAGTCCACACACAGACGAATTGTGGAGGCTTTTTTCTTAACTAGGACGATTGGAAAAGAGTACTCAGAAGTGGATTTCTGGATGATCCCACTAGCTTCTAAATTAAGAATTTCCTTATTTAGATTTTCCCTATAGCTAAGTGGGATTGAGTACGGCCTGCATTTAATAGGCTTAGAGTCCGAAAGAAGAATGGAGTGTTCGATTCTGTCCGTCCTACCTGGAATGTCAGAAAATATGTCTTTGTATTCCGTCACTAATTCTACTAATTGTCGTCGTTGACTGTCTGTTAGTCCCTGTTCTATCTGTATGCTATCTAATGTGGCAGTCTTGTCCACAATAGGAACGGGTAGTTCCATTCCGTCGTCGTCTACCTGATTCAGTACGGTGGTGGTGCTAAGTGCGTATTCTGTATTCTCGCTAGATGTATGGATATCGTCGGATATGCCAGTCTCGCTAACTAGTGTAGTTGCGTTGTGTATGTCTGTCGTCTGATCACTAGATGTGGGTGCACTTTGTTCGTCTGTCTCTACTTCTGTCTCTTGTCGTGAAAAGTAAGGTTTCAGCATGTTGACATGGAATATCTTTAAGTGTCCGTTTATTGATATTTCATAGTCAACATCTGAAAATTGTTGTATCACCTTGAAAGGCCCTTGCCATGAAGTTAACCTTTTATTATGCTTGTCTGGTAGTAGCACCATTATGTATTGACCAGTTTCAAGTGTTATGGGTCTAGCACCTTTGTTAGGACTGTGATGTCCGAGGATATCTGCACTGTTTATTGGAGTGAAACCATTCTTCTCCTCCCAGAGAGATATTTTTTTCATCTGTACAGTGCTTTAGCTGGGGCAGACACCCAAGAATTAACTCAGCACAAGGGTTGTCTAGTATTGCACAAGTAAAGGTACCAGAAAGGAACGGGGTGTTTATATGGGCTCTTGCCAGAGGATAGGTTTCTATATTACCAGAAAAAGTCCGGCATTTTACAGAGTCACCAGTATAATCCTTTGGATTAACAAGTTCCTTTTTCACACCAATAATAGAGCTCCCACTGTCAAGCAAACATCGGCATGGCTTATCATTGACCATCGCAGAGTGAAACATTAGATTGCCTCTGGAGGCTATAACTGCATTTGCATTCTCTACGGAGGATGTTACAAAATGCCCACATTCTAATTTTCCGTCTGCATGAAATTGGTGACATTGGACACAATTGTCAAAGCTTAATACATCGTTCACACAACACACATCTTCCGATTGCTTGAAAGGTAAATCGTTTTCAACCTCACACTCAGTCTCACTACCACTATCAGAAGATGTATCAATCAAAATAGCATTCTTGGCTTTCATACGTTGGCGGCCCAGACACTTATTTGAATAATGGCCGTAGCTGGAACAAAAGAAGCATTTGATTGCACGCCTGTATGCAGATCTTTTGTTTTGTTGCTTCTTGATAACATTTTCAAGATGCGCCGGATAATTTGGCGATTTGTCACACATAGAATAAGTGTCATGCAAAAGTTGACAATAAATACATTTTGATACTTTCCTATCTTTCTTGTCGATTTTCTGAAAGGGTTTTCTCTTACTTTGATAATTTTTCGGTTGGTCTTTCACAAAGGAGACTACTTCAGAGTCATTTGAGGTCTTAAAAATATCTCTGTTAGAAGAAAAATATGCAGATCCTTTCTTTTCGAACTGCTCTGTGTTCTCAATGTCTGACTGCTGTAGAAATTTAGCAAAAGGAGATGGTATAGTGGATATGAATTTATCCATGGCTATTAAATTTTTAAGTCTATCAAAGTCTTTTCCTATGTTAGCTGCTTTAAGCCACCTATTTAGTGCACTCTGAACATTTGAGACATAATCAATGAAAGTCTCACTAGGTTTAGGTTTTAAATTTGAGAACTGAACCTGATATCCAGGTGCATCAAGTAAAAAGTGTTGCATTATCCTATCATGGATGTATTGATAGTTAGATCTAAGATCAGTTGGTATAGCTTCTATCACTTTAAGGGGCTCACCACTTAGGTTCTTCATATAAATCATAGCCCACATGTCTATTGGAACTTGGTGATATTTAAACTGATACTCGACATTTTCTGTCCAGGCTGATATGGAATCTTCTTTACAATATGGTTTGATAATATTTTTGTATTTGTTGAACTTATTTTCTTCTTGTTGACTTTTTAGTTTAGTGGCAGAGATCTTTGCGTGTGAGTCTACATCCATACCTTTCATCTTTAACTGTGTTTCTGATTCTACTTGTATTTGTTTTTCCTTAACTCTTGCCATTTCATCTATCTCTCTTTGCTTTAGTTCTCTCTTCTGATCTAATTGCTTTTGCTTTAATTCCTTTTCCTGATCTATTTGCTTTTGCTTTAATTCCTTTTCCTGATCTAATTGCTTTAGCTTAATGTTCTTATCATGCTCTAACTGCTTCTGTTTTAATTCTAATTGATGTTGTCTTTCTTGTGCGCGTTCATCTCTTTCTGCATCCTTTGCTTCTTTAAATTTCTTATCAGCATATTCTTCTAGCTCTTTACCTGTGTATTGCATTTCTTTGCCTGCTTTTACGAAGTCAGCTAAAGTAGCCATGATGTTAGGTAAATAGCTAGCGTTGACCTACACTGAACTCTTTATTCACTTATTTTTCTTTGATATGTTATGTTTCTTAATATATGAGCCCTGCAAATTGTACTCTTTGTGTATAACCTGAAAAATTTAGTCCTGCAAAAAACAGAGCACAAAAGTATGCTAATGCATCACAAGCTGAAAAAGAGATGCACTATTAATCACATTGCATGCCAAATATATTGAGTATATTCAACTTAATGTTCCCGAGAACAAGGAACACACTCCGGTAACACAGGTCACCTTGTTTGGCGCTTCGGTATCGCCACGAGTTTTCTATCTAGGTCACCTGTTTGGCACTTCGGCATACACACCAATCTTCTAATCAGCTGTTGTTCACCCTGGTTTACAGGGCAGCAACAATTAACAAATAGCAAACGACATATTATTCGACAATTTGATACAATCACAATGACATGCCCACGAACAAAACAGAATATAGTTTACTTACTATTAAATTGTCAATGTCCTGTCTTCGTTCTAACTGTTTATGCCTTTCGTCACTAACCTAGTTTAATCTATGCAAGTGTTGTGCAGACCAAGTCTAATTTGCATGGCCGAAAATAGTGCAATCGTGACGGTAAACACAAGAAAAAGTACGAAAAACAAATTCAATAACTGCTTTGAAATAGACGAAAATATATTAATATTGTTTAAATAAACAAATATATTCAATTACTAACTCAAATCAACAAATAATAGGTATTCTAAAGCACTGATTCAGGCGGGCGGCAGCTTACCGATTTGTAAACATTCAGATGCTGAATGCCAATGGCGCAGAACAACTGCTTGTCAATCGCAACAGGTCAGAGGCGCAGCGCTATTTTTAGCTTGCAAAAATCGATAATGTTGCTGGCTGTGTATCGCTCCGCCAAGAATCATTTTTGATATTTATTCATAAATAAATAAATAATTACATGAATAAATAACAGAAAATAATAATATCAATACTTACAACTTTGAAGAAACACATGATTTAAGTATATAATATTTTACTAAACACAAATAAGCATTATTTCGTCACGATAGGCACAGTTTCGTTAGCAACTTGTCCTAGTTCTGCACACGTCAACCGTCACTGACACAAATTAAATTCACTACTTCACTATTTGTAAACTTAGTCTAGAGCCGTGGATGAGTGTATTAGCTTGGCTCTTTCGTCCAAGCCACACTTCTGACACCACATTAATCTTTGCCTGTCAACAACCCATGTGTAAGGCATCATCAGATTACTTCTTCCACACCACACAAGAAACTTGCAAGTCGTGTGAGAGGAAATAAATGATACATTTTATTGACGTTGGCTCTTTACAAGTACATAACAGTCGCTATCAAACCACACACAAAGCCACAGAATTGCCTATCACTAGTTTTCTAAACTCTAATGCTATCTCTATCTATTTGGTTACACAAAACTCCTATCAACACTAAAACGAGGTGCTCGCTACAAAGTCAGTCCCCAGTCTGACTTTCTTACTCGCGTGGCTACACAGCACGCGGAAGGACCTTGAGGTGTCCTTCGGCTTTTTGCGTGCCGTTACACCTGGCACGCTTACATTAGCTGTCTCTTGTTGAGTGGCAATCGTGGCTATCACGTGGGCGTGATCCTGTCGTGACCAGAGTGCTAACTGTCTGGTCAACGTCTCCGTGTCTCATGAGAGAACTAGTTAATAGTCCCCCATTCTATCACCTACTCTGCCCTGATATCGGGGCACTGTATCACCTCTAATCTGTTTGAGGTTGACCACTCTTCCCGGTGGTATTCTATCTTGAGAAGACCTCCGCCCTTTTTGTACCAGTCTTTGACAACCACCAGAGCCTGCCCACGTCTTCCCTGCCCAGTTGGTTTGATGTAACATGTATAGCCAGGGCACTTAAAGGAGTTCGTATTCAGTTCTTGTAACATCAGGTCATCAAAATCACAGAAGAGTTTCTCCAGTATTGGTCCTCGTTGCTTTGTAATGCGGCAATTCCAATACACAACCCGTACATTTTTAAGTCCCAAACGATCCGTTTTCCTTCTATCCCTTCTGGCTCTAGCTCTCTGCTTCCTCCCCCCCCCTCTCCCCTGCTTCTTCTTCTCCGCTTCATCCTCTCCCTGCTGGTTGTTGTCAAAGGTATCGAGCACAAAGCACGTACTCCGTTGCTTCGGTGATAATTCGTTGTATTATTCATAGTTAGTTAGATATTACGACAGGATATAATCGATCACCCTAGTAGAGCCTGCCTGCTAGGGAAGGGGCAGGGGATGCCCCTCGTTAGTCCTTACGCCTGGCGCCGCCCCGCCCGCATACCAGATGTTCCACGTTCACGAATAGCTCACCCGTGGCCATTCAGTCCTCGGAACGTCGGTCCACCTTAAACTTGGGGGTTTATTATCGGAGTTTTCCATCTCCTAGATTGGCCGTTGTAATAGCTAACGGGCCCAATCTACCCGGGGGTGAGAGGTTCCAGCGCCTCATTCCTGGCGAACACAGTAGATACAATGTCATACAATATATATATATCAAATAGTATATACTACATAGTTAAAGACACTACACAACGGAAAAATAACTCTCGCAGGTAGATAGTTGAGCCCCAAACAAAGCAGTGACGACATCAGTAATCTGGCTGACTTCATACGTTGAGCTCTGTAGTGCTGAGACAATAACATGACAATGCCTGGGTAAATTACATAGCAGAAATCTAACCAGATGTTGAGAGCTGCCTGAACATGTAAGTCATATAAATGCTACTTTAGACGTATAGAGATGTATCATTACTGAATGATGTAGATGACAGCCACTGATGACATTAATTGATAATTTTATTTAGAAATTCAATCTAGACAAATTCCTCAAACATGGAGGTCATATTTACTCGTTGGAGAACCAGCGGTTGTTTGTTTGCTATGACCAGGTTTGATTATCACGACGTATTAGTGACACATGAAGTACTTAGCGTCATTTAAAAATTTAAAATTTACACGTGATATACATTTTGCGAAATATCTTCCTAAAATCGCGGTGTTGATCTGGCTGTTTGTGCAGTTGTGCCGTTATGCTGGAACCACGCTTCTTCAGATTCACGTTTATTCAGCTGTTCTAAAAGAAGCTACAGAATGTCAGTATGGTATCGACCAGTCAGTAGTAGTAGTAGTAGTAGTAGTAGTAGTAGTAGTAGTAGTAGTAGTAGTAGTAGTAGTAGTAGTAGTAGTAGTAGTAGCAGTAGTAAGAGTGGCAACAGTAGTAGTAGTAGTAGTAGTAGTAGTAGTAGTAGTAGTTGTTGTTGTAGTAGTAGTAGTAGTAGTAGCAGTAGTAGTAGTAATAGTAGGAGTAGCAGTAGTAGTAAGAGTGGCAACAGTAGTAGTAGTAGTAGTAGTAGTAGTAGTAGTAGTAGTAGTAGTAGTAAAAGTAGTAGTAGTAGTAGTAGTGGTAGTAGTAGTAGTAATAGTAGTAGTAGTAGTAGTAGTAGTAGTAGTAGTAGTAGTAGTAGTAGTAGTAGTAGTAGTAGTAGTACTAGTAGCAGTAGTAGTAATAAGAATGGCAACAGTAGTAGTAGCAGTAGTAGTAGTAGTAGCAGTAGCAATAGTAAGAGTGGTAACAGTAGTAGTAGTAGTAGTAGTAGTAGTAGTAGTAGTAGTAGTAGTAGTAGTAGTAGTAGTAGTAGTAGTAGTAGTAGTAGTAGTAGTAGTAGTAGTAGTAAGAGTGGCAACAGTAGTAGCAGTAGTAGTAGTAGTAAAAGTGGCAACAATAGTAGTAGTAGTAGTAGTAGTAGTAGTAGTAGTAGTAGTAGTAGTAGTAGTAGTAGTAGTAGTAGTAGTAGTAGTAGTAGTAGTAGTAGTAGTAGTAGTAGTAGTAGTAGTAGAACGACAGAATGAAAAGCATACAGAAATTAACAAACCAAAACAGATAAATTTAAAGACAAAAAGGAAAAAAAAAGAAGAAAGACACCAGCTCTCTAAGAGAACAATTTATTCATATCAAGATCAGACAACTCAGATTCTCAGAACTCGCCACAAAAAGAATCAGTATTGAATACATTGTCACAAACACGCGTCTTTTATTAATAGCATACCCTGATAGATACTACACCTGATCTTTTAAAAAGATGCTTCGCACCATAAATCGCAATATTCATATTAACGACTTAACCACGCAGAAATCTTTCTTGAAGATGATTTGCTAAAAACAAAGGGTCCGGGTTGATATTTTCCCCGCCGTTCGTACCGAGACGTAAGACCGGTTTCATTTGAGTGTCAGGGCATTTCGTGGTCTTACCTGGACCGAATGGTAAATTGCCTGGCTATTATTTATCTTCTGGTGAGCTCTCATTGTGACACTAACAAGTGGCTTTGCACCTAACGGGCGATGGCAGGCTGGTTTCTACCGTCTGACGGCAAACCCGAGAAAGGGAATGTTATTTATTACTATTATTTCTCTCTTCTTCTTCTTCTTCTCTTCTTCTTCTTCTTCTTCTTCTTCTTCTTCTTCTTCTTCTTCTTCTTCTTCTTCTTCTCTTCTTATTCTTCTTCTTCTTCTTCTTCTTCTTCTTCTTCTTCTTCTTCTTCTTCTTCTTCTTCTTCTCTTCTTCTTCTTTCTTCTTCTTTTCTTCTTCTTCTTCTTTCTTCTTCTTCTTCTTCTTCTTCTTCTTCTTCTTCTTCTTCTTCTTCTTCTTCTTCTTTCTCTTCTTCTTCTTCTTCTTCTTCTTCTTCTTCTTCTTCTTCTCTTCTTCTTCTTCTTCTTCTTCTTCTCTTCTTCTTCTTCTTCTTCTTCTTCTTCTTCTTCTTCTTCTCTTCTTCTTCTTCTTCTTCTTCTTCTTCTTCTTCTTCTTCTTCTTCTTCTTCTTCTTCTTCTTCTTCTTCTTCTTCTTCTTCTTCTTCTTCTTCTTCTTCTTCTTCTTCTTCTTCTTCTTCTTCTTCTTCTTCTTCTTCTTCTTCTTCTTCTTCTTCTTCTTCTTCTTCTTCTTCTTCTTCTTCTTCTTCTTCTTCTTCTTCTTCTTCTTCTTCTTCTTCTTCTTCTTCTTCTTCTTCTTCTTCTTCTTCTGCTTCTGCTTCTGCTTCTTCTGCTGCTGCTGCTGCTGCTGCTGCTGCAGCCTGCCCTGCGCTGCCGCCGCCGCCTCGCCGCTGCCGCCTTCGCTGCCGTCGCCCACGCCGCCTTCGCCTTCGCCGCCGCCGTCGCCGCTGCTGCTGACGCTGCTGCTGCTGCTGCTCCTCCCTCCTCCTCCTCCTCCTTCTTCTTCTTCTTCTTCTTCTTCTTCTTCTTCTTCTTCTTCTTCTTCTTCTTCTTCTTCTTCTTCTTCTTCTTCTTCTTCTTCTTCTTCTTCTTCTTCTTCTTCTTCTTCTTCTTCTTCGTCGTCGTCATCGTCGTCGTCGTCGTCGTCTTTGTTCGTCTGACATGTTTGCTTTGGACATAAATGCTTTCTTCCTGTTTACATGAGAGCTGCGACATGTGCTCCTTTCGGCCGACACATCTCGCTTCTTCATGCGGTTGTTGACCGGGTTATCCGTGCCTGTGTGTTTCATAGGACGTTCCAACTCTCCATGTTGTTGCGTCATCTTCACTCCTCCATCCCATCTTGCCCATGTAGAAAATATGACTCTCTAGGGAAGGCATGGGCAGACCATAGGCCGTCTCCTCCATCCAAGGGGGCTTACTTAATTGCAGAGCCGACACATAGCTCTCTGGTACTGGAATCGTCACTTGTCTGTCTCATTTTTAATTATATCTCCAATATGTCGCATTCATGGAAACAAAAACAATCACATACAGAGGTTCTAGAAATTTGCGAATGAAAAGAGAGTTCATGAAAGAAATGAAAAAGAGGCAATTGAAATATTTCGGACACGTTAAAAGACATTGCACTCTTATGAAAACTATAACGAAGGGTAAGTTCGAAGGCAAGCGAGTAAGAGGTAGACAACGATACAAGAGGGAAGACAAAGTCAAGAGATTGACGAAAAGAAGTCTGACAGAGTGTAAAATCAACGCGAGAGACAGACAGTGTAAGAGGTCCATTGCAACCAACATTGATTAATTGATTGATTGATTGATTGATTTTTATTTTATAAGGGTTACAAATTGGGCACACAGGCCCGTCGTACATTAGGCCTTTCCAGTCACTCATCTTTCGTTCATCAATATGTACATGATGCATGGACATAGGAAAAAACATTGTCAAATGAATGTTGTAAACATAAACAATGCATATTACTATGTTATGAAACATATCCCCCACTCACCCACACATCCCCCACCCACCACACATCCACCACACACATTCATTGTGGATAGGCAAATAATTGTTTGATTGAATATTGTCTTCAATAATTACTCGCCCAGCTCTTCTGGGGCATCTCACCTCTATTGAAATATGAAATACAAACAGTTAGTTATATGTAGCTCCTGCCAAGGATTAATCCCAGAATATTGATGCAACTGTATAACTCTGCTGACTTCCCACTATATATTCATATCTGACTGTTTGCACATCTTCAGCCACATATTTCTTATTTGACACTTTTAACAGCTGAATTTGTGCCTTCTTTTGTGCCTTCTTGACAACGAAGGAGTTGTGTTTTAATATTATTTAGTAATTTTATATTTTTTTTTCTTAGATCTGTTTGTGTTGTACCGTCCTTGATGAAGATTTATATAATCGAAACGTCGTTTGTTGAGCCCTAGAATACTTACTTTTATTTTTTTATTATATATTGTTCAATTGTATCTTGTTTTGGGGGATTTTCACTCTATGGTTTATGTTCACCTTTATGGAGTCCGTTGTATGGTATGTACCTGTGTCCGTGTTTAGTATGTCTCATCTTCACGCAGGAGCTACGTACTGGTTGTCCTTTCCTCTGGAGAAAACAAGGTAAGGCCGCGAGAGGGATCATGCTGCATGGGCAACACATGTTGTCTGAATCCATGCCCAGGCATTGTGAGATGGAATTCTGGCCTAATTCCAATCCACATACTTTTGTCTGTAAAGACGGCAAGGTGCCACTCACTCATACATACCTAACTGTTTGTAATCCACACTGTTATAGTCTGCTGCTCCTCTAATCTCTATTGACAGGATGTCATGGAAAGACACAGCCGTGGTCTGAATGTTACAGAGTTCAGAAACGACCCCACCACCTCTTCTTGATAATGCATATCTTCTATTTTGTTGTTGTTCTGTTAGCCTCGAATCATGTGTTAATGAAATGATGTTTGAAAGACGGTGATAGAAGGGCAGAATGTGCCTTCCTTAGATAATTTAAAACAAAAATAAAGTTTGTTCGTTCGTTTGTTCGTTCGTTCGTTCGTTCATTGTAAGATACTCTTGCTGGTTTAGATGTGTATGATCTGGGAGTGTCTTCGTGACCAACTGGTTAGGCTAGCTGCCTCAGCACTTCGAAGGCCAATGGTTCAATTCTTGGGTACGTTGTTCGGTTCGCGAGTGCAGTTTTCTCTGAGAATCCTTGGGTACGTCGCTGGAGCTACAGAGTTCGTGCTTTGTACGACGCTTTCGGCAGGCTGCCCTGGGGAAAGAGACCAGGCCATATGAGATAAAACCCGCTGCAATGAAGTCGATCCTCTCGACTTTTAAGACATTTTTTTGTAAAGATATATATATGCTCTGCCAGCTCCGAACTCGCCCCGGGAGAGAGATAACAATATGGGTCTCTTCGACAACCAACAGGGCTTCTAACTCAACATCCCGACCACCTACAGGAGTGATTCACTAACAGGCTTGTCAACAGACAAGATTATAATGACTGCTACGCTGTCAGGTCTTAGTCGTATATTACTGAGCAACCGTATGACAGTAGACGGTACTACCTGCTTTCTTTTAACGTCGAATGTTGGGCGACACTCACCAAACCCGATACCCCATATTGTGCCAACGGTTTCGGGTGGAGGGGGCAATTAGCAGCAATCTTTATCTTATCCTGGTGTGAGGAAATGCAGCCTAGAGACTAAATATCATGGCAGGACAGGACAGTTCCCAAACATTAGCCGGCAAGTGGTCTAGAATCGAAGCTTCGACGGGCGGACAGTTAGAGTATTGCCTAACAGATCCGGTAGCTTCTGCAGCTTGTCTTGATCTAGATGTATTTGTGTTACCTTTCCTCTGTAGTAAAACTAAAACGGCTGCATGTGTAACACATGGTCTCTAAAATTCAGCCCAGGCTTTGTGCTATGGAGAGGTAGAACTCCATCCCAGGTCTAACCGCCATGGGGTGTAGTTAGTATGCCAGTTTTGAAGCACAATGAAACAAACTATCGTCTGTCATGACGGCAAGTTGTCAATAACAGTAACACTGTCATGATATTGACTGATCCCCGTTTAACGTAGCCGGGGTCAAATGTCAGACTAATTCTTAAAGTTAGTTGCATGTCCTTTACAGGACTAACAGTCAACCCTAGCATTTTTTGGCTGTTCGTAATTTCTTGGCAAGTTTACGTTCAGTTGTTTGCCATTACTTGTGAGATTAACTACAGAAGAGAATACCTTTGCCCGGCGTGACCTTTGTCTAAACTTCTTCAATTGATTAGCTCAAACTGTATCCTCTCTGTTCATGACGCGTAAAGATATATTCAGATGTATGTGTTTGGTTCAAGAACAGCCATGTAGATAGCAAGAACAGCCAAGAAGTTTAAAAAAACACTACTTAATTTTTTTTTTTAAACTTTAATCGAGGCGTATCAAAGAATAATCAAGAAGTGTAAAATAACAGTCAAGAAGTTTACAAGAACGATACAGATTTTTAAAAGAGCAATCAACAAGTTAAAAGAACAGTCCATCCATCCATCATGTGCCATGCCGGTAAGCGTGGGCGGTCATGTTCTGCCATCTCACTCGATCAACAGAGTCGTGGATCAGTTCCGTGTTTTTGTCTCGACCATGCCACAAGGCCAAGCCATCCAGATACTTGTTTCTAGGTCTTCCCCTTGGTCTGTTCCCCTCGATCTTACCAGTTGTCACCAAGTTCTCCAAATCATTTCTTCTCATAACATGCCCAAAAAATTGTGACTGTCTACGTCTAATGTCTCTGATCAGTTTACGATCTTCATTTGTTTCTTGAAGGACTTGTTCATTGGTCTTTCTGGCTGTCCATGGTATTCTTTGCATTTTCCTCAGAAACCACATTTCTACAGCCATCAGATGTTTTTCAGCCTGGCTGCTCATTGTCCAAGCTTCACATCCATATAAAAGTACAGGTTCTATGTAGCATCTCAACACTCTTTTTCTCGTTTCAATTGACATCTTTTTATTGGTCAGTATGTTTTTCATCTTGCTAAAGGCTACTTTTGCCATGGCGATTCTTGTTCTAATCTCTTCAAGGCATCTCCCATCAGATGTTATTACTGTTCCGAGGTAATTGTACCTATTCACTTGTTGAAGAATATTCCCATTTACTTGTATATTACACTGTGGTATTTCGTTCTTCTTAGTGACGACCATAATCTGTGTCTTTTTACAATTTAATTCTAACCCTTGTTGTTCACTGTGTGTAACAACCGCATCTACTAAATGTTGCAGGTCCTGTTCATTGTCTGCAATCAAGACTGTATCATCTGCATATCTAATGTTATTGATGCATCGTCCCCCAATGTTGATTCCTTCCATATTTTCAATATTTCTGAAAATATTTTCACTGTACAGGGAAACAGATCTGGAGACATTACACATCCCTGTCTCACACCTCTCTTAATAGGCTGATATTGGCTTACTTCATTATCAACTCTTATGGCAGCTTGTTGTTTCCAATATATGTTTTTTACAAGTCTAAGGTCTTTCCCATCAATTTGTAGTTCTTCAAGCATCCTTATCATGTTGACATGTCTCACTTTATCAAAAGCCTTTGTGTAGTCAATGAAGCAAAGGTGTAGATCTTTGTTTACTTCTATAGAACGTTCGATTACGGTTCTCAGTATATACACAGCATTTACTGTACCCTTGCCTACTACAAACCCACATTGTTCTTCTCCTATTTCAGGTTGTATTTTCCTCCTAACTCTTTGCATGATAATTCTTAGCAAAATCTTCGTGATGTGACTCATTATACTAATTGTTCGATGTTGATCACATTCCAAGGCTCCTGATTTCTTTGGGATTGCAATAAATACAGAATTACATAACTCATGAGGTATGTTTCCAGTATCATATATTGTATTAAGCAGACTGGTAACTTTATCTAATCCATATTCTTCTAAAGCATTAATCATTTCTGTTGTGACGCTGTCTGGACCGGGGGTTTTGCCAGATTTCATATGATTAAGAGCATTCTGAACCTCCATTTTCAAAATTGCTGGCCCTTCATTGTTATTTTGAACAATATATTGTTCGTCTCTGCTATCGTCATACAGGTTTTTCACGTAATCTGACCATTCATGTAATATCTGATCTTTTTCTATTATGACTCTTCCATCTTTTGTCTTTAGGCAGCCTGCTGATGTACGTGTTCTTTGATTAGTAATCTCCTGAATTCTTTTGTGCATTAGTTTTGCATTTTTACTGTTGTGTTGTTTTTCAATTTCTCTGCAATTTTTCTCAAGCCATGTTTCTTTAGCCTCCTTACATAAGGTTCTGACTTTTCTGTGAATTTCTTCATATTTGGCAGGATTATTTTTGTTCTGTCTTCTTGTTTCCATTAGTTGTAAAATTTCTTCAGTCATCCATGTCTTACGGCCAACTTTCTTTACTTTTGGAATAGTTTTTTCTGCTGCACAACTGATTGAATTCTTCAGCATTTCCCATTGATCATCTACATCTTGAAATAGGATCTCTAGATCAGACAATAAATCAAATTTGTTCTTTACTTCTATGTTAAAATTATCTTGTATTTCTTTGTCAGTTTTCAATTTGCACAAGTCATATTTAGGGTTTCCTGCTGTATACTTGACTTTCTTTAACTTTACCCTCAATGTGCCAGTAATTAATCTGTGATCACTGTAACAGTCTGCATTTGGAACTGTTTTTACAACTGTTAATGCATTTCGAAACCTTTTGCTTATCAGGATGTAATCTATCTGGTTTTTAATCCTGCTGTCTGGACTCCTCCATGTCCATAATCTTCTAGGATGTTGTTTAAACCAGGTGTTTCCTACAACCAATTCTTGTTCTTTTGCCCATTCTACAAGTCTGTAACCTCTTTCATTTACAGTCAAAGAACAGTCAACAAGTTTAAAAGAACAATAAAAAATAATAAGAGAAAAATCAAGAAGTTGAAAAGAAAGGTCAATAATTTAAAAAAGAACAGTCAAGAAGTTTAAAAGAACAGTACATAATTTTAAAAGAACAATCAAGAAGTTTACAAGAACAGTCAATAAGTTTAAAATAATAGTCAAGAAGTTTAAAAGAACAATAAAGATATTTAAAATAGCAATCAATAAGTTTAAAAGAACAATCAACAAGTTTAAAAGAACAGTCAAGAAGTTAATACAACCAGAAATCAGTTGATACTTCAAGAACAGCTGACATAATCATATTGGTATGGGTAGTTCAAAACAGTCAAGAATGTAACATGAACAGCCAGGATTTTTACATTTCTTGGATGTTTAAGAACAGACAGGAAGTCTAAAAGAGAAGCGAAGAAGTTAACGAAAACACTTAGTAAGTTAACAAGAGCAGCCAATAAGTTAACAAGAACAGCCAATAAGTTAACAAGAACAGTCAATAAGTTAACAAGAAAAGTCAATAAGTTAACAAGAACAGTCAATAAGTTAACGAGTTGATAGTGCAAGTGTTGATAGTGCAAGAACACTCAATACGTTGACATAACAATATTTAAAGTTTGTGGTGCAAGGGTGAGTGCAGACCGTTGTGGTCAGAAATAACAATAAACCTTGGAAAATGTCTTCTAAGTGTCACCGCCGCATACAATTATGAAGAGTTGACACGCGAACCCTTGTAGACTCAAACTAACATTGAAGGTGTGTGTATCAACGAGCTGATAAATTGGCTGGCTCTGCAGATGGCCAGCCCGGATCGTGCCGATGTTATTAGCGTCCTGAAAGCTATGTCGAGAACAGAGGACTTTGATGTCAGTGAATCCACATCGCTGTCAAGGATGAAAGACTTGGGAGTAAGAATTGGCACGGCCAGACACGAGAGGTACATCGGGAGAACACAGAACCAACACAGAACTGGCACTATTAGCCACCGAACGCTGATGCATATGTTGGGGGGGGGGGAGGATCTGAGCACCTATGGACCTGTCCGGAGTGCAATGAAGATACCCCAACTGATAACTGATAACTGTATGTGTGTATGTGTGTGCGTGTGTGTGTGAGTGTGTGTGTGTTTGTGTGTGTGTGTGTGTGTTTGTGTGTGTGTGTGTTCATGACTGTATTGCCGCTGAATCACATAATACAGAAGGTAGGACTGGAACGTACAACATCTGTACATAGTAGGATGTTAGATGAATAGATAAACACGCATGTGAAGAAGAAGAAGAAGAAGAAGAAGAAGAAGAAGAAGAAGAAGAAGAAGAAGAAGAAGAAGAAGAAGAAGAAGAAGAAGAAGAAGAAGAAGAAGAAGAAGAAGAAGAAGAAGAAGAAGAAGAAGAAGATACTGATGATGATGATGATGATGATGATGATGCTGATGATGATGCTGATGATGATGATGATGATGATGATGATGGTGATGATGATGATGATGATGATGATGATGATGATGATGATGATGATGATGATGATGATGATGATGATGATGATGATGATGGTGATGATGATGATGATGATGATGATGATGATGAGGAAGAGCGACAAGTATTCAATCAAAAATCTATAGAAAAACAAAGAGCAAGCAGAAGACGGGAAGAAGCAAATCATAGACAACGAAAACGGCAAAGAAGAAGAATGAGAAGTCAGAGTATGAAGAAATAAAAGCTACAGTAGACACATAGGTGGAAGTAAGAAAATAAAACACTATTCTTAATGTAATTTGTTTACTGCTTTCTCTTACAATTATACATCGCCTTTACGACATCATCAATAGTATCTTCACATCTTGTATTATATGACCATGTTTGTGCACCATACAATAACGACATTACCCACGCAATAGAACCGACAGCCAAAAACACTAGTAGGCAAGCAATTAATCTGCGGAACCACTGGCTAACCACCCCGGTAAACATACATTCAGACATGGTTCTGATTGCGGATGTACAACTTCCCGCCAACTGGATCAAATTTCGCGTCCTTAGCTACAGCAAACGTTGTTGACTCCGATATCGTCACGTGACCACTGATTCGTGACGTAGTGCGCATGTTTGAGAAACCATTAGGATTCGCCGCGGGAGCTGTGTTTGATAAATGGGTAATTGGCATCGCATTGCACTGCGACACAAACAATGTAATGATGATGATAATTACGATAATGATAATGATGATTCACAGCTATTTCTCCTTTAGCCTATCATGTAAAGTAAGTAAACCGGCTCCGTGGCGAAGAGGTTTACGGACGCAAGTCGTAATTCGTTTTTTTTTTTTTCCCTGATGTTATTGCATTGTGCCTGTTTAATTGCGCCTTTGGGCTGACACATCCGACTTCTGCTAGTGTTTGTTTACTGGGTTAACCTTCCCGGGTATACACAGATATAATCACATTTAAAATTTACATAAAAATATAGAAGTCAGAAAGAAAGTTCACATATATATCAACTGATTCCAATGCCAAAAGATCCAAATATGCCCATGTCCGCAAAACAATAGAAAATACATACATAACATATTCCTACCAGCCCTATAGTACCAATGCAAAACTTGGATTTCATCCACATCACACCCAAGCACAATCAACAGCTGCAATATATGATGCCTGAGAAGAGCTGCCAAGTTAACTATCGGAGATCGAGTGAGAAATGATGTTATCAGACAGACACTAGGATCAACACCGTGTGCCCCATATATTGAAAGACAGAAGATCAAATGGTTCGGTCGTCTCAACAGAATGCAACGCCACCAACTGTCAGCACCGGTGATACATCAACACAACTATAACAATACAATAATAATAACACCACAATAACAATAAAACAATAAGAATACATCAATAACAATACAGCAATAACATCACTATCATCATCCAGTGCCTTGGAGTGGTTCGAATCGCGTCGGTAACTTACGGGTTATGTGAGCCGGCCGCTCAGAAAGCAATGGCAAACTACTGAGCGTAATCTTGCCAAGAAATCAACAATCAGCTGAAAGATGCTGATGTTGACAGCGATGTGCTGTAAAGGATATGTAAACATTTTTTTATTTAATTAATTTTCAGCATTCTTCTTCAAACCACATCTCCAAGGCCTCCACGAATCTTTTCGCCTATTTACTAATTGACCAGGATTCGCAGCCGTATGTTAAAACTGGGTCTATGTAATATGCAAGAACTCTTTTTCTGACTTCTAAGGACAGTGACTTGTTGCACAATAACAATTGCAATAATTGCAACAATAACAATACAACAACAGATCAACATGACACAATAATAAAAACAACACAATACAACAATAAGAACACAACAATAACAACAACACAGTACTGACAACACAACACCAACAAAAACAACGACACAACTATAACAACAATAACAGCAACACAGCAATAATAACAACACATCAGTAGCAATATCACGACGATAACAATAACAAAAACACAACATAACAATAACAACAACATAACATAACAACAACAACACAACACCAACAGAAGCAAAAACACAACAATAATAACAAGACAACAATAACAACTTAACAACAATAATAATACCACAGCAATAACACCTTCACATCAGTTGCAACACCACGGAGATAACAATAATAACACCAACAATAATTACATTTAGATACTTTCCAGCCATATTTAACTCTTTCTCTTCTACGCTTGGGTGTAGGAACATCATCACTTAATTCAATCTTTCCTCGTCTTTTTTTAAAATGTTGCATATCCCTTACAGGACGTTGCAGTCAACACCAGCATTTTTCAGCTGCTGTTGATGTACTAGGCAAATTTTACGTTCAGTAGTTTGCCATTGCTTTCTGAACGACCGGCTCCATTGCCAACACTTTATAACACAACGTGACACGGTCTGCTGCACAAATCGGTCGCAGCTGAGTTTCGAACGCCTGGTAAGCAACCCACGAACCGCGTTCGCAAGCCTTTGACCACGGAGTCCGGCTTCGTCGTCTACCAGGAGACATTTAAAACCCTTTTTCCACCGCTCCGTGGCGAATGTGTTACGGACTTACGGACGCAGCTCTTTATCCCACATACCCGCGTTCGAAACACAGCTGCGGAAAATTTCGCACCAGACCGTCTTGCTTTGGTGTTTTACGAAATGGTGTGGGTGCAGGTCATTCAGAAAGCAATGGTAAATTACTGAACGTAAACTTGTCAAGAGATCACAACAGCAAGAAACAAAAACAAAATGCTGATGTTGACTGCGACGTCCCTTAACGGATACGCAACTAACTTTACCTCTTCTTCGCTTGGGTGCAGAAGCCTCATAATTTTACTCAATCTTTCCTCGTCTACAATGATGCATTTAACATCCTTCTTCCTCTTCTACTCTGTATCTCCTCATTGGATCATAACCTCCTCACCCAACACAAGCTCTGCCGTGTTCAGAATACAGCTAATAACACATGTTTCAAACATCTCTGTCCCCCAGTAGATTGTGTTTCCTGTCCCATTATTTGCCACCAACCAATCACAGTCCAAGAAACAATTAAGTTAACGCAGGCATTCACACAAGAATGCGGAACCGATACCTGATATTGCCACCGTGATAATGATGTTAAGGTCACAGTTCCGTTGTTAGGGACACGACAAACTGTCAAACATTAAGTACTCACTGACAGGCTCTGAGGTTTCACGCGGAATGTATGTCATACGCCACTAGCAATAAGTTGGGAGACTGCTACCAAAGACCGAAATCGTGGCGTACATCATTACGCAAGGTTGTAGTCACGTGTGAAGCATGCAGGATTGCAAGAGCTATGGGAAAAAAGGCTGGCTCCAAAAACACAAAAACACAAAAACAAAAACACTGCAGGTGCTCCTCCTGGAACGTCAAGCATTCTTTGCCACATTGCCAAAGAACATTTCGAGCCAAAATAGGCCTTATCAGCCATCTTAGAACTCACGGCTCCATACTTTCAACCCCACTAGATGAAATGAGTGGTCATCATCATTCTTGATGGACAAACACCACAGAACGTTGCAGATGGTCAGTCCATGGGTCTTGCAATGTTTTTAACGTCCTTATAGAGACGTCGAGAGTGGAGGATTTTGACGCCAGTGAATCCACATCAATTAGTCAGTCGACAGATCATCCTCATTCCACATCGAACCATTCAGTCCACAAGTGCTCGGATTCCCTCCTCAGCAAATCCCGCAGCGTGTAGCGGCTCACGACACCAGTTCTATTTTGGTTTATCAATCTTCTTTGGCTTCCTGCGTAGTGTTCTTGTTTGGTCACACCTCTTTTAATTTGCTGTTCTTGCAGTCTGACCATAGTTGTAGATTCACAGTCATCACTTGGTTCTCGCAAGTCTTATTTCTCGTGGAGCATTCAAAATGTCAGCTTGGTCCATGGCGCGTCCGTCCTCCACAGTAGCCTTACCTGCGAGCTTGTCAGCCCGCTCATTTCCTTGAACTCCCGCATGCCATGGCACGAACATGAAATTAATCTTTGCCAGCCGAGCCCGCTCCCGCAACCACTCTCTTCGGATCCACCCCATCTCTATCCTCTTGAGCATGCTCATTGAGTCACTAAGGAAACATGCCCTAGTGAATGTCTGTGTCTCGAGCCATGTTACCACTTGGTAATAAAGATGCTGATGAATTGCAACTATCAGTGTATGGTTTGGTTTGTAAAAGATCTCTTTCATTGCTATTTCCAAAAAAGATAAAGTTGATTGGCTGTTCCTATTACCAGTGTCCCTCGCCAATAGGCGAGGGGTATCACCCTTGCAAACCCTTGCCAAATCACCAGCCAACGAATCCACATCGTTGTCCAGAATGAGAGATTTGACTTGGAAGTTAGATTTGGCTCGACCACACACGAGAGACACACGAGGAGAATGAGGGGCCTCGCCAACCAACACAGAACTGGCATTATTAGTCGCTGTACATTGATGCATATGTTGGGGTGGGGTGGGGGTAGGGGGTAGCTAAGCACCTATGAACTATGGCCAAAGCATCTTCTATCTTTAAATATTTTTGGCACAAGGTGTTGATCCCACTGTCTGTCTGATAACATCATTTCTTATTCGGCCTCGGATAGTTAAGTTGGCAGCTCCTCGCAGGCATCTCATCTCGCAGATGCTGATTTTGCGTATGTGTGATATGGATAATATCCAAATTTGATATTGGTAGCATAGAGTTGGTGTGAATATGCCATTTATTATCTATCATTTTGATTACATCGGTATATTTTGATGTTTCGGTAGCTAATGTTAATTGTTAGATATTTGTTGTACATATGTTTACTTATCCGTTTTTCCTCTCTTTGTTTCCAAACAGAAGGTCAGCTGTCCAGTGATGTGACTGAAGGATCCTCTCCCTGTTCGACCATGCGAACTGTACACATGTACGACACGCCTCCAGACTCTGCCCACATGTCGCGGGCACGCCTTCCCAACCTTAACGAACCCAGCATGAGATGTCCAGGAGAGTACGCCTCCATCCACTTGCCAGCCGAGACTTCGCCGAGCTTCCTGAGTGCACCGCTAGCCTCTCGTGTATACAGCGACACTGTCTCAGCTGGGTGCCTCACTTCACCCACAGGGTCCGTGGGTTCGATTACCGACACCAGCAAGCGACCCGACTCGCTTTGTTCCAATAGTAACGATTCTGTTCTGAGTGACGTTAACTGCTCTTACTCCGATGCTAACCTGGATGGTCTCCGACCGAAGATCTGGTCCTTAGCCCAAGTGGCCACATCTGACCCTGGCTACAGCAGCCACTGCCACAGCACACTCCTGATCAACAGCATCAGCAACAGCTCACCTCGTAACATTAGCAGTATTTCTTACAATGCAGGCATCAACTCCTTACCCGCGCCCGGCGGGTCTTCCTTGGCATCAGGCCCCCTTAATCCTAATTACACACCTGGACATAACCGCCATGATTCTTTCCAGTCATCATCATCGTCGGCATCCTCATCGGCATCTTCTTTCACGCCATCACCATCGGTCCCACCTCTTCCGCCCAGCATGTCGCACTGGGGTTCCATGTACGGACCACCAACTCAAGGTCTAGGAAGTCACAACGGGAAACCCCCATGCTCAGGACCTCCACATCCTCAAACACTCCCCATGATGGTTTCGGGTGTCCACATGGTACCTGCATCTTTGAACTCTCTCCCGAACTTACACGGATCATCCCCGCCATCCTGCTACGTGAAGGCACAGGGACAACTGCCGACCTATTATTCTAGTTAAAGATTTTGCGCCTGGAGAGGGGAGCCGAGCATAGCATAGAACATATGATAGCACTATAATATGCATTATTTATGTCGTGGTGTATTCCAATGTAATCAATCATTAACTTAATGTAACAATACATTGTATTCAGTTTGGAGATTAATGGCATAGTTATTCACCATCATCATCATCATCATCATCATCATCATCATCATCATCATCAAGATTTCTATTTTATTCTTTCTTCTTCGCTCAATAAGAACTCGAGCGTAATCCACGCTGGACAAATTTTTCGAGTGTGGGGCAGGTTTCCCACTTATAAGTGCTCCTCGCAATAAGGCGAATTCACTTCGACTTCTGAGGTACCTGTAATCTGCTGCTGCTGCTGTTATTGTTGTTGTTGTTGTTGTTGTTGTTGTTGTTGTTGTTGTTGTTGTTGTTGTTGTTGTTGTTCTTCTTCTTCTTCTTCTTCTTCTTCTTCTTCTTCTTCTTCTTCTTCTTCTTCTTCTTCTTCTTCTTCTTCTTCTTCTTCTTCTTCTTCTTCTTCTTCTTCTTCTTCTTCTTCTTCCTCTTCTTCTTCTTCTTCTGTTGCTGCTGCTGCTGCTGTTGCTGCTGCTGCTGCTGCTGCTCCTCCTCCTCCACCTCCTCCTCCTCCTCCTCCTCCTCCTCCTCCTTCTTCTTCTTCTTCTTCTTCTTCTTCTTCTTCCGCTCTCCCCCTCCTCATCCTCAGCGACCAACGTAACTGCACATCATTTACGGAATGGGTCATTGGCAGGACCTGGCCTCCCTCTTCTTCTTCTTTTTCCTCCTTTTCCTCCTACTCCCCCTCCTCCTCTTCCTCAGCGAACAATGTAAATATACATCATTTACGTAACGGGTCATAGGCAGGCCAGACCCCTGTTGTCCTCATCAGTGACCCACAAATGATCATTCCCTGTTGCTTGTGCCCTCCACATTCTGCTCTCAGAAAAATGCTGAGCAACCCATCAGGATGTGCCCTGGACTTTCCTCTGGTGCCCACAACTGGAAGTGACAATCTCCGAGACTGATTCTCTGAAGAAGTGTTCTGCGGTCACGGAGTCCTGCCGTGAGTCTCTAGATCCTTGTCTGCTGGACTCTGCCTAACATGTGGATTCTTTGCTCTGGTCTGTAGTTATAAGTTTATGTCATCCACTTAGTTGCATCAAATAGCTTCCTACTATAACTTTAGCATGCCAATCATGGACCATTTTGCAGTCACTAAAGAAGACAATACCAACAACTGATCTGAAATGTTTCAGAAAATCTCCTGGAATATTTTGACCAAGAAGAAGAAACATAAAGACGATATAGAAGATGTGACATGGAGGAAGACATGCTCATAAACAGCATCGTTTCTGGGAACCTGAAATACTTTGGCCGTATTACATGTTAGTGGTTTGGAGAGAACATTGATTTAAGACATTGACCATGGAGGAGGAGGCTGTCGTTGACCTATACGACGCAGAACAGTAAATTAAACACGAAATGGACAGTGGTAAAGTCTAAGGATCGAACAATATTTCATCCGACCATGAGTTTTTTTTTTTTTTTTTTTTTTTTTTTTTTTTTTTTGCGCTCGCTTGCTTTGAACTCAAACATATTCCATACACACTAGGTCAGATGGCAGTGATGCTCTGCAACAGACTTGCTGAGAGGAGAGGATTTGTCTCTATTAAAGCTCTGGAATACGGGGTTTTCGAATAAATGAACAGGCTGGTTGGCTGCTGCGGCTCCTTTGTTTAGTTTAGTTTAGTCGTTGGATCAACATCACGGCACACGGTTTAACCCATCTGGAGTTAACTTTTGAGTTAACTGGAGTTAAGTTTTGACTCAGGTCAAACCTGAGTCTGGAGAAACTCAGCTCAATGCACGAACTCCGTTGCATCGGCGAGGATCCTGAAATACTTTGGGTAGACGTTTAACTCGAAATTTTGCCCGGGCAGCGCCGTTAGGCTACTCTTTTTAGATTTCCAACTGCCAAGGGATTTTTTACGAGCGCAACAATACACACGGGCGTCCGATCTCACTACCCAGAGACCAGGGGAAATGTTATTACTGGAAGTCCAGGTGGATTTATTAAATAAATCCCGGTCCTCACCGGGGACCGAACCCGGGACCTCCAGCACTCGAGGCGCACACCATACCTCGAGACCACTCATACCCCCCCCCCCCCCCCCACTCAGCTCCTTTGTGTGGTGAGATAGACTTCAACAGGCTGACGTGGTGAGTGTCCTTTGGGATGGTGTGGAAAGTGCAGTAAAACAGAAGTGCCACAACTGGAGCGGGTGATTGAGGAGTGAGCAGAGGGTCTCGGAGCCACTCCTAGCGAAGTGGATAATACAGACGGAGGGATGAGCAGATGGCCGAGGGTCTAGAATGTCAAGCTTCCAATCAGGAGACTCGGGTTCGAATCCTGGATATATATATTTTTAAGGACAAAAAAGATCCTAACCTGCGAAGCTCGCGGCGAATACAATAGCCAGTCTGCTTTAATTTCTCAAGCTCAAGATCCACCTGTTTTGTACCGCTAGTTATTATACGCAGTAGATGATAGCTAACAGTTTGGTGGTACCGCATTGGAACTCTTCGCTGGCTGTTGAAGAAGTTGGCTTAATATATGCTGGAATACACCCCGTGTGGATTCAGCTTTGTAAAATAGCCATTTGAGGATTGGTTCGTTTGCTTAATGGGAATAAAAGGATGATAAATAAAGTGAACTGGTCACCTTATTATGGCTTTACCTAGTAGATGTGAAACGTGACACTTCAATTTCTGCGGCATGGTGATGTTTACATGTTAACACAACACACAACATTAGTACTCTTGTGTGATTGTGTGTGGGTGCATGTATATGTGTATGCGAATGTGTATGTGTGTGCATTTGTGTGTATATGTGTAAATGAATGTGAGTGGGTGTGTGTATATGTATGTTTGTGTGTATGTGTGTCTGTGTATGCATGTGTGTATGTGTGATTGTGTATGTATGTGTGTGTGTGTGTGTATGTGTGTCTGTGTATGTGTGTGTATGAATATGTGCATGTATGTGTGTATGTATGTGTATGTATGTATGTGTGTATATGTGTATATGTATGTGTGCACGTGTGTGGATGGATGGTATAGAAACATACAGCCCAGGCCACATATCCGCCATGTTTTTGTGGACAGCCTCTCGCCTACCGGCCCGGTGATCTTGGGTTCCATACACATCCAGACCAGGCCAATTCCAATGTCCATAATCGGCTTGAGATTGCTCATCGACCCAGGCTAAATTTTTTTTTTTCATATCCTTTACAGGACATCGCTGTCAACACCAGCATCTTTCAGCTGTATGTTGATTTCTTGGCAATATTACGCTCAGTAGTTTGCCATTGCTTTCTGAGCGGCCGGCTCACATACCCTGTAAGTTACCGATGCGATTCGAACCACTGCTGATTCTTACCGTCATCACGTTACCCACGAGAGTATACGAGATTGCGGAGAAAAGTCATAACCTCTAAGCCACGAAGCCGGCAGGCTAAAATTGGTATCAGGAAATATCGTGCGAAGTCAAGGCGGTCTCTGTGATCCTGACCACACAAACCTGCACGTGTCCGATTGGTCTATACCAATAAGAGCCTGGCACCATGTGCCCCGTGGCTTTAAGGCGTGAAAAACAGAGAGTCATCTCACTACATGCCAGGCCAGTACATGTGGAACTACTCACATCGGATGCTTCTTTTGTTTGTAATCTGAAAATCAAAATAATTTATTATTCCATAATTTCTGACCAACGATTGGCACTTGTATCTGTGGATCGTTTTTTTTTTCTCCGTTTGTTATGTGTCTGTATATATGTGTGTATGTGTGTATGTATAAGTATGTATACATGTCTATATGTGTTTTGTGTGTATGTATGTGTGTATATGTAACAGTGTATGTGTGTGTACCCCCATATATCTCACTTCTGTGTATTGTTGGAAAAGTATTTGCCAGAATTGTTCTGCGCAGACTTCAAGTCCTGAGAGATCAAGTCTACCCCGAATCACAGTGCGGCTACCTACAGAACCGGTCTACCATTGGTATGATATTCTCATTGCGACAAATGCAAGAAAAATGCCGGGAACAAAATCAATCACTCTTTATTGCCTTCATCGACATCACAAAGGCATTTGATTTGGTCAGTCGTGAGGGTCTGTTCAAGGCACTAATGAAGATTGGCTGCCCACCAACTCTTCTGTCCGCACACAGAACGAAGCTATGCGGGTCATTCTGGGATGCACCAGAGACACCCCAGTGGTGTGTATGCGTTACATTCTTGGTCTGCCGACTGTTGCTGGTAGGCTCAAGGTGATGCAGGGGAAGGCATACCTCAGAGTAGCTGCAGACACAGACCACCCACTGCATGAGGCGCTGGACGCAGTTAAGGGTCAGCGACTGATAAGAGGGAAATCATGGATGGCTCAGACGGAGGATACGATCAGACAGGTGTGCCCCTTGGAGAACATTAGGCGTGGAGAGGAGTGGGTCAGAGTGCAAGCGGAGCAGTCAGACTTGTGCAGAGTTATAATCACATTAAGCCGGGAGTGCAGGGAATGGCCAGCAGGGACCACGGAAGTGGAAATTCAGCAACTAATTCAGGAATTTGCTCACTCGTGTGATGTGATTATCTACACAGATGATTCGGTGTCAAGAGGTGAGAGAAGTGGCTAGGGGTTCATAGCCAAAGCTAATGGTCGACGTTTGGTGCAGGAGAGCCTGGCATATGATACCACAACATCCAGCTTAAGAATGGAGGTGGAGGCAGTCACTGCGGCTCTCCGCTGGATGGAGAATACGACACACACACACACACACACACACACACACACACACACACACACATCGTGATTTTAACTGACTCAGAAAGCATGCTGACGAGGGTGAGGACGGGCAGACTTCGTGCGGAGTGGCTTGCTTCGCTTCGGAGGTCACGGGTGACAAGCATCGTCTGGATCTTTTCTCCGGGGCATGCCGGTGTGCTGGGAAATGAACAAGCGGACAGATTGGCTGGATCTACAGAACTTGGTGGAGTATTGATACATGACAAGGCAGACGTGGTTGCGGTCTTGTGGGAGCACGTGTACACCTCGGAGGAGCAAACGGATTACCATGGTCTGGCAAGAATGAGACAGCGAGGAGTGACGAGGGGATCTGGTCGACGCTCAACGCTCAGAGGAAAGGCGAGACGGACATATAATCAGATTGCTACTGGTACTATTGGTGTTGGAACTCTTCGCTGGCTGCTGAGGATGGGACGGAGCGCTTATGGGAATGCCCCGAATGCTGTGATGCGATTCCTAAATCAATCAATCAATCAACTCTTCTGTCCATTGTGGAATCTTTCCACACAGGCATGAAGGGTATAATCAACCGTCTGAAGAGTTTGAAATCAAGAGTGAAGTTAAGCAAGGTTGTGTACTATCCCCCACCCTCTTTGGAGTATACTTTTCATTTCTACTGAAATATGCCTTTCTTGTTCAGGATGCCGGTATATACAATCACTCACGCTCAGATGGCGGCCTCTATAATGCTCAGAGTTTGAAGGCCAAGACCAAAATTAGGAGGGTACTGTCAGATGATGCTGCAATTACGACCCACTCTGAGGAAGAATTACAACGTCTACCATGTGCTTTCTCCAATGCTTGTTCTGAATTTGGTTTAACAATTAACAAAAAGAAGACACATATTATGTCAGAAGGTGCATATGGGGTACCATCAATCATTATTGACAACGCCGAACTGGAGATAGTAGACCATTTTACATATCTAGGATCAGAGGTAAATAGTAAATTATCCCTAGATCAGGAAATCAACATCCGGATTGGTAAGGCAGCAACAACAATGAACAGGTGAAGAAAAAGAGTCTAGGAGAACAGGAAGCTCACTGCCAAAATAAAAATCCTTGTCTATCAAGCCTGTGTCCTTAGTACTCTTCTTTATAGTGGTAAGACTTGGTCAACTTACTCACACCAATAGAAACGTTTAAACAGCTTTCATATGCGGTGTCTGCGAAGAATACTTGGTATTAAGTGGCAAGACAAAATCACAAATACTGAAGTATTGGAAAGATCAGGTTGTGTGACGGTGTAGTCCATGCTCAGTCTTCGTAGACTTAGATGGATAGGACACGTTAGGAGGATGGATGATGGTAGAATACCAAAGGACATTTTCTTTGGTGAATTACAGATGGGTAGGAGATCTCAGGGTCGGCCTCTACTACGATACAAAGTTGTGTGTAAGCGGGACATGATCGATACATACATTTATAATGCACATTTGGAGCAAGTCGCCGCTGAACGTGATACTGAACGTGATGGAAAATGTCAGAAATAGAATCAAGACAAAGGAGAGAATGAGAGAAAGGAGAAAATGATTGCAGATAAAGCACACACAGAGCCTGGGAGACGTAAGATGGTGCATGATGGTGAAAATGACCATGTTTTCACATGGATCCACTGTGGACGAACATTTACAGCGCGAATTGGCCTTATCAGCAACATTCGCCACAGCCATGGGTTGTAGTTATTATGCATTTTTGAAGCACAATGTACCAAACTATCGTCTGTCAAGACGGCAAGGTGCCAACGAAATGTGTGTATACGTACGTACGTGTATATGTGCGTATGTGTGTATTTGTATTATATATATATATATATATATATATATATATATAAATATATATATATATATATATATATATATATATATATATATATAATGATTTGCATATCCTTTACAGGACATCACTGTCAACATCAGCATCTTTCAGCTGTATGTTGATTTCTTGGCAAGATTACGCTCAGTAGTTTGTCATTGCTTTCTGAGCGGCCGGCTCATTATCCCGCAAGTCACGAGCGCGGGTCGAACCGCTTCCAATTCTCGCCTCGCTGCGAGACCCTGCGTGGATAAACGGGATTACGGAGAAAGTGGTGTAACCCCTCAGCCAGAGAGACCGGCTATATATATATATATATATATATATATATATATATATATGCCGGCTTCCTTGCCTAGAGGTTATCGACTTTTCTCCGTAATCTCGTATACTCTAGTAGGTAACGTGACGACGGTGAGAATTAGCAGCTGTTCGAATCGCGTCGGTAAATTACAGGGTATGTGAGCCGGCCGCTCAGAACGCAATGGCAAAGTACTGAGCGTAATCTTGCCAAGAAATCACCAATCAGCTGAAAGATGCTGATGTTGACAGCGATGTCCTGTAAAGAAAATGCACATATATATATATATATATATATATATATATATATATATATATATATATATATATATATATATATTCATTTATTGGCACCTTGCGGCCTTGACAGACGATAGATTGTTATTAATTTAAAAAAAAATTGTTGCATGTCCTTCAAAGGAAGTAGCAATCAACCCCAGCATTCAGGCTGATCGTGATTCCTTGGCAAGTGTTACGTTCAGTAGTTTGCCATTGCTTTCTGAACAACAGGTACCTACGCCTTTTTTTCAAAAAAAAAAAAGAAAAATCCAGCACGCTGTTTCTAACCAGGGTATACAGGATTACGAATCGCGTCTGTAACACTTTCGCCACTGTGCCCGGTTGTTACATTGTGCTTCAAAAAGGCATAATAACTACAACACATGGCGGTAGCGAATGTGACTGATCAGACCAGTTCACGCAGTAGATATTTGTCCACAATGGATGCAAGTGAACAAGTTGGTATTTTCACCATCACACACCATCTTACGTCTCAAGAGCTCAGTGTATGATCCTCCAATCATTTTCTCCTGTGTCTTTATTTCATTTCTGATATTTGCCCTCCATGCAACACCTGCAACGACGACTTGCTCCCAGTGTGCATTATCAATTACAGTTGTGCTTGTATCAGTTATGTCCCGCTTACACACATCTTTGTATCGTAGTAGAGGCCGACCCTGAGATCTCTTACCCATCTGTAATTCACCAAAAAAGATGTCCTTTGGTATTCTACCATCATCCATCCTCCTAAGATCTCCTATCCATCTAAGTCTACGAAGACTGAGCATGGAATAATCCGTCTCATAACCTGATCTTTCCAATACTTCAGTATTTGTAATTTTGTCTTACCACTTAATACCAAGTATTTTTCGCAGACACCGCATATGAGAATTGTTTAAACGTTTCTCTTAGTGTGAGTAATTTAACCAGGCTTCACTGACATAAAGAGGAGTACTAAGGACACAGGCTCGATTTCTTGATCTAAGGATAATTTGCTATATACCGCTGATCCTAGATGTGTAAAATTGTCCACTATCTTCAGTTCGCCGTCGTCAATAAAGATTGATGGTACTCTATGTGTATCTTATGACATAATATGTGTCTTCTTTTTGCTAATTGTTAAACCGAATTCAGAACAAGCATTGGAAAAGGCAGATAGCAGGCGATGTAATTCTTCTTCAGAGTGGGTCGTAGTTGCAGCATCATCTGCAAACAGCAACTTTCTGATCAGTATCCTCCAAATTTTCGTCTTGGCCTTCAATCTCTGAGCATTATAGAGGCCGCCATCTGAGCATGAGTGAATATATATATATATCGACATCCTGATCATGAAAGGCATATTTCAGTAGAAGTGAAAAGTATATTGCAAAGAAGGTTGGAGCAAATACACAACCATGCTTAACTCCACACTTGATTGCAAATTCTTCCGAAGTTGCGCCACCAAACTTCACACACACACCCACACACACACACACACACACACACACACACACACACACACACACACAAACACAGACACACACACAAACACACACACACACACATATATATATATATATATA
>OY992876.1:91121347-91178847 GCA_963921405.1 Cepaea hortensis | reverse complement strand
TACATCCCGAATCCAATCACACACACACCACCATCCACACATACATCCTCCACCCACACACGCATGCCCTAACCCATACCCCACCACACACATCCCCCACCCGCACATCACATACATCCCCTACCACGCAATATTCCCAACCCACACACCGCACCCACATACCACCACACATACCCACCTACGCACCACACACATATCCCCCACCCACATACCATACAATATCCCCACCCACACCCACACATATACCCTCACCCATCCACCCCACATACCCCCACACACACACCACAAAAATCCCGCACCCACACACACATACCCCACCCACACAATATCCCCAACCAACACACCACACACCTCTCCCCACCCACACACGCATTCCCCATCCATCCACCAACACACACTCACTCACCCACACATCCTCCACTACGCACCCACACACCCCCATCCACCCACCCCCAACCAAACATCTCTCGATCACAATACCCATACCCACACACATCCTCCACACACTCACCATCCCACCCCGACACATACACATCCCTCACCCACCTATACATCCCTAAGCCACTCACACATCCCCACCCACACATTCCCCATCCACGCACACATCTCCCACCCACACACCCCCACCATCCACACAAACTTCCCCCAACCACCACACATCCCCTACGCACCCACACATATCCCCCACCCATACACACATTCCCCGCACCCATTACACACATCCCCCACACCACACCCTATCCCCCACCCACATAAGATTAAATGAGGTGAGGTGAGGTGAGACATGAGATGAGATGATATGAGGTAATGAGAGATGAGCTGAGATAAGATGAGATGAAAACAAAACAGGTAACATAAATACGTTGCTATAATCTGATGATCTGACTTTTAAGCACAAATGTTACAGATCTGTTCATCCAAGAAACCTGGCCCCAAAAACAGCATCAGTTCTCGGACATTGAAATAACTGATTATGTTAACCGCCTCAGTGGCCGGGAGAGAACAATGATGGAAGGTAAGCTTGCGGGTAGAAGAGGCAAGCCTCGACCAGCACGGAGAAGGGCCGGACATGGCAGACACCTGGTGCGTGAGGATGCATTTGACAGGAGAAAGCGGCAAGAGGTGGAGACACTTTTTAATTGGGCCATGTTGAGAACGAAGATCAGTTGAGTTGGGTCAAGAACCGAAATCACAGCATTTCGAGATATTCTCATATGTGTACTGTCCTCATCTTCAACAGCCAACGAAGAGTCCCAATATTAATGGTACCAATACTGGTCTGTTTTATATCCGTCTGGCCTTTACTTGGAGTTGAGAATGTGGACCACATACTCTGGTGACTCTATTCAGCACCATTCTCTCCAGGCCGTCATGATCTATCTGTTCTTCTGCACTATACATATAATCCCAAAGGGTTTCGACCACATCAGCGTCATCATGGAACATGTGTCGCGTTTAGATTACTGATTATATATATATATAGGCGTTTCTATGTGGGTGCGTATGTGTGTATGTGTGTGTGTGTGTATGTGTGGGTGGGGAATATATATATGCGTTTCTATGTGGGTGCGTGCGTGTGTGTGTGTGTGTGTGTGTTTGTTTGTGGGTGCGTGTGAAGTGCCTGTGTATCAATCATATCCGCTTACACACATACTACGATACAAAGATGTGTGTAAGCGGGACATTATTGATACAGGCATTGATAATGCACATTGGGAGCAAGTCGCTTCCGAACGTGTTGTATGGATTTCAAATATCTGAAATATAATAATGGCAAAGGAGAAAATGGTTGCAGATACGTCACAAACTGAGCGCGTGAAATGTAAATGGTGCGTGATGGTGAAAATGACTATGTGTTCACGTGCATCCATTGTGGACGAATATTTACAGCGCGAATTGGTCTGTTAAGCCACAATCGCTACTGCCATGGGTTGTAGCTATTATGTCTTTTTGAAACACAGTGTAACAAACTATAGTCTGTCAAGACGGCAGGTGACAATATAAAAAAAAAAAAAATTATGTGTATGTGTGTGTGTGTGTGTGTTTAAGAGTGTGTGTGGGTGCGTGTTTGTGTGTGATTGTGTGTGTGTATATACGTGTATGTGTGTATGTGTGTGTTTGTGCGTGAGAGTAGATTATGCATCATCACAACAACCGATTCGTTGTTTACTTATCTCCAACAAACGTGAATCGCGGTGCACAGACCCATTCAGACGCATAAGCAATTGCATGCCAAATAGTTTACCCACACACGTGCATGTGCGCAGATACACACACGCACATGCACATGCACACATACACACTCACAAACCTGCACACAAAACACCGACAAAAGAACGGACATGTAGTCAGTCGAAACACTTGATGTGATTACTTCCCCCTAGCAACCGGAAACAGACCATTACATTACCATCCATTTAGCCGGCTTCCGGTAAGGCTGCAGTTAACATGGCCGCCCAGAGGTAAAAATACCGAACATGGCCGATTTGTGTCTGGATGACTCCTCTCGGTAGTTTTAACAAAAACTAGACCTTTTGGGGGGAGATTCTTGTAGCTGTATACAGATTGTTCACGCGGCTGTATATTGTCGAGTTTTGCAGCTGTGGGGAGACTTCCATCTGCAGTAATTTGACTATTCATTTACCTGTTTAAAGATACAGCTCGCAGCGGTGTATACCACTGACGCCATGCAGTTGTATTTAGATCAGCCTTGCAGACGTAGATGGTCTACTATTACAGCTGTATATAGGTTGTTCATATATATATATATATATATATATATATATATATATATATATATATATATATATATATATATATATATATAACTTAATTCGTTCCAGGACTCGGTTCGTAACCCGAAACGTTCGTGACCCGAAACATTCAAATCAATTAAATAGAGACAATCCTTTTCAAGATGAACAAATCGTTCTTTTTTATTAACATCCGGTCGTTTACCTGATAAAATGCAAAGAATGCGTGTATTTCACCAATTAAATAAAGAGAAAGAAAGCAACCAAATAAATTAAATGTAAAATAAAGAAAGATTTAGTCTATCTTTCTTACCAAGAACACGTTTATAGGAAATTTGTCACTTTCTTTGCTATTCTGAATCATTAATTTCAGGAGTTTCTTGTCGCTTTTTCTTGGCAGCCGACTGGGAATCTTTCTGCACCAAGAAACTATCAAGGGAAATGTGTCGCTTCCTTTGCTGAAGAATCTTTCTGAAGTGGGCCATCGAGTTATCATTCATCAGGTTTACTCCCTGTTAGCAACATGTTTGTTTGGATGATGGTTCACAATAAGGTCTTCGACGTCTGCCCACTTGCTACAAATTTCTTTAATCCTGGCAGTTGAAACGGTCACTGGCTCCTCATCATAGGACGATTGCTCCTCCTTTAATGTCTTTAACTGTTCATTATGAAGATCCACAAGCTTATCTATAGTGAGCTCTCCACTGTGGTCCTCAATTAGCTCCTCCAAGTCGTTGCCATCGACTTCCAGGCCTATATTATTGCCCAAGGACACAATCTCATCCACTACATTGGCACAGAACAGCAGTGTTCACCTGTCTTTCATTGGTTTGTGCCCCGGCAGTGCTTTCTCTTCCTGGGTGATAAAAGTCCTCTTTGCCATTGTCTTACAAAAGAGGCCCGTTTCATCGCAATTAAAGACTTGTTGTGGAACGCTGTCTTCCTCTTTGATGATCTTGTCAAATTCCACCTTGAACGCGCCTGCTTCTTTCTCGCTGGCACTTGAGGCCTAATTACTCAGTGCCTAATTACACTATGAATGACACTTATTGTTTGAACTTTTCAAACCAGCCTCTGCTGGCTTTAAGATCGTCAATCTCAGTACTTGTACCAAGCAATTTCGACAATGAATGACCGTGCAATAGCTTCGCCTGTTCACATATTATTGACTTACTAACACTGGCTCCTACAAGTTGCTTTTCATTGATCCCGATCAAGTAGAGGTGTTGAACTTTCTCTAAAATTTGAGGTCTTTGCTTCTGCATCTTAATTACCTCTTTAGCCACATCGACTGATTTGAGTAACTCTTTGTTCTTTATGATGGTGGAGATAGTTGATTTTGCTATGCTGTACTCATTAGCGATGTCACACACACGAACGTCATTTTCATGTTTGATCATTATTTCCTTCTTTACCTCCACTGCTATACGTTTCTGCTTTCGAGCAGCACCACTTCCGTTCTTGGAACTCATAATTGAATGGGTTAACAAGGAAAATAATGAAAGAGACAAACTGAACATAGTGCCATTGCAAATAAATCTTTTGCTACCGTAACCCGAGACATAACATTTTCGAAGTTGTTGTTCGTAACCCGAATTGTTCGTGAACTGAGGAGTTCGTAAACCGAGGTACCAGTGTATATATATACATATATATATATATATATATATATATATATATATATATATATATATATATATATATATATATAAAAGTCGCTTAAAAGTCGACAAGGTCGACCTCATCGCACCGGGTTTTATTCCATATGGCTCAGTCTCTTTCCGCAGTGCGGAAAGCGTCACACAAAGCACGAACTCCGTAGCTTTTAGCGACTTAGCGACAACATTTAACTCGTAAACCGTAGGGTGCGGCCCGGAATCGAACCCACAACCTTCGGAGCACGAGTCAAACGGCTTGACCACTTCGCCACATAGACTCCCGTATACGTATATATATAGAGGGCTATATATATATAAGAAAATGATGTAAGGCATGGTTCATGGAAGAATAGACAGAGGTGTACTAGCAAGACGGTGGACACATAACAATGCCATCACCTTGTAAATAAAATGGTCACGGCTCATAGGGTAAGACGAGGCAGGTCGTGGATAGCACAGGCGGAAATATCCATACGTCAGGTTTGTGATCTAGAGACCACCAATCGTGGGAAAAGTGTGGATTTAAGTGCCAGAAGACATGACGGACTGGCACAATGTAATAGTAACACTGGGTGGTGGGTGCAGAGAATGGGCAGCGGGCCGCACAGAGTTTGAGGTGCAACAGCCCATGCAGAGTAACTCACTTCAAGATGGCATAGTGATCTATACTGATAGGTCAGAGGTTAGTGGTTGGGTTTTCATTACGAAGGCTAATGGCCGATTCTTAAGAAATTGATAGTCTGGCATAGCGGCATTCCGGTGGTTAGAGGAGACCAATGCAACACTCAGTGTATTCATTACGGACTCCAGGAGTATGTTTAGTAAGTTGGAGAATGTAGTATTTCGTGTTGAATGACTCACCTCGATTCAGAGGTCACAGATTATGAGAATTTTATGATTTGTTTTTTTTTTTGTTGCCTTGCCCATACGGGGTGCGGGGGAATCAACAGGATGATAGGCTGGCAGGGAATGTACCTCTTGGTGGTAGATTACCTATGGGCAAGAGGGAAGTGGTCATGCGCCTGTGGGACCAGTTGGAGAAGGTGAGAGAACAGATTGAGATTCCGTATGTGGAGAGAATGAGATTGCGGGGGATTGTCAAGGGTTCTGGTAGAATCTCAAATCTGAGAGTGAAGACTATGAGACCTTTCAGTCAGATAGCGGTGGGAACAATTTGTAGTGTGACTCTTCGCTGGCTGTTGAACGAGAGGATTGAGCCCGTATGGGAATATCCTCAATGCAGTGATATCAGTTCTTAGCTCAATTCAACTCAACTTGTACATAAAAGTGCATGAGTCAAGAGACCAAGCAAGATATCGTGACGAGGGCCACTTTCTGCAAATGCTCCGCTACATGATGATAATAATAATAATAATAATAGTTAAGGTGCAAACACCAGACAGTTGAGTGGTCGTCAATATCTAGACTACACCATGACACCCTACAGAAGACGTGGCAGAGATAAAGAAAGGAATGGTCGTTTCCAAAACATTCCTTCACGATGTCAACATCAAGATAAACAAATGTAATCCATTAGTGAACTGAAACATAGAAGCCATAAACAAAATATTGCACGATTTCCTGCCTGGCATATTTCGCCGCATCTGGTCAGGTACATACTGCTGTTATGTATGGAATGAAGTGGATATAAAGATATGGATTTTCCTGCAGTGGTACGTTCAGTATTTGGCAATGCTGCCTGAAAGAGAAGTCCAACTTAATGGCGGTGTAGAGGGTGAATCCCTTACCTAGACATCAGCGCATCGGAAGATTATGATCGAAAGCTCTTATCCTTTAAAACACGCCGAAGGAATACACGCACACACACACACACACACACACACATATATATATATAATTCATTCATCATTCATTCACACACACACACACACACACACACATATATATATATATATATATATATATATATATATATATATATAGTGCGTGTGTGAGTGAGAGCGAGCGAGATTGAGTTAGCGAGAGAGAAAGAGAGAGAGAGAGAGAGAGAGAGAGAGAGCTAATGAGAGAGAAAGCAAGAGAGCTAGCTATAGACAGAGCGAGAGGCAAAGAGAGAGAAAGAGAGCAAGAGACAGAGAGAGTGTGACAGACACAGAGAGAGCGAGAGACAGAGAGATAGAGTGAGAGGCAGAGAGAGGGCTAGAGACACACAGAGAGAGTAAGAGAGCGACAGAGAGAGAGAGAGAGAGTGAGAGACAGAGAGATAGAGTGAGAGGCAGAGAGAGGGCTAGAGACACACAGAGAGAGTAAGAGAGCGACAGACAGAGAGAGAGAGAGTGAGAGACAGAAAGAACGAGTGAAAGTAAGAGAGAGAGAGCGAGAAGCAAAGAGAGAGAGAGAGAGAGAGAGCCAGAGTAACAGAGGGAGAGACAGAGAGAGAGCCAGAGTAACAGAGCGAAAGACAGAGATAGCGAGAGACAGAGAGAGCATAAGTGACAGAGAGAGGGCGAGAGACAGAGAGAGCAAGAGGCAGAGAGAGATAGGGAGAGGAAGAGAGCAACACACACACACACACACACACACACACACACATACACACACAACACACAGCGACAGATAAAGAGAGGTGAGAGAGAGACAGCTAGGGAGAAAGAAAGTGAGAGAGCGAGCGAGAGACTGAGAGCAAGAGACACAGAGGGACAGAAAGAGATAGCAAGAGACACATAGAGAGCGAGAGATAGGAATACAACCTCTGTACACATTACACTACACAAACGTACAGATTAAACACATTCAAAGACAAAAATAAGCCGGCTAACACACAGGAGAGGAAACAAAGACAGAAGCACGGCGGCGCTCCCAAATCCGTAGACAAAGTGTAGGACCTCACACGCGACTTTGAAGCCAACAGCCCTCGATCGTTTCCATCGGAGAAGACTTAATTCTTAATGATACCTAACGTTGCCACAAATAAATCATGTTCCAATATCAAAGGCCATGTCTCCATCTTGAACTTGCAGGCCTAAAGTTCGCAGCCACGTCAGGGCATTTATGACGTCGGGACAACAAAGACAAATAATCATTGGGGAACTCGCTCGTGGAAAGGTTAATTTCTCTCTTATGTCTCATCCTCGGAAAGACCGAGCGGAGATCGAGGGAAGAAAGTCGCTGCGTCACGAGAGTTCACAAAGAAGAGTTCACTAGATCCCTCGTTGTGGGTGATGGTCTATTTTCTTTTGAAATGGCCGATGGGAAAATGTTTCCTTGTGTTTGTTGTTGCAGATATTTTATCTTTTTATTGGATTGATGCCACCAGGGTGTGTGATATTGGGTTGGAAAATCTGCAGTGGGCGAATCAAGAAAAACTAGCTAGAAGCAAGCTTTACTAGAACAAGATCACAAGTGACGAAATGGACTTTGCGGCTCAAGCCATCGTCAGCAGACAAACAACAAACATACACTGATAAAACTACACAAAAAGCTAAATAGAAATGTACTAGGGGGCTTTAAATTAAAACCTTAATTGTTTATTTGTGTGTGTGATAATACATTCTGAAAAAGAACAGAACAAATGTATAATTTTTCGATGTATTCAACACTGCAATCAACGCAAGTCCTCCATTGCCGATAAGTGCTTGGATTACTGTAGAAAATAACTTCTCTTGGTCGCGAGAGTAACCACTATAAGGTCATTACTCGGTGTGCCTGACCCGGTCGTGAACAGTCTGTCACAGAAGTCACGCCGTTTTTAAACGTCCTACTCCACTCATACATTTGTTGGACTGACAGGCACGCATCACTATACTGGACTTTTATTCACCGATGAATTTATATAAGTTTCATCCCGTCACTGATTAAAAATGAATACGTATAACAGAAAGATGCTTCTCTTTGGTGCCTGTCAAAAGCCATCTTTAGACTGTCCTTCTGATGTCACCGTGTTCGTCTACACCGTGAAGTCACGTGCTTAACTATTTTGACACCAATATTGACATGTTACCAGAAAAGACTTAGTTGTTGTAAATTTATGTGACACTTTTAAGGTTTTCATTTGAAGGCCCTAATATATACAAGTTACTGATCTTTTTCTTTGTTATGTTCTTGACGCCGCTCAACGCCGCGTGTATAGATTCATAGAGGCTCTTGAGACGGACAGGTGTTTCCAAGGCACCAGGGCCAGGTTCTAAACTGGCCAAGACCTACTTACACGTCCTAGTCGTGCGTCCTGGGCAACAGGACTCTTCGGGGTCCTGGCTAATGTAGTAGGATCGCTGATCCTTCCGAACTCGGAGAGTATCTGCCTACACGGCGAGGAACCACCAGTCTGCATACCAATAAGCCAGACATGGAACAACGGATACTCAAGCAAACCTCAGTCCGGTATGACTTCACACTGATGTTGGACAACAGGATGTCTTCGTACGACATACAGGACTTCACGCTGGAGCTCACAGCCAGCGAACGCAAGCAAGCTAGCATGCATAGAGGCTCTTCATATGATATAGAAATACAAGATACGCAATATCGCGAAAGACAAAGGATAAATATTAGGAAGTGAGTGATACGAAAGATGAGATGATAATCTAGAAATGTTGAGTGATTTCTGTAGTATGTACCTGACGAGATGCAGCGAAACATGCCAGGCAATAAATCATGCAATCTATTGTTTGTGTCTTCGGTATTCAAATACCTGATAGTGTTAGGAGAAGACGAGATGTCGCAGGAAACAGATCAACAATATATGTTAGGACAAGACGGCCTGAGGAAGACAGATGTAGAAACGCTGGAGAATATCCTAGAAAAAGAAGAGATGCCATGAATATCATTGAGAAATAGTGGAAAAATTTACAATGGAAAACTACGACAAAGCCACATATACGCCGATGATGACACCTTGTTATTTCTCAATTTGTAGAGATGTGACTGTCTCAGATTGTGAGATATAAATTCCATTTTTCGGTATGAATTTCGGGAAGTACAAGACCATCGACACCTGTAGCCTGCGTGGCGCCTGCTTTAGAGCATCATTCAATCATTTATTTATCAGGTGCCATTCCGATAAGCGTGAGCAGTCATGCTTCGCCATCTCACACAATCACCAGAGTAGTGGATCAGCGCCTTGTTCTTGTCTGAACTGTGCCAAGTGGCCAAGCCATCCAGATATTTACTTCTCTGTCTTCTCTTGTTATTTTCCTCTCAGCCTTGCCAGTCAGAGCCTTGTCGGGCTATGATACAGAGAGGCAGCCGGGTCAGGCGGCACCATAAAGGGGTTTAAAGAATTTTAAAAAAACGTGTAAGGGGCGACATTTCGAAGACTGGCATCATACTGAGAAAATCTACAGCACGGTAATTTTTCCAGTTGTCATCAAGTTCTCTAGTTGATTTCTTCTCATAACGTGACCAAACAATTTTGACGGTCAACGCCTAATTTCTCTAACCAGTTTACGGTTTTCATTTAATTATAGAAATACTTCCGGTACAAATGGCGACGACGTGACTCGTTTATTCTTCCTGGACGCTGTTTAGTGTTTTACGCTGTTTAGTGTTGTACGCTGTTTAGTGTTGCACGCTGTTTAGTGTTTTCCTGTGGATTACGTGGTGTCATTTTCGTATTCGTTTATTGGAAGTGTTCAAAAGAAGCCACGGAAGGCAGCTGGTGGATGAAACTTTGAGGCCAGTCGACAGATATTTGTTGGTTATGGTCTCAAGTTTCGCGACGGCAGGCAGAGGATCTCTTTCGAGAGACAATGGTTACGGTCATCTGGCCAGTATTGTCACTGCCATAGAGGAAAGCAAAGGCAAACGACCTCTTTAAAAGTGCCTAGTACATTTTGATTCGCCTAAAGACTGATCATCGCAAGACAAGGACAGAGACATTAAAATTAGCAACATGGAATGTTAGGACATTAAATGACGACGACAAATTAGATAACATAAAACAAGAACTGGAAAGAGAAAAAAATCAATATTTTAGGGATGTGCGAAACGAGATGGATAGGAGCAGGCATCAAGATAGATGAAGATTTTAAGATTATTTATTCTGGAGGTGAAGATCGACAAAGGGGAGTGGCAATTATTTTGGACCGGAAAACATCAAGATCTGTTCAGGGATATTGGGCCGTGTCGGACAGAGTTCTACTAGTTAAATTAAATGGCAGACCTTTTAACATAAATGTTATTCAAGTATATGCCCAAACAGGAGAATCCAGTGAAGATAGTGTAGAGGAATTTTATAATGACATAGTGTCTGCCTTAAAGAAATGTAAAAATTCAGAAATTAACATCATATTAGAGGACTTCAATGCAAAAGTAGGAAATCAAGGTGATAGATACACAGTAGGAAACTATGGTTTAGGAGAAAGAAATTAAAGAGGATACAGACTCGTAGAGTGGGCTAAAGAACAGGAAATGATTGTAGGAAACACCTGTTTCAAGCAACACCCTAGAAGATTATGGACATGGAGGAGTCCTGATAACAGGATTAGAAACCAGATTGACTATATTCTGATTAGCAGAAGATTTAGAAACGCGTTAACAATAGCAAAAACAGTTCCCAGTGCTGATTGTTATAGTGACCACAGATTACTTACAGGAACATTGAGGATAAAGTTGAAGAAAGCAAAATATATAACAGAAAACACTAAATATGATTTGGGTAAATTGAGTAATGACAAGGAAATACAAAACAAATTCAACATAGAAGTACAGAAAAGATTTGATACATTGTCTGATCTAGAGATCCTATTCCAGGATGTGGATGATCAATGGGAAATGTTGAAGAATTCAGTCAGTTTGGTTGCAGAATCAACTATTCAAAAATTAAAGAATGTGGGTCGTAAGAAATGGATGACTGAAGAAATTTTATACCTAATGGAAACAAGAAGACTCAAAAAAATAATTCTGCCAAATATGTAGAAATCCACAGACAAGTCAGAATATTATGTAAGGAGGCAGAAGAAGCATGGCTTGAGGAAAATTGCTTAGAAATTGAAAAACAACACAACAGTCAAAATACCAAATTAGTGCACAAAAGAATTCAGGAACTTACTAATAAAAGAACAAGTACATCAAGAGGCTGTCTAAAAACTAAAGATGGCAAAATCATAATAGAAAAAGAACAGATTCTACATGTATGGTCAGATTATGTGAAACACCTTTATGATGATAACAGAGAGGAACAGTTTGATATTAGATTTAATATTGAAGGACCACCAATTCTGAAGATGGAGGTTCGAAATATTCTTAAGCATATGAAAGCTGGCAAGGCCCACGATGCAGATAACATCACAACAGAAATTATTAAAGCTTTAGAAGAATATGGACTAGATCAAGTCACCAGACAGCTGAACACATTATATGATACTGGATATATACCTTCTGAATTATGCAACTCTGTATTTATTGCAATCCCAAAGACATCAGGAGCCTTGGAATGTGATCAACATAGAACAATTAGTATAATGAGTCACATCACAAAGATTTTGCTACGAATTATCATGCAAAGAGTGAGGAAGAAATTACAACCTGAAATAGGGGAAGAACAATGTGGGCTTGTAGAAGGAAAGGGTACAGTAAATGCTGTGTATATGCTGCGAACAGTTATTGAACGTGCTATAGAAGTAAACAAGGATATACATCTTTGCTTTATTGACTACACAAAAGCTTTTGATAGAGTTAGATATGTCAACATAGTGGATATGCTTGCAGATCACAAATTGATGGGAAAGACATTAGACTTATAAAAAACATATATTATAAACAACAAACTGCCATAAGAATTGCTAATGAAGTGGGATCATATCAGCCTATTAAGAAAGGTGTTAGGCAGGGATGTGTAATGTCTCCAGATCTTTTTCCCTGTACAGTGAAAATATTTTCAGAAATGAAGAAGATATAAATGGAATCAGCTTTGGAGGACGAAACATCAATAACATTAGATATGCAGATCATACCGTATTGATTTCAGACAATGCACAGGATCTGCAACAATTAGTAGATGCTGTTGTTGTACACAGCGAGAAGCTTGGGTTAGAATTAAATTGTAAAAAGACACAGGTTGTGGTCGTCACTAGGAAGAATGAAGTACCACAATGTAATATACAAGTAAATGGGAATATTCTTCAACAAGTGAATCGATACAATTATCTCGGAACAGTCATATCATCTGAAGGGAGATGCCTTGACGAGATTAGAACAAGAATCGCCAGGCGAAACTAGCCTTTAGCAAGATGAAAAACATTTCTGACCAATAAAAAGATTTCAATTGAAACGAGAAAAAGAGTGTTGAGGGGATACATAGAGCCTGTTCTTTTGTATGGATGTGAAACTTCGAAAATGTGCAGTCAAGCTGAAAAACATATGATGGCTGCAGAAATGTGGTTTCAGAGGAAAGTGCAAAGAATACAATGGACAGATAGAAAAACCAATGACCAAGTACTACAGGAGACAAATGAAACTCGTAAACTGATTAGAGAAATTAGACGTAGACAGTCAAAATTTTTTGGACATGTTATGAGAAGAAATGGATTGGAGAGCTTAGTGACAACTGGCAAGATCGAAGGGAACAAACCAAGAGGAAGACCGAGAGGAAAATACCTGGATGGCTTGGCCACATGGCATGGACGAGACAGGAACACTGAGCTGATCCACGACTCTGGTGATCGAGTGAAATGGCGAGTCATGACCGCCCACGCTTTTCGGCATGGCATATGATTGATTGATTGATAGTAAAATTTGCTCTTTTTTTCTATCTATCATGATATTCTTTGCATTTTCCTCAGAAACCACATTTCCACTACCATTAAATGTATTTCAGCTTCTTCGCTTATTGTCCACGCTTCACATCTTATGTAACACACCAACACTCTCTTTTCTCGTTGCAATCAATATAAATTTATTGGTTTGTATGAGCATCATCATCAATATCCAGTGCTCTGTCATTTTAGAATTCATCGCTATAATAGTCCAAAACAATGTTTTCCCGAAATGAATTTGAATAACGAAGACACAAACAATAGATTGCACGATTTATTGCCTAGCATATTTCGCTGCATCTCGTCAGGTACTTACTGCAGAAATCACACAACTTACGTGAATTTGAAACTCTGAAGAATGTCTTAAACCTGAATGGGTACTCCACAGGATATATAAAGCGCCACTGCCAACAGCCCAAACCCAAACCAGACTTAACTACAGTCCCTAAACTCAAGGTATTCATCCAGCTAACCTTTCGAGGGGATGACGTAATGCAACGTCTACAAGACCGGCTTACTACAGCAGTAGGCCGAACATTCTGTGCTGCAACTCCAGTCATTAGATATAAAACCGTACCGATTCCTACACTAGCAGTCAAAGAGCCTATTCCTCTGTACGCCACAAACAATTGTATTTACCAATTCACATGTAGATGCCAGGCCTTCTACATTGGTAGAACAGAGAGACAGCTTAACAAACTAGTGTCAGAACACATACCTCAATGGGTCAACAAGATACAACTCATAGGAGATGCTAGCCTCGTTGGGCCGACACACCGGAAGCTCCCGGCGTCTTCAATTGGTAGGCACATTGTCGACATCGGCCATGTGGTTGACAGAGACACTGCCTTTCGCGTGTTGTTTAACACACAAAATACTCGCTTGTTAAAATTTGCAGGAGCAATTATGATCAATCAACGCAAGAAATAATTGTGCAAACAGAAAGACATGTTAGTCAGCTTAAAATTACCGTGGTAGATAAGTGACATTACTGTGCGAAATTGTGTATATTTCAACTTGAAGGATTTATCTAGTTAATTCCCGTAAGTTGTGTGATTTCTGCAGTATGTACCTGACGAGATGCAGTGAAATATGCCAGGCAATAAATCGTGCAATCTATTGTTTGTGTCTTCGCTATAATAGTCGTCGGTAATATCTCTCTATCATAAGTAAAATAACAAGTTTCTCCTATCTTGGACATGTAATACCAGATGATGGCAGAAATTAAACAGTAATAAAAAAGAGAATAGGACTGGCTAAAAATGCTTTCAGCAGCACGAAATCAGTATTACCATCTAGAGAGATTAACAACACATTACAAATTAGAATTGTCAAATGTTACGTATATTCAACACTAATGTATTGCGCGGAAGCCTGGACATTGAACAAACAGCTAGAAAATCGAATAGACACCTGGAGATGTAGATATACATAAGAATATGTCGTTTTTCATGGAAACTAAAACAATCAAATACAGAAGTTCTAGAAAAACTGCGAATGAAAAGAGAGTTGAAAAAAAATAAAAAGAGGCACGTGAAATATTTCGAGAAAAAAAAATTATTAAGAGACATAACACTCTTAGAAAACCATACTGGAGGGCAAGATTGAAGGCAAGCAAGCAAGAGGTAGACAATCATGCAGGTGAAATAATAACATCACGAAATGGACGAACAGCAATCTGACAGAATGTACAGTCAGGGCGAGCGACAGACAGTGTTGTAGATCCATCGCAGTCAACCTTCATTGTGGAGGCGGCACCTTACTAATTGATTGATAAATGAAATGTGTCGCTTCCGCTGTTTTTAACTCAACTAATCTATGCTTTCTCATGTCCGGAGATTGGCTTAGAGAGTAGTGAGTTTGATTGTATAGAGGAGAGACATGAACGCCCCTACACCAGCTAGCAAGGCACTTAATGATGATGATGATGATGATGATGATGATGATGATGATGATGATGATGATGCTGATAATGATGGTGGAGGTGATGATGATGATAATGATGATGATGATGATGATGATGATGATGATGATCCCATCCCATACGCCAGTATTTTAAGCGGCTTTGACCTTTGACATCTGTGTCAGGGTTAGCCCTGCTAATAGACAATGATAGATCTGTTGTTTATGAGGGCCTTTCCCCCAGGTACGCCCAGGTGATTGTCATTGTGGTGGCATCGGGGTGGCATCCAGCCGTTGTTGTTTCCACAAGGACACGATTCGGTGGGAGTATCTGCCTATTGTCAGAGATAGCAACACTGGCTGTTTGTAAGAGTGAGCAGTTTCCACATTGTGGATGTGTGCCAGGTGGAGCGTCGGCCGCTGCACTGGATGACTTGTGTGTGAACGCACGCCGTGACATTGATTGTGCTTCTCTGTGTTCTTACAATCTCTATCGTCATACAATCTCTATGGTCATACAATCTCTGTGTGGTCATACAATCTCTGTGTGTTCATACAATCTCTATATGTTCATACAATCTCCGTCTGTTCATACAATCCCCGTGTTAACATATAGTCTCCGTGTTTTCATTCAATGCTTGCTTGCTTACGTTCGTTGGCTGTGAACTTCAGCGTGAAGTCATGTACGTCGGAGGAGACATCCTGTTGTCCAACATCAGTGTTATTTCATACAGGACCTGAGGTTTACGTGAGTATCCTTTGTCCCATGTCTGGCTTTTGGTGTGCAGACTGGTGGTTCCTCGCCGTGCAGGCAAATACTCTCCGACTTCGGAAGAATCAGTGATCCTACTGCATTAGCCAGGACCCCGAAGAAACCTGTTGCATAGGACGCACGACTAGGACGTGTTAGTAGGACTTGTCTAGTATAGAACCTGGCCTTGGTGCCTTAGAAACACCTCTGCGTCCCTGTTCATCCAATCCCTGTGTGTTCATACAATCTCTATATGTTCCTACAATCTCTGTGTTTTGATACGATTTCTGTGTTTTCATACAATCTCTATATGCTCATACACTCTCCGTGTGTTCATACATATATTGTAACATACGGCTAGTGTTGCAATTTTAGTGCTTTTCGCACTAAATTCAGTGCTTTTTCAAGACATTTAGTGCGAGAAGTTTGCTTTTAGCGCGGCCGCGCAAATTTAGTGCTTCACACAATTTCTTTGGTGCTTTTTTGTGCTTTTTTGGGGTGGGTAAAAATTACTTTAAAAATAATTTTGGAAACACTAAAAAGCCGAATTTGAACTGAAGCGAGGGAGTAAAACAGTCTTAGTACCTTACAGCGCAATATTCAACTAATTTAACTCCCTTTAATGCGATTTAGCTGAAAGCGAACGCCATCTTGCAGACAAGTCCAAACGTCAATACATTAGCTTGTAATCGAGTTCATAATTTTTTGGTGTCTATATTATCTTTTCATTTAAGCTTATTTGTGTTTCACCATGAGCAAGAAATATTGTCAACATTTCAGAGATCAGTGGCTCAGTGACACGAGATTTCAAAAATGGTTGAAGGGGATAATACTAAGTGTTTTTGCAAATATTGCAAATGTTCAATTGCAGCCAAGTTAAATGATATTGAGAGGCACAAGAATACAACGAAACATCAGAAAGCCGAACAACCATTCAGTACACAAAGGCAAACAACAATTGCATTTGACAAACTGAAAGATGATGTCAAAGAAACAGAAGGATGAGTGTCTTTGTTCATAGCTGGCCATTGTTCACAACTTATCACAAACGTCAGCAAGAAGCAGTCATCATTTTTGGCCACATTATGAGAAGACAAAAACGGAAACATGTTGAGACAACCGGAACCATCTGTGGAAAGAGAAACAGGGGAGGACATCCATCCATCATGTGCCATGTCGATAAGCGTGGGCGGTCATGTACTGCTATGTCACTCGATCACCAGAGTCCTGGATCAGCTCAGTGTTCCTGTCTCGACCATGCCAAGTGGCCAAGCCATCCAGATATTTACTTCTCGGTCTTCCCCTTGGTCTCTTTCCTTCGATCTTGCCAGTCGTCACCAATATCTCCAATTCATTTTATCTCATAACATGCCCAAAAAATGTTGGTTGTCTACGCCTAATGTCTCAAATCAGTTTACGATCTTCATTTGTTTCTTGAAGGACTTGTTCATTGGTTTTTTTATCTGTCCATGGTATTCTTTGCATTTTCCTCAGAAACCACATTTTCACAGCCATCAGCTGTTTTTCAGCTTGACTGCTTATTGTCTACGCTAGGTAACGTGCCCCCTTCCCTCTGCTAGCCTACGGGACACCCTTGGGCAAGGTGGAATACCTGTTTAGCCCCCCGATCAGTATTACGTAAAGCCATGGGCGCAGGTGGTGGATGAAGTTGAAGAGCAGCCAACAGACAGTTGTAGGTTATGGTCTCCAGCTTCACGACGGTAGGCAGAGGATCTCTCCTTTTTTTGTGTGTGGAGACGATGGCTACGGTCATCGACCAGTATGGTCACTGCTAGGAAGGGAAGCAATGGCGAACTACCTTCTTTGCATATGCCAAGAATGTCATGTACTGCAGTCTTATCGATAATCAGACAAACTGCGTAAATGGGTGCTCCATAGGACCAGCCTCGCCCGGTAGGGATAATCATGTGCAGGGGAGGACAGCGTGAGAAAATTCTATACAGTCTTGTGTCATGGCACGGAAGGAATCTACACAAGAATTGATACATGCCGTCGGAGATCGCAATTTGTGGAGAAGCATGATCGACCACGCCAGCCGGCAAGGCACTGCATAATTATGACAACGCAACCACGTCAAAGCCCTGGTCAGTCAACCCAGTTAAGTTCCCAGGGCACACAGACCACCGCCCTTAAATTCTCCCCCTATCTACCACAACCACCATTGCTACGCCGCTGTCAGACAGTGGATCAATTTGTCACTTGTCGTTTGTTGGTTACCTTCACCATTCAATTACCTCGAAAAATCGTTGGGGGTAAACAAAAGGCTGTTGACACCGTGTGAATGGCCGCTACAATACGTCATTGGTATCTAAATTGGGAAACATTGGTCTTTGTTTGGTCGCTGTTCTACAGAATATCTGGCAACTTAATGGCCGACTTACTGGAGATGTGATGAATGGCAGAGCAAGATCAAATGCGGCTGGGACCTCATTATTTCTGTCTGGGGCAGTTGCTACTTTAAAGCAATGTCTGGGTCGGAGAATTTGATGTCAGTAACTTCAAAATCATCATTTTCGCCATCTCACACGATTACCAGTTCCTTATTTTTCTTCCGATAACTGGAAGACATGACAGACTGGCACAAAGTAATAGTAACACTAGGTCGTGAGTGCAGAGTATGGGCAGTAGGCCTCACAGAATGTGAGGTATAACAACTGATACAGACATAGTCATTCACACCGATGGGTTAGTGGTGAGAAACAGTGGCTGGGGTTTTATTGCAAGGGTTAATGGACGATTCTTGAAAAAGGAGGGTATGGCATATGAGCTACGACCTCCAGCATGAGAATGGAGGTAGAAGCAGTAACAGCTGCATTTCCTTGGTTAGAGGATACCACTGCAACACACATCGTCTTCATCACAGACTCAAGGAGTATGCTGACTAAAGTGGAGAAAGGAACGTTTCGTGTGGAATCGCTATCTCGCTTCAGAGGTCACAGATTGTGAGAATGGCACAGGTATTTTTTTCTGGCCATGTAGGAGTGTGGGGGAATGAACAGACTGATAGGCTGATAGAGAATGCACCTCTTCTTGGTAGATTACTTATGGACAAGGGAGAGGTGGTCGAGCGCCTGTGGGATCAGATGGAGAAGGTGGGGGAACTTATTGAGAACCTGTATGTGGAAAGAATGATATTGCAGGGTATCGGCATGGGTTCTGGAAGAATCTCAAAACTGAGAGAGGAGACAAGGAGAACATTCAATCAGAAAGCGGCGGGAACGATGAGTAGTATGACTCTTCACTGGCTGTTGAACGAGGGAGCGGAGCGCGTATGGGAATGTCATGAGTAAAGTGATATTGGTTGTTAGCTCAACTAAGCTCAACTAAGCTCAACTCAACTCATCTCTTCCGATAATGCCATCTGGCTAATCCATATAGACAAGTAGATTTTTGTCTTTCTCTTGTTCTTTTACCATCACGTTTTCCAGTTGTCTCTACGTTTTAAACTTTATTTCTCCAGATAACGCATCCAAATAATCTTGACTGTCTTGTCTAATTTCCCTCATCAATTTGCGTTTTAAATGTGTTTCTTACCAAGGCAAATACCGCGGTATTTGATAAGTAAAGCATGATAAACTGATTATAATGTTGGAAGATATCAACATCGATGGGAAAGATCCCAGAATGATAAAGAATATTTACTGGAAACAAGTAGCAGCAATTGAAATGTGAAATAAAGAGAGGAATAATGAACAAATAAAGCTAGGTGTACGACAGGGATTGTTTTGTCGACTTATCTTTTCTGTCTCTATAGCGAAGTAGTAATGAGTTGAGTTAACAACCGACATCACTGTACCCGGAACATTCCCACAAGCGCTCAGTCATCATCTTCAACAGCCAACGTAGAGTTCTAATACTAATGGTGTTCGTTACAATCTGATTATATGTCCGTCTACCTTTACCTCTGCGTGACGACTGTCTACCACAGTGGTTCTAGGGGGGAGGGGAATTAAAATTATTTCAAGATCGCATTAATACAAGAGCCAGTTACTTGATATTGTTTTCCCTCTAAATTTTACGGTTCTGTACTTCTCGCCCTAATGAAATTCGTTGTATAACGTAAGTAGACCCGAAAATCACGTTTTATGTAGACGTCTAGACTTGTTCGAGTATGTGTTATTAAATTTAGCTTCCATTTCTATGTATTCTGTATATGGGTGGGGAGATTTATGGGAAGGAAATTCGAAAAGGGGGGGGGGGGGTGTGACGTTCTGAACATATGGTAAAGGGGGCCATGGACCAAAAAAGGTTGAGAACCACTGGTCTACCAGATCCTCTCATCACCCTTCGCTGCCGCATTCTCTCTAGACCACGATAGTCTAACTATTCTTTTGCATTATTCACGCGCTCCCAGAGGGCCTTCCGGACATCTGCCTTATCATGCATCAAATCACCCCTTAATGATACAGCACCAGCCAGTCTTTCTGCCTGTTCACTTCCAACCACACTGCTTCCTGCTTTCTTATAATAGTTGCTCAACTGTGTACAAAGAAATACATGTGCTAAGTGCTGCAGAATCTGTTCGTTGTCTGCAGATCCTTTTAGTTCTCTACAGTCCTGTTCGTTGTCTGCAGATACTGTTCGTTGTCTACAATTACTGTTCGTTGTCTGCAGATCCTGTTTGTTATTTTCAGATCATGTTCGTTGTCTCTAGATCATGTTCGTTGTCTGCACATCCCGTTCGTTGTCTGCAGATCCTGTTCGTTGTGTGCAGATCCTGTTTGTTGCTTGCAGATTCTTTTTGTTGTCTGCAGATCATGTTCGTTGTCTACAGATCCTGTTCGTTGCCTGCAGATCCTGTTCTTTGTCTGCAGGACATTGTTATTAATCCCAGGTCGGTTTTCTGGGCAAGTTTACGTTCAGTAGTTTGTCATTGCTTTTTGAACGAAACCGACGCTGTGGCTACGGGGTTTACTAATACAATTCGTAATCCCGAAATGTTTTTTTTTTAATATGTTGCATATCCCTTACAGGACGTTGCAGTCAACACCATCATTTTTCCGCTGCTGTTGATGTACTAGGCAAGTTTTACGTTCAGTAGTTTGCCATTGTTTCTGAACGACCGGCTCCCATACCAACGTTATAACAAAACGCGACACCGTGTTCGAAACACAGATACGGGAGATTTGGAAGCAGACCATACAGCGTTGGTTTTCATAAAAGTGGGATGAGTGCCGGTCTTTCAGAAAGCAGTGGCAAACTAGTTAACGTAAACTTGCCCCAAATATCACATACAGCCCCCCCCCCCCCAATGATGGGGTTGACTGCGACGTCCCGTAAAGGATATGTAGCTAACTTTAACAACTAGAAGACTGACTGGCGGGGTCTCCACACCACTGGGTGGGGTATTGGTGCTGGATGGCTGGGTCTATACCACAGGGTGGAGTATTGGTGATAGATGGCTGGGTCTGTACACCACTGGGTGAGGTATTGGAGATAGATGGATGGGTCTGTACACCACTGGGTGGGGTATTGGTGATAGATGGATGGGTCTGTAAACCACTGGGTGAGGTATTGGTGATATATGGATGGGTCTGTACACCACTGGGTGGGGTATTGGTGATAGATGGATGGGTCTGTACACCACTAGGTGATGTATTGGTGATAGATGGATGGGTCTGTACACCACTGGGTGGGGTATTGATGATAGATGGATGGGTCTGTACACCACTGTGGAAGCCATGCGCATCATTTTGGGCTGCACGAAAGACACCAGCTGTGTAGCAATGAGATACCTCCTTGACTTCCCGACAATGGAACACAGAATCAAGATCTGGAGAGCTCGTGCATACTTAAAAATAAGTGCAGATGAGCAGCACCCTCTGCATGACGCTGTATTCAGAGAAAAGGGTGACAGGCTAAAGAGGGGCAAATCATGGATGGGTCGGGCGGAAGATGTCGTCGGACAGGTCTGCAGTCTTACCAGTATCAACCCCGGCAAGGAATGGGTGCCGGTGCCTCCAGCTTTTAAGTGTACCTTCTCCTGCATTATCACACTCGACAGACGGTGCAGAGAGCAGAACCCTGCCGCTGTCAATGCAGAGGTTAACGCGCTCATCTATGATCACTCAGATAGCCCCGAAGTGCTCATCTATACAGATGGATCTGTTGTAAAGCAGCAGCGAAGTGCGTGGGCATTTACAGCCCGCTCAGCGGGCCGAACCGTTCAAGAATCCAGTGGTGCCCACTCCATGACCACGAGCAGCATGACGATGGAGGTGATGGCAGTTACACAGGCTTTCTTATGGCTGGAATCACAGCATTATACCAACGTGTGTGTACTAAGTGATTCAATGAGCATGATTCAGAAGGTCGAAGCTGGATCTGTACGTAGACAGTGGACTGAGTCGCTGCGGAAGTCTGTTGTCCGCAAAGTCACCTTCATCTTCGTCCCGGGACATGCGGGAGTCGAGGGAAATGAACGAGCTGATAAATTGGCTGGCTCTGCACCCCCTGTAGATGGCCAGCCCATGGATCGTGCCGATGTTATTAACGCCCTTAAAGTTATGGCGAGAACAGAGGATTTTGACGCCAGTGATTCCACATCGCTTTCCAGGATGAAAGACCTGGGAGTAAGAATCGGCACAGCCAGACGCGAGAGGTACATCGGGAAAACAAAGCGCCTCGTCAACCAACACAGAACTGGCACTAGTAGCCACCGGACGCTGATGCATATGCTGGGGGGAGGATCTGAGCACCTATGGACATGTCCGGAGTGCAACGAAGATACCCCAACTGATAACTAACTAACTAACTAACTAAACCACTGGGTGGGGTATTAGTGATAGATGGATGGGTCTGTACACCCCTGGGTGGGGTATTGGTGATACATGGATGGGTCTGTACACCACTGGGTGGGGTATTGGTGATAGCTGGATGGGTCTGTACACCACTGGGTGGGGTATTGGTGATAGATGGATGGGTCTGTACACCACTGGGTGGGGTATTGGTGATACATGGATGGGTCTGTACACCACTGGGTGGGGTATTGGTGATAGCTGGATGGGTCTGTACATCACTGGGTGGTGTATTCGTGCTAGATGGAAGTGTTTGTACACCACTGTGTGATGTATTCGTGCTAGATGGATGGGTCTGTACACCACTGGGTGGGGTATTGGTGATAGATGGCTGGGTTTGTACACCACTGGGTGGTGTATAGGTGATAGATGGATGGGTCTGTACACCACTGGGTTGGGTATTGGTGCTGGATGGCTGGGTCTATACGACAGGGTGGAGTATTGGTGCTAGATGGATGGGTCTGTACACCACTGTGTGGAGTATTGGTGATAGATGGATGGGTCTGTACACCACAGGGTGGAGTATTGGTGATAGATGGATGGGTCTGTACACCACTGGGTGGAGTATTGGTGATAGATGGATGGGTCTGTACACCACAGGGTGGAGTATTGGTGATAGATGGATGGGACTGTACACCACTGGATGGGGTATTGGTGATAGATGGATGGGTCTGTACACCACTGGGTTTAGTATTCGTGATAGATGGATGGGTCTGTACACCACTGGGTTTAGTATTGGTGATAGATGGCTGGGTCTGTACACCACTGGGTGGAGTAGTGGTGATAGATGGATGGGTCTGTACACCACTGGGTGGAGTAGTGGTGATAGATGGCTGGGTCTGTACACTACTGGATGGGGTAGTGGTGATAGATGGATGGGTCTGTACACCACTGGGTGGAGTAGTGGTGATAGATGGCTGGGTCTGTAGACCACTGGGTTTGGTATTGGTGATAGATGGCTGGGTCTGTACACCACTGGGTGGAGTAGTGGTGATAGATGGCTGGGTCTGTACACCACTGGGTGGAGTAGTGGTGATAGATGGATGGGTCTGTACACCACTGGGTGGAGTAGTGGTGATAGATGGCTGGGTCTGTACACTACTGGATGGGGTAGTGGTGATAGATGGATGGGTCTGTACACCACTGGGTGGAGTAGTGGTGATAGATGGCTGGGTCTGTAGACCACTGGGTTTGGTATTGGTGATAGATGGCTGGGTCTGTACACCACTGGGTGGAGTAGTGGTGATAGATGGCTGGGTCTGTACACCACTGGATGGGGTAGTGGTGATAGATGGCTGGGTCTGTACACCACTGGATGTGGTAGTGGTGATAGATGGATGGGTCTGTACAACACTGGGTGGAGTAGTGGTGATAGATGGCTGGGTCTGTACACCACTGGGTGGAGTAGTGGTGATAGATGGCTGGGTCTGTTTACCACTGGATGGGGTAGTGGTGATAGATGGATGGGTCTGTACACCACTGGGTGGGGTATTGGTGATAGATGGATGGGTCTGTACACCACTGTGTGGAGTAGTGGTGATAGATGGATGGGTCTGTACACCACTGGATGGGGTAGTGGTGATAGATGGCTGGGTCTGTACACCACTGGATGTGGTAGTGGTGATAGATGGATGGGTCTGTACAACACTGGGTGGAGTAGTGGTGATAGATGGCTGGGTCTGTACACCACTGGGTGGAGTAGTGGTGATAGATGGCTGGGTCTGTTTACCACTGGATGGGGTAGTGGTGATAGATGGATGGGTCTGTACACCACTGGGTGGGGTATTGGTGATAGATGGATGGGTCTGTACACCACTGTGTGGAGTAGTGGTGATAGATGGATGGGTCTGTACACCACTGGGTGGAGTAGTGGTGATAGATGGCTGGGTCTGTACACTACTGGATGGGGTAGTGGTGATAGATGGATGGGTCTGTACACCACTGGGTGGAGTAGTGGTGATAGATGGCTGGGTCTGTAGACCACTGGGTGGAGTAGTGGTGATAGATGGCTGGGTCTGTACACCACTGTGTGGAGTATTGGTGATAGATGACTGGGTCTGTACACCACTGGGTGGAGTAGTGGTGATAGATGGATGGGTCTGTACACCACTGGGTGGGGTATTGGTGATAGATGGATGGGTCTGTACACCACTGGGTGGGGTATTGGTGATAGATGGCTGGGTCTGTACACCACTGGGTGGAGTAGTGGTGATAGATGGATGGGTCTGTACACCACTGGGTGGTGTATAGGTGATAGATGGATGGGTCTGTACACCACTGAGTGGGGTATTGTTGATAGATGGATGGGTCTGTACACCACTGGGTGGGGTATTGGTGATAGATGGATGGGACTGTACACCACTGGATGGGGTATTGGTGATAGATGACTGGGTCTGTACACCACTGGGTGGAGTAGTGGTGATAGATGGATGGGTCTGTACACCACTGGGTGTGGTATTGGTGATAGATGGATGGGTCTGTACACTACTGGGTGGAGTAGTGGTGATAGATGGATGGGTCTGTACACCACTGGATGGGGTATTGGTGATAGATGGCTGGGTCTGTACACCACTGTGTGGGGTATTGGTGATAGATGGATGGGTCTGTACACCACTGGGTGGGGTATTGGTGATAGATGGATGGGTCTGTGCACCACTGGGTGAGGTATTGGTGATAAATGGATGGGTCTGTGCACCACTGGGTGAGGTATTGGTGATAGATGGATGGGTCTGTACACCACTGGGTGGGGTATTGGTGATAGATGGATGGGTCTGTACACCACTGGATGGGGTGCTGCTGCACAATAAGGCACTTGTGGTTAGGGCCCTTTGGGATCATGTGTGGCACGTGGATCAACAGATAAATCATCACTGCCTGGAGAGAATGGTGCTGCAGGGAGTGACCGGAGGAATATGTCGACATTCGGAACTGCGAGGAATGGTCAGGCAGACACATAATTAGACTACAGTAGTTACAATTAATATTGAGACTCTTCGCTGCTTGTTGAATCTGAGCACGGAGCACGTAAAGAATGTCTAGAGTGCTGTGATATCGGTTCTTGACTCAACTCAGCTCAACTTGACTCAACTCAACTCAATTTAACTTAACTTGACTCAACTCACCTCAACTCTTAAACCCTTCAGAAAGCTTCATTAATGTTCTCATCAAACATACATCACGTGTACAGAAATAACCAACTTCACAGAAAGCTTCATTAATGTTCTCATCAAACATACATCACGTGTACAGAAATAACCAACTTCACAGAAAGCTTCATTAATGTTCTCATCAAACATACATCACGTGTACAGAAATAACCAACTTCACAGAAAGCTTCATTAATGTTCCCATCAAACATACATCACGTGTACAGAAATAACCAACTTCACAGAAAGCTTCATTAATGTTCCCATCAAACATACATCACGTGTACAGAAATAACCAACTTCACAGAAAGCTTCATTAATGTTCCCATCAAACATACATCACGTGTACAGAAATAACCAACTTCACAGAAAGCTTCATTAATGTTCCCATCAAACATACATCACGTGTACAGAAATAACCAACTTCACAGAAAGCTTCATTAATGTTCCCATCAAACATACATCACGTGTACAGAAATAACCAACTTCACAGAAAGCTTCATTAATGTTCCCATCAAACATACATCACGTGTACAGAAATAACCAACTTCACAGAAAGCTTCATCAATGTTCTCATCAAACATACATGACGTGTACAGAAATAACCAACTTCACAGAAAGCTTCATTAATGTTCTCATCAAACATACATCACGTGTACAGAAATAACTAACTTCACAGAAAGCTTCATTAATGTTCTCATCAAACATACATCACGTGTACAGAAATAACCAACTTCACAGAAAGCTTCATCAATGTTCTCATCAAACATACATCACGTGTACAGAAATAACTAACTTCACAGAAAGCTTCATTAATGTTCTCATCAAACATACATCACGTGTACAGAAATAACCAACTTCACAGAAAGCTTCATCAATGTTCTCATCAAACATACATCACGTGTACAGAAATAACCAACTTCACAGAAAGCTTCATCAATGTTCTCATCAAACATACATCACGTGTACAGAAATAACCAACTTCACAGAAAGCTTAATCAATGTTCTCATCAAACATACATCACGTGTACAGAAATAACCAACTTCACAGAAAGCTTCATCAATGTTCCCATCAAACATACATCACGTGTACAGAAATAACCAACTTCACAGAAAGCTTCATTAATGTTCTCATCAAACATACATCACGTGTACAGAAATAACCAACTTCACAGAAAGCTTCATCAATGTTCTCATCAAACATACATCACGTGTACAGAAATAACCAACTTCACAGAAAGCTTCATCAATGTTCTCATCAAACATACATCACGTGTACAGAAATAACCAACTTCACAGAAAGCTTCATCAATGTTCTCATCAAACATACATCACGTGTACAGAAATAACCAACTTCACAGAAAGCTTCATCAATGTTCTCATCAAACATACATCACGTGTACAGAAATAACCAACTTCACAGAAAGCTTCATTAATGTTCTCATCAAACATACATCACGTGTACAGAAATAACCAACTTCACAGAAAGCTTCATTAATGTTCTCATCAAACATACATCACGTGTACAGAAATAACCAACTTCACAGAAAGCTTCATTAATGTTCTCATCAAACATACATCACGTGTACAGAAATAACCAACTTCACAGAAAGCTTCATCAATGTTCTCATCAAACATACATCACGTGTACAGAAATAACCAACTTCACAGAAAGCTTCATCAATGTTCTCATCAAACATACATCACGTGTACAGAAATAACCAACTTCACAGAAAGCTTCATTAATGTTCTCATCAAACATACATCACGTGTACAGAAATAACCAACTTCACAGAAAGCTTCATTAATGTTCTCATCAAACATACATCACGTGTACAGAAATAACCAACTTCACAGAAAGCTTCATTAATGTTCTCATCAAACATACATCACGTGTACAGAAATAACCAACTTCACAGAAAGCTTCATTAATGTTCTCATCAAACATACATCACGTGTACAGAAATAACCAACTTCACAGAAAGCTTCATTAATGTTCTCATCAAACATACATCACGTGTACAGAAATAACCAACTTCACAAAGGATATTTTTGTTTTGCCCTCGCTCGCTTTGAACTCAAGCTTAGACCATATACGCTACGTCTTGAAACACTGGACTGAATTTTGCGTGTGCATTATCTTTCTCTATTACCAGTGTCCCTGGCCATCAGGCAAATCCACTACTACTACTACTACTACTACTACAGAGGTACTTGTAATTTAGGTCCCCATGTCAAGGCCGAGAAGTCAACATTTTAGGTCAACTGACCGGTGTAGGTTTGAACTCTCTAACCCGGCTTCAGCACACCGGAGGTTTAAGAGCCTCCGCTCTTATCCATTTGATCATGCTGACCTCTAAGCTGGGATTGACTGCAACGTCCGGTAAAGAATATGCATGAACGAACGAAGGACGCATACAGGCTTTAGACATGCCCAGATGAAACAGATTTAAGAGAGCGTTACGCAAGTAAACTTTTTCCTCATTCTCGGTCTGGCACCTGGCCGTTTTGACAGACAAGAGTTTGTTAATGTTGTGCTTCAAAAATTACATAATAACTACAACCGATGGCGGTCGTGACCGACCAAGACCAGGGATGAAGTAATACCTCTCCATAGCACAAAGCCTAGGCTGAATTATACGTGTTCCCCATACAGCATCATCCATCTCTCGGCCTGCCTAGTTTACTCTAGAGGACAGGTAACACCGATACATTTGGAACAAAGACAAGCTCCAGAAGCTTTTGGAACAGCAAAGTGATGCTGTAACTGTCGGTCTGTCGGAGCATCGATCCTAGACCAGTGGCCAATCAAGGCTTAGGGTCTGGTCTGCCCTGCAACGATATTTAGTCTTTAGGTTGTATTTCCTCGCACCAGGATAACATTTTTACCCTCCCAATAGCGCTCCTCCGCCCGAAGCAGTTGGCACATTGTGGGGTATCGGGTTTGGTGTGCGCCGCCCAACATTCGTGCTGACAGAAAGCAGGTTGTACCTTCTATTGTCATACGGTAGCTCAGTAATATCTGACTAAGACCTAACATTCGACGCTAACAGAAAGCAGGTAGTACCGACTACTTTTATACGGTAACTTAGTCATATATGACTAAGACCTAACATGCATGAAACAGTTTTAAGAGAGCGTGACATAACACCAGTAAACACACTCAAGTCAAATATTTGAGAGCACGCATCTGTACTGCGGCAACATTCAGATGTTTCGTGTCAGAGGTCACAGATTATGAGAATTGTCTGGATGTTCTGCCTTGGTCATGCGAGAGTGTGTGTTTGTGTGTGTGTGTGTGGGGGGGGGGGGGGGGGGGAGGGTGTGAATGAACAGGCTGATAGGCTGCCAGGGAATTCGCCGCTCAGTGTAAATTACCTATGGACAAGGGAGAGATGGTCGAGAGAATACGGTGGAATAGACTGTATGTGGAGAGGATGATATAAAGGGGTATCGGCGGGGGTTCTGGAAGAATTTCAAAATTGAGAGCGAAGACCTGGAGAACTTTCAATCAAATAGCGGTAGGAACCATCAGCAGTATGATTCTTCGCTGGCTGTCAAACGAGCTGACGGAGCACGTAAGGGAATTTCGAGAGTGCAGTGATGTCGTTTCTTATCTCAACTCAACTCAGCCCATACGGATGTGACTCCTGGACAATTTCGTAATAGCTAAAGATCATGGGGTCTCCGTTGCCGAGTGGTCACGCCGTCTGCCTTGTGTTTCGAAAGTTGTGGGTTAACTTTCGGACTCCGATATTCGGTTCAGGAGTGCAGTTTTCTTGTAGACCCCTGGAGGTCGTCGCTGGAACTACGGAGTTCGTGCTTTGTACGAGGCTTTCGGCAGGCCGTCTTGCAGAAAGAGACCGAGTCGTACGGGATAAAACCAGGTGCAATGAGGTCGACCCTCTCGGGTTTAAACCTGACAGAAAGAAATCAGTACATTTGAACTTAACATTTTACCTAAAAGTTCTAGCTGAACCAAAAATAAGAAACATACAGACATTCAAACAGACCTGACCGTCATAGAAAAAACTGGGTCACACTGCATCAGGCCTCGGAAACTGAATTACTTTGACGATTCCAGTGGTTAGGAAAGAATAATGATGGAGGTCATTCGTACTTGAGGAAGAGGCTGGATCAACCAGCCAACGGGAATAGGTCAGGGTAGGCCGTTAAATATTACCGCCCTGGCAAAGTGTTAATGTTTAACTGCAACATATTGTTGACGGTATGTGCGTTTCGGGTTTACACTTTAAGGTTGTGGCAGGTGCTGCGAGGTTTGTCCTAGGGTGGGAACATTTTAGTTTCTTCTGAATAAAAGCAGATTAACATATATGAAAAATGAGAGTGGCCAGGTTCACTAGAAGACAATCACAAGTAATAATGGATGAAAGTAGATGGCAATGTGGGTGAAAAGTCTTCGTCATAATAAAAATAAGACAAAACGACACTGGTACGACTACATTTGGTTAAATAACATAAATGTCTCTTAGCTGAAGTCCAAGGGTAGACCAAATACTAGGGCACATAAATAAAACTGAATCCTAAGACACACAAATCTTAACTGACGTAGCAGAGAAAGTGTTAGGTCAAGAGGAAATAGAGGCGCGGTAGGTCAACCTTTACAGAGAAGTCTCGAGTGGAATGGGGGAACAGAAAGCGGAAAGGGGAGGGTAAGCAGATACAGAAGTTGGAATGCCTGTCGAGTAAGGGGTGAGATGATAAGAATATTTTTTTTTACCAAATGGACTTAAGTTTCTGCGAGCATGTTTTAGACATGCAGGCCATTCAGCAAAGGTGACCCAATGTGAACAAATCAAGATCTTTTCATTTTCTTGTGATCCTGTTCATGCGATGAGCAAGGTGTAATGACCTGGATATCAACACGGTGGAGCTGTGGTTGCGTAGTGACTAGACCATTGCCTGGCGGTACATTGGTCATGAATTCTAATTCTCATCCAGACGTTTTTTTTTTTTTTTTAAATTGACCTTAGCTTTCAGGTCGATAAAGCCTAAAATAGAAACCAGGAAATATATTAGGAAGTAAAGGTACGATACTGACCAAATCGCGCGCTGATTGTTTTTTTTTTTTTTTTTTTTTTGTCTATGCAAATATGGATCTAGCACCATATGCCCAAATGCGCCTAAGGACGCATAAAGGAATCTTTACTTACTAGTTTACTGTCAAGCTGGTCGCTATGATGGCTCGTTGTTTACATTTATAGACACTGGTTTATGAGCACCACTAGAAAAACCCAAAGGATGTTGCATAAACCTGTTCACCGATGTATTTTATATAGTACAGTTCGCATTGCGAACTACAAATGACATTGCGGTTCGTGCAGGAAATTCCCTTATAGATGTAGAAAGGGACATAAGGATTTGCCACCGCAGGAGTCTGAAACACATACGGACAGGTCTTACAGCGAAATCTAAGACTAGGTGTGGTAACTGCAAGGGACTTTAATGGTCCTTGAGATTCAAACTGCATCTATATGTTAGTAGGGAATCTTCTGTACAACTGTGCGAGTCATGGAATCAGCATGGAAGATTAAATGGGTATTCACAGCAATAGTATTATTTAAATGAGAGGTAATCGATGGTTCAATAAATCAATTTCTCCAAAATCCTTTGCTAAAAATAAAAAAGACAGCTGGTCACCTCACCCGTAAACACCTTGACCTAGTACATGAGAAATTATAAAACTTCCAATCAACACCGTATCACAAATACCTGTTAGATGATTTTATCAAAGAATCATAACTCTGTCCCAGCAGCATCCTTCCAGTGTTCATTTGACTAGAACGGTGCAGATGTATGGAAAATAACCAAAGCAACTATTATTGTTAACCACACGATGATGAATAAACTAATATCTATCTCTATTATTATATATGCATCTCCGTTATGTAAAAACTATTATGTATCTCTTTCCCCCCACCATAAATTTATCTCCCTTGTGTGTTATAATCAAAGCACGACTTCTCTCCCTTTTTCGAAACTGTCAACACATCTTTCCTATGGAATTCATTAGTTCGCCTCTAATATAGCAGCTCCATTTTTTATGATCCTTTGTACGATATTATTCTCTTGTTTGTTTTGTACAAATGGACTCTGTTTCATCATTCAGGTGACAATAGGAACACAGCTCTAGGCATAAGTTCGCCCAGTAACTTTTGTAATTAACACAGATTTTGGTTCCTGGCCTGTGAGGCGCAGCTATTTTCAGATGGGTCCAGTCCTTTGATTGGTGAAATTTTTGGTGTCGATAAGTTTATATTGGGAGAATGTGTATGATGTTTCGATGGTGGAGGAAAGTTGGGTGAGTACTAAATTAATGTAGTTTCAAAAATGGCAGCTCTCTCGTGGTGATGGATTTTAAGTATTGCGCTGTACCAAGAGGACATGGTGTTGGTTGCTGGAAATGAAACGCAGTTACAAGAAATGAAAAAATATAATTGCAATAGAAAATGAAATGGCGTTACACGGATTGAAAGATATAATTGCATTTGGCACATGAAACGCCGTGACAAGAAATTAAAGATATAACTGCAATAGACAATGAAACGCAATTATAACAAATGAAAGAATATAATTGCAACAGAAAATCAAAACAAAGACCTTAATCTGAATAACAGACAAACAGAAGTAATGGTTATTACAACGAGAAATTGTATACGCAAAATGCAACATCAAAGTGAATGGAACCTTTAATTAACAAGTCGATGTATTCAAGTATTTGGGTACTTTAATAACAGAAGATGAGAGCTGTTTACAGGAAGTGACATGTAGAACAGCCCAAGCAAAGGTGGCATTTCACTAGATGAAGAATATTCTCTGCACTTTATCTTTTTTTTTTTTAAATCGAGATGAAGAGTCTAGTTCATAAGAGTCATATTGGGCCAATTGCGATGTATGGAAGCTCATCAAGGACAACTAGGAGATATGTGAGGCATTATGTGAAAACTGCTGTGGAGTTGTGGACACAGGAACAGACATGATCACCAACGCCACATGGCATGGAATAGAAGAAGAAGAAGAAGAAGAAGAAGAAGAAGAAGAAGAAGAAGAAGAAGAAGAAGAAGAAGAAGAAGAAGAAGAAGAAGAAGAACAACAACAACAACAACAACAACAACAACAACAACAACAACAACAACAAGAAACTGTATGAAACTTAACGATTTATTATTGATGTTACTTTGTCGTTATTGTTGTTGTTGTTGTTGTTATTGTTGTTGTTGTTGTTGTTGTTGTTGTTGATGTTTCTATTCATCAACTCGTTCCTTGATGATTAGCGTGTGTGATTATGTTCACCTTCTAAAATGACAACCAAAGTCTCTTATTAGGTCAGTTTGTGTCCCAATTATGTCATTAGAGCAACCCATCCAGATATTTATCTTTTTGTCATCCTTTTCCTCTTTTCACATTAAGTTTTTTGGTAGCCACTAAGTTTGATTTGAAATTTATTTCTTGGTCTTACCATGCCTGCAAAAGATTGATTATAATAGCTAAAAGTACTAAAGTTGTAGCCTTTTGCAAGATGAAAAACATACTGACCAATAAAATTATATCAATTGAAACGAGAAGAAGATTGTTGAAGTGCTACATAGAACCTGTACTTTTGTATGGATGTGAAGCGTGGGCAATGAGAAGACAAGCTGAAAAACACCTGATGGCTGTGGAAATTTTGGTTCTGAGGAAATTGCAAAAGAATACCATGGACAGACAGAAAAACCAATGAACAAGTCCTTGAAGAAACAAATGAAGATCGTAAACTGATTAGAGAAATTAGATGCAGACAGTCAAAATTTTTTGGGCATGTTATGAGAAGAAATAAATTGGAGAACTTAGTGACAACTTGCAAGATCGAAGGGGAATACCAAGAAGTAAATACCTGGATGGCTTGGCCACGTGGCATGGTCGAGACAGAAACACGGAGCTGATCCACGACTCTGGTGTTCGATTGAGATGGCAAAAGATGACCGCCCCCGCTTATCGGCAATGCACATGTTGGATGGATGGACTAAAGTGGAGATAGGAGGATTTGCTTATCAGCAATCATTGAGTTAACAAACAAAACGCATTTCGTTTACTATATGTGACAAACAATAATAAATTGATTAAGTTTATTGAAGATTTATTGATTAAGCTATTTCAGCCGTTGCTATGCAAACAGAAGGACTTGCTGTTAAATCTTAGACTTCGGTGGTGGAGATAACGTTTCTCCGCCTTTGAACAATATCAGTGACAATGAATTCAGTATTTCAGCGAAAGTATTATTCGTTTGTTCACTTCATGTATATTACTCACTTCATGTGTATTACTCACTTCATGTATATTACTCACTTCATGTATATTACTCAATTCATGTATATTACTAATCAAGTGTTTACCGCGTTCATTACGTCTGCATCTGTGTGAAATCGTTGCCCCTTGAGAGCTTTTTTTAGAGATCCGAATAAATGAAAATTACATGGTGACAAATCAGGACTATAGACTGTATGTTGCAGAATTTCCCACTTCTTCCTTGCTAATGCTTCCTGAACATTTTAGCGACATGCGGACGAGCATTATCGTGCAACAAAATCACGCCGCGAGAAAGCATGCCGGGTCGTTTATTCTTGATGGCCTGTTGCAGCTTGTCTAGTGTTTGCAAGTAGTGGGTAGAGTTGATGTTGACACCAGGTTCTTTAAAGTCGGCCAGCAATATCCCTTCATGGTGAAAAAATGCTCTCAGCAAAACCTTATCAGCGGAAACCTGTAACTTTAATTTTTTGGCTTTTGGTGATGCAGCATGCTTCCATTGCATACTTTCTCATTTGCTGCTCGGCTCAAAGTGGTGACACCATGATCCATCGCCTGCCACTATGCGGAAGAGAAGTGCATCACCCTCCACTCTGTAACGCAGCAAATGGTTCAAACACCATCCCATGCGTTCCTCTTTTTGGTGGTCGGTCAACATCCGTGGTAGCCACTGTGAACACATCTTCCGATATTGCAGTTTCTTACGAACGACCTTTTGAATTGTCCAAACTGACACATCAAATTCTTTCGCTAGCGAACGTATGCTTCGACAACGGTTTATCTGCACTGCTGCATCAATTTTAGCGATGGTGTTTCCTGTTGCAACAATATGCACTTGACCCGGCCGTCGAAGATCTGTCGTGAATTGACGTCCTTTCCGAAACATTCGTGCCCAGTCTGTCACTGTTGTCTTCGTCACACATTTGTTACCGTACGCTGCCTGCATTCTTCGATGAATTTCCACTGGTCGACATCCTTCAAATGAAAGAAACTGAATCATCGCTCTTTGAGCTTCTTTGGGCGGATTTTGGATCAACCCGGCCATTTTTTCAACGGTCAGAAACAGAACCTATGCATCATGGGACGATAAGCACGTGCTCTTTTATTCATTGGTCAGTACTTATTACATGACTACGACATGATCATGTAACGCAAACACACAACATCCACTGCATAGTGAAATTAGGAAGGTGAAGGGCAGCAGGTTAAAAAGAGGACGGTCGTGGATGGGTCAAGCCGAAGACATTCTTCAACAGGTGTGTTCACTTGAGGACTTAGAACCTGGCGAGGAGTGGGTGCAAGTGCCAACAGACTTCTGCACATCCTTTTCAGTTTGCATCCAACTAGATAGAAAATGCAGACATGAAAATCCGGCTGCTGTTGACGCTGAAGTATGTAATATAATAAAAAAAACGTCCCTACCCTTTCCTAAGCATTGACTCCCTTAAAAATAAACAAACCCTTTCAATTACTGTTTAAGTAACTTACTTAATGTAGGAGAAAATAAAACAGCGATAGACTGACCGTGGCAGCTTAATCTATTTGGCTTTTAATTTTTTCACGTACCTGGCAAGACCGGGACTGATGGGAAAACAAAGGACTAAAGTAGCCATTTTGAGTGCAGACAATCAAAGGAAACAGACGTGTGTTCCCCGGGTGGGGTTTCTTTTCCCGTGTAGGGAAAAGTACTTTGCCTTTTAAAATCATCATTCTCTGCAAGCCAATTGGTATGTGATATCTACATTATTAAGATATATTTATGTATTACATAGACCAGTATGTTTAATTAAGAATTAGTTATAATTCTCTTAAACCAGGCTGGATGATGTTTACTAAGGAAACACATGTGGGGGACACGCTGTGATTTTTTCTATGTCTTACAAATTCAAATCCCTATGTTAATATCTTTTATAGGCATTATGAATTTATATCTAACTAATAGTGTTTATAACCTATGAATATTATGTGTACTGTAGTACACATAAAGTATCAACTCTCATGTCTGAAACACATTCTAGAGATTTTCTCAATGTAGGAGCAGACCCCTGATTCATACTTCATAGTAAAGAACTAGTGTCTGTCAATTTCATATTCCTATGTTAAAACTTCTAGGCACTGTGAACAATAGCTCACTATTTATGCTTAGAAATCTGCAAATAATCTATGTACTAGAGAAAGGTGTTTTATCCATGCGGGGACATACAAATGATTACGCGTATTCCTGACTCTTAGTCAGGGGATAAAATACTTCGCCACATCATAATCTGTAACTTGGAACTGTAGTGCTAAATTTTAGTACCATCCTTTTGTTAACAGATTAGTAACCACTCCATATGAGGAGGGACATGTTCATCATTTAATAAAATATTGCTAGGGACGCCATGGTTGAGAATATAAATTCATGAACAAAGGAAGTAAACGCGTGATCAAAATCAATGTTCGGATAGGATTAAATTCGTATCACCTCACCGTAGTAGGAACAGAAGCGAAGATTGTGAATAAATTCCTTGCAATATTCAGAAGACTGGACCATGCGGCATAAGTTATTCTAATAAATACTCCTAATAATCGAGTTTCGCCCTCATTTTAGCTCGTCAGTAGTGCATATCCCTGACCGGATCCGGAAACAGTCCCGGATCACGCGTGCGAAGCGGGTGTGTAACCACGCAGAACACACTGGACACACCAAATTATCACAACAGAACATCACAACGCTACGTAGCGTTGTGATGTTCTGTTGTGATAATTTGGTGTGTCCAGTGTGTGCTGCGTGGTTACACACCAAATTATCACAACAGAACATCACAACGCTACGTAGCGTTGTGATGTTCTGTTGTGATAATTTGGTGTGTCCAGTGTGTGCTGCGTGGTTACACACCCGCTTCGCACGCGTGATCCGGGACTGTTTCCGGATCCGGTCAGGGATATGCACTACTGACGAGCTCAAATGAGGGCGAAACTCGAGTATAGTGCTTCCATATTGACGTGGATAGGCCTTAGGGTCATGCCAGAATGCGATCGGCGTTGCCAGTAGTGGGTTGTGCTCAATATTTAAATTTCAAATCCCGAAACAACCACATTATCAACTCCTAATAATAGCAGTCATTGACAAAATATATCACAGCGGATACTATCCTCATCTGCAGTACGCAGTGGGGAAAAACAATGTATGTTTTAGTTATGGATAACCCCTGAAGAAAATTCAAAACCATTGGCCCCGGCATTAAATTTTATGATTAAATTATTATGTCTGATTATCATGTACTTAATATCAGAGAAATGTACATGTATGGTTTTTTTCTGGTATGAGAATTTTCTCTGTTCTGATTGTTCCTTTTTACTGTGGGAATATACATTTTAATGTTGCACCTTGGGATTAGAGGATGTTGATGTAAGAATCCATGTGTATGTCAGTACTTAAGCCAATGTTGAATAGTCTTGACCTAAGGATGATTATAGTGCCGAAAGGAAGACGCGGCATTAGAAACCACAGAGATTCTGTATAGGCTATTCTCTTCAAGTAATGAGAGAGACAATATCAACATGTTGGATGGACAGAATGACTTCACTCCTCTAATTGTCCCAGTAACAACAGAACATAAAATAAAGTGAGAAAATACCTTACTCACTATTAAGAGTCAGAATGGCTCTACTCAGCAATGAGGGACAGTGGAACGTGGACACCCACTCCTTTCCCCTTCTCCCCTTGTTGTTTTGTATTTTTGTTTGTAATTGTCTTGTGAAAGTTAACACATCACAGTAGGTTAATGCTTGTGTTGTATTCTTTGTCATCCCTTTTCTATAGAAGAGAAGCAGGTGGTGGTTGAATGTGGTGGGACTATATCACTAAATCTGGATCCTGGGTCAACAGCCAGAAAGTGAATGTCCTAACCATAGTCTGCATCTAGAAATACCCATGGACTGCTGCGCTCAATAGCTCCATAGCGAGCAACAGATAAATTAGAAGACAACTGACTGGGTGAGTGATTAAGTCCTATTTTAGTAGGAATATCCAGGATGGACTTCAAGATCTAATAATCTACAAAGATGAAGATCAACAGAGTAACTGACAACAGTGTATCGTCTGCTTTACGTCTGAGAAGTATCACCTATAAGCCTTATCACTCAGCAAAATCAGTGAAACTATGGGACAATCCTACAAGTTACTAAAACTAGCAACAGTGAAAGCCCTTCAACTGTTGGTTGGGTTACCAAGTTAATATCCAACAATGGATAAGTCTTCGAAAGAATGTCTCACAGCTGCAACAGTCAAACATGGAATTCAGCTTTTCAACACTAAGTTCTGGCTCAACCAAATGAGGAGAAGACACTGAACCACATAAGCCAATACAACCAAGGTACAAACTTAATATCATCTGAAACATAACTACAAAACCAGATTACCTCAAGGTTCCAAACCCTGAACACCATCAGATAAAAGACCATATGAAAGCAGCTAAATGTCTCTATATCTGCAACAAGAGGAATCATCCAATTGTTTGCAAACCTGTTACTGTGCTGGATTTATTCATCTGTGGATATATGTAGGTATAGATCAAGTGTGGCCCTAGTCACAGATACTACCATGAGATGCCTCTCAGTCAAATAAAGTTCTACACTGGACTAGATAACGACTAACTCTCTGCTGGTCCAGTGTCAACCTAAATGCCATGGGTTATAGACTCGCGACTTGGTGGGTGTAAAATCTTTGTTGAACTACTTGGGATTCTGATATTAAAAGCAGAGCAGCTGAATGGACGTCTACTTGGCACCATGTATGGTGAGATGGTAAAGTACCTTCTGCAGAGCTTAAGTGGAAATTCCGGAAAGTTAGACCAACCTGAGGCCCCAAATTTCAAAAAAAGACACCGAGCCTACTGCAACAGAGTACTCGAATATTCTAGCCCGCGGAGGGATTTGTGATTGTGTGTAATTTCTATTATAAAGTATAATTTGCACCAGCCAATTACCAGTGACTAAATAGTAAGAACATAACTGAGTGCATTAATTCGGTACCCAGATAATGGGAAAAGGATCTAATCGACAGCAAAGATTAACTCTTAACCGCACACCAGGAGATAAATGACTATTAATTAGTTTAATTAGTAATACAAAATGCTGTACATGTGTTGTTGTTTTTTTCTGAAGGTAACAGGTCAGTAGTTTTTTTTTCCAATGGTATATATGTATAATATTTTGGCACCAACTCATTATTTTTAACAATGAGTAAATTGTAAAAGGTGTCAGAAACCAATGTTTATATATTGGGTTCTAGGTACTTGGATCATTATTTGCCCTAATTATGAGGGAAAATGAAAGTAGACACAATTTGTGGTTGTTGTGTTGTTTGTAATAACCTTGTGTTTTTTTGGGGTCATTGGGTACTATGTTGTAATATGCACATCATTCCCATGCCTGTCTGAAAATGCATAGTGTTTATTACACATCTATATATGTAACTGCAGATCTTGAGTTAATACCTGAACTGTTTGTCCAAAAGTGTTGTGTACATCAAGTAAATGTGGTGTCCAACAAGTGGTTGTTTATATGTTGTGAGCAATCAATATCCTTCTAGCACTATAGACAATGAAAAGGGTGATGAAGTGGGAAGGGAAACCTACACACAGATGCCATTGTTTCAAGGATTGAACTCTTTTCTCCTGGTATTTGTGGTAAATATCCCTGATCACCCTGCATTCTAACCAGTGACCAGAGAATCAATAATACCCCCTAGACATTTTAACGAATTATTCTTAGGAATTAAAATCCACATCCCACAAAGTACAAGCGTTAATTTTCAAGAATTCGCTAGACGGTGACGCGGTCATCTACACAGATGGGTCGGTTGTCCGACATGTGAGAAGCTCATGGGCCTTTACAGCTCGGGCCGGAGGGAGAATTGTGAAGGAGGACTCTGGTGCTTTCACTGAAACCACAAGTAGCCTGACCATGGAAGTCATGGCAGTAAGTAAAGCAATAACATGGCTCGAGACACAGACATTCACTAGGGCTTGTTTCCTTAGCGACTCAATGAACATGATCAAGAGGATAGAGGAGGGGTCGATCCGAAGAGAATGGTTGCTGCCTTTGGAGCGGTCTCGACTGGCAAAGATTAGTTTCATCTTCGTGCCAGGGCATGCGGGAGTACAAGGAAATGAGCGGGCTGACAAGCTCGCAGGTGAGGCTACTGTGGAGGGCGGACGCGCCATGGACCAGGCCGACATTCTGAATGCTCTACGAGAAGTAAGACTTTTGCGAGAACCAAGTGATGACTGTGAATCTACAACAATGGCCAGACTGCGAGAGCAGCAAATTAAAAGAGGGGTGGCCAAACAAGAACACTACGCAGGAAGCCAAAGAAGATTTATAAACCAACACAGAACTGGCGTCGTTAGCCGCTACACGTTGCGGGATCTGCTGAGGAGGGGATCCGAGCACTTATGGACTGAATGGTTCGATGTGCAATGAGGATGATCTGTCGACTAACTAACTAACTAACTAACTGACATGATCATGTTCAACGTACGCAATTACGCGCGGTGCGGCACGAACGGATTTCAAATGAGCGCCCCTTATATATAACTCTGTAAAATGCACCTGACGAGATGCAGCGAAATATACCAGGCAATAAATCTTGCAATATTTTGCTTATGACGTCTGTGTTTAACTTCAACAAGGAAATACATTGGTTTCAATGTTGACTTCATTGCACCAGGTTTATCAAATCCAGCTCTGTCTCACTGTGCCCAAAGGCAAGCTGCTTGTGGAGAGCATCGCATAAGGCACATACTCCTTAGCACCAGCTTCGACTCCACTTTTGAATGAGATAGTGAGGAGAAGTGTGTGTGTGTGTGTGATATTCACTGGCACAAGAACGGAGCATTATGGGTTGACTAACTAACTAACTAACTAACTAACTAACTAACTAAGCAACTAACTAACCAACTAACTAACTAACTAACTAACTAACTAAATAGCTAACTAGCTAACTAACTTGATAACTAAGAAACTAACTAACTAACTAGCTAACTAAATAACTAACTAACTATCTTACTAACTAACTCACTTTCTGTAAACAAGTTATAGCTTACATCTGCTCCTTGATGGACTGCCTAATTCGTTTTCCGGTCAATCCATTGTACTCTTTACACTTTCCACACAAACCCTATTTCTGCTATTATGAGATTCTCCTTGGTTTGTTTATTTAGTGCCCATGTACCGCATGCAACAGCATAACATGAAACAAACAAGACAATGTTGTTGTTGATGAATACATTCTGAAAAATTACAGAAGTGCTTGGATTACCGAAGAAAACAATTATCTTGGTCGCGTGTATAACAACTCTGGGGTCACTACTTGGTGTACCTGACCCGGTCGTGAATAGTCTGTCACAGAATATTTGAAACTTCCTACTCCTCTCATACACTTGCTAGACTCACTGGCATGCAACACCACACTTGATCTTCATTCGCCGATGAACTTCTGTTGGTTTCACGCTTCGCTGATGAAAAACAAAAACGTATAACAGAAAGCTGATCCTCTGTGGTGAATGTCAAAATGTGGTGCGGCCATCTTTATACTGTCCTTATGACGTCACCGTGTTCGTCTGCACTGTGATGTTACGTGCTTAACACTCGTGATATCCTTAGCAACAATATTTACAGGTGACAAGACAATGGCATGGTTATTGTAATTTCTACCACACTTTTAAGGTTCTCATTTGAAGCCCCGTCGTATGTATGTGTTCGTGAGTATGCATCGGTGCGTCAGTGCCAGAATGCTTTTGTGCTTGCGTGAGTCTCTATATATATGAGTCTGTCATTGTGTGTCTGTTTGTATGTGTGTGTGTCTGTGTGTATGTGTGTATGCGCGCGCGCGTGTGTGTACAACAATGCTAACAACTATTTAGGAACCCAATCGGCCCTTCAAAAAGCATTAATAAATACACACCCAGGTATTGATTATCACACATAAAACATTTAATTTGCGATGTCCCTTATATGCTCAATAACGTTATTATGAATGCACCATCATTTCACCACTAACAGATAAAGAATGGGACTCATTGTTGTTGGTTGTTCGCCAAAATTTGTTTGTTCTGTGTGTGAGACAAAAGCTGGCTAGATTTTATCCCATTTCCATGTTGACTCTGGTGATGCTTATGGCTTAGTGAAGCTCGGAACAAGATATATTAATTTTCATTACATTACTTGCCATAGCAGTGTTCGCAAGCGCTGCACAATGTGGTTATTATATTGTTAACAACGGTGTTGCCGTGCTGACATATGAAAACTGGCTTCGCCTGTGATAAAAGCAGTGTTTGACTATGTTCCCAATACGGAATTCACTAGAGGGGCAGACAGATTCCCCCTCCCTTGGGGCGACTACGCCTCTGGAGATGTAAGCTGGCAATAGGCGAGCAATACATGTGCATTGTCGTCGCCCGCTTGCAGTGTGGGCTGTAGCGATTGTTTAGGCATTGTGTGGCAGAGAGGTAGGCTCCCCCAGGGGGCACCGAGGCAGTCGCGGAAGAGTGGAGATGGAGTTAACTTGTTGTTTTTGTCCGTGTGGTGGCGCGGTGTTTGTTCGTTGCATTGATCGTGTTTGATCTAGAAGTGCTCACAGAGAAGCAATTGCCAATAATGGACATTGTCAACACGCTGAAGTTTGATGGCTTTTTGTGTGTGTGAATGTTCAGCTGGGTGTCGGCTAGATACACAGTATGTCCGCCTCAGGTGGTTTAGTGATTACGGGGAGTGGCTTCGGTGCGTGAAGTAACAGGTTTGAGGCCCGACCGTAGATTGCGCTTTTGTTGCCGTCTTTGTTGTTATTGTTTCATGTTTTTGAATCACACTGAAACAAAAGAGGATCTAATTCATTGCACCGGGTTTTCTCCGGTCTCTTTCCGTAGGGCGTCGTGCACAAAGCCCGAGCTCCGTAGCTTCAGCGACGACCACTAGAAGTCTCCGAGAAAATTGCACCCGTGAACCGTATGATGTAGTCTGGAATCGAACCCACAACCTTCGGATTGGGAGGCAGGCGGCGCAATCACCCCGCCACAGAGACTCCCTGTGATTCCCATTGAAGATTGCGTTTAACTCTTAAAGATTGAGTGTAGCTCTTAAAGATTGCGTTTAACTCTTACAGATTGAATGTACCTCTTAGAGATTGAGTTTAACTCTTAAGGATTGAGTTCACTTCTTAAAGATTGAGTTTAACTCTTAAAGATAAAGAGTAACTTGTAAAGATTGAGTGTGACTCTTAAAGATTGAGTTTAACTCTTTAATATTGAGTGTAGCTCTTAAAGATTGAGATTAACTCTTTAAGATTGAGTGTAGCTCTTAAAGATTGAGCTTAACTCTTAAAGATTGAGTTCAATTCTTAAAAACAGAGTTTAACTCTTAAAGATAGAGTTCACCTTGTAAATATTGATCTTAAATATTGTGTTCAATTCTTAAAGATTGAGTTTAACTCTTAAAAATAGAGTTTAACTTGTAAAAATTGAGTTAAACTCTTAAAGGTTGAGTTTAACTTTCACAGGGTGTGCAACAAACGGATAGTTAAAGCGCAGGAATAATTAAAGCTCAGTCTCCTACATAATTCACAAAAAACCCCAAGCAACAAAACATTGAAATAAAACTGGAGAATTTACATCTTTGATACTAGAAGTTGATGGTGGATGTGAGACGCCATATAGAAATAATCTTTCCTGCCAGATAACCAATTCCACGGTCCTTGATGTGCTGGGTTCAATTCTACTGATGAGAGTCCTCCATGGCATCGGCTACCACGAAAATTCATGAGACTTTGCCGGGGATCTCAAGCTTTCATGAGAATGTCATCCAGCACAAAGACATATATGATATGATATTTCCAGCAATCAAGAAAAGCAGCGAGGGGAGAGCGAAGGAATGAACGAACTGAATTTTTACACAGTTTAGAATTGGGCACGCAGGCCCGTCTGACATTCTGCCCTTCTGATCTCTCTGCTCTCATACATTATTTCATTCATACATTACTTATGGAGATAATCTTAGATAACAAGGAGAACAGCAGAAACAATATGTATTTAAATGGGTAGAAAATGTGCAATAATCAATAATACATGACTCACAAAAACTAATTTTGATATGGCGATAATAACTGATTAAGTGTCATGAGATGATTAATTGCCTTTAAAGACTTCCCATATCTGCCATTGGCTTATATACATTAGTTTTCGCCGTCAGGTACCACCTTTAATTTGATATATAAGACAACATGTCTGCTACCATATTAACAACTTTACAACATGTCTGCTACCATATTAACAATTTTTAAGTCATAGCTGTGACACACCACTATTTCCCTACTTTTTCCGCCATCCATTTTTGTTTGGTCCTATTCTAATTTTTGTTCGGCACTGAATCTGATAAAACACTTGGACAATGTGCAATAATCAACAAGCAATAATACACGACTCACTAACATTAATTTTTATATGGCGATTATAATAAGCTACAACAGATGTAACGTACCACAGTTAGGAGAATATTTATAGTACCATCAATCAGGTGCCGTCTCCACAATGAAGGCTGGCTGCAATGGATCTCCAACACAGTCTGTCTCTCGCCCTGACTGTACCTTCTGTTAGACTGATGTTTGTCCATCTCTTGATGTTATCTTCCCACTTGTATCGTTGTCTACCTCTTGCTCGCTTGCCCTCAACCTTGCCCTCCAGTATGGTTTTTATTAGAGTATCATGTCTTTTAACATTTTAATATTTCACATGCCTCCTCTTTATTTCTTTTATCAACTCTCCCTTCATTCCCAGTTTTTCTAGAACCTCTGCATTTGATTGTTTTTGTTTTCACGAGATAAGACACATTCGTCTGTATATCCACATCTCCAGGGCCTCTATGCGACTTTCTAGTTGCTTGTTCAATGACCAGGCTTCTGCGCCATACAGTAGCGTTGAAAATACATAGCATTTGACAATTCTCATATTTAATGCGTTGTTAATCTCTCTAGATGTTAATACTGATTTCATGCCGTTGACAGCATTTTTGGCCATTCCTATTCTCTTTTTGATTCCTATTTCACTTCTGACATCATCTGTTATTATATGTCCAAGATAGGAGAAACTTGTTACTTGTTCTAGTATCTCCCCGTTTAAGTGATGTTCATTGATGACCTTTACCGGGTGTTTGTAAAGTTTCATTACACTTCGAAACACTTGTTCAACCAAAAAAAAAAAAAAAAAATACAACATAAAATCTTTCTTCCGTTGATAACACCATTCTGTTTGGAGTGCAAACAATTACTGCAGGAAATGACAGCCATTCGCTGCATATTGCTTCCGATGGACTGTGGAGCACATTCTTTATGATGTCATGTACTTCATTTTTCAAATTTGTTCTACATACAAATTGTCTTGAGACTTTATAAACACCCGGTACAAGTTGCAATTTTAGACAATTATTATTATTTTTTGTTTGATTGTTTATTTTATTTTTTTTTCTTTTAAGGGGGCAAACACGATGAGGAGTTGAGTGTCCAGACAAAGAAGTCCCAAGAGTAGCTCTCCTTTGAAGAGCCTGCTTGTGAAAGTAATGTAATCATTGACTCGACAACGCCTCGGATGAGACCTCACAACAACACAGAAATCTAATCTCTCGTGGTATTGACCCCAAAAGCACGTGGTCGTCCCCGGAAGCTGATAAAACGTGCCAAATCTGGGACTGGCCCGGATGTAAATGCGCTGAATGGATTTCAAAACCCCAAACAACAAGATGACATTGAAATAAAACTGGAGAATTTACATCTTTGATACAAGAAGTGGATGGTCGGATGTGAGCCGCAATGTAGAAATAATCTTTCCTGCCAGATAACCAACTAAGACTGTATTTCCGGTCTATCAAAAGACTTCCAGTGTTAGCATGCTGTTGATGGTGGTGGTGCTTCTGTAGGATTAGAATTTCACGGCATGAGGGATCCAGTGTTATTATTCGATCCTGGCAGAGACAATAGACACTTTCTAGGGTGTTTTGATAACAATGTCGGGAAGTTTTCCAGAAACACTTATAGTTGAGTTCCGTGGATCCTGTTGGGCATTAGGTTGGAAGTCTGTTGACAATCGTCTCATCTCATCTCATCTCATCTCATCTCATCTCATCTCATCTCAACTCATCTCATCTTGTTCATCTTGTTCCTCTTGTACCTTGCGGTGTCCAGATGAAGCATAAACAGCGGGAGAGTGCCCGTTTATGGGCTTCATATATCGAGATTCCCATGGACTCTGCTATTCCCACTGTGTCTCATCTCAAATCATTTCACCGTGTTACTCTTGTGCCTTGTGGTGTTGTAGTGTGAGTTGTAGAGTGTGTTTTAGAGTGTGTTGTTGAGTGTGTTGTAAAGTCTGTTGTAGAGTGTTTGTTAGAGTGTGGTGTAGACTCTGTTGTAGAGTATTTGGTAGAGTGTGGTGTAGACTGTGTTGTAGAGTGTGTTGTATGTAAATCACATGCAGCTGTGTATTGAACACGGTATGCGGGATTTCGAATTGCGTTCGTGAACCCTTTACCACATCGCCGGCTACATCTTGTAGAGAATGCATTCATTCATTCATTCATTCAGTAGTAATCAGTAGCATGTCCTTTTGCAGAACCTCGATCCCTTAACAACCTTCTGGAAAACCTCTCGATCATAAGCAAGATGTCCCGCTACCGATACGCCCATCTGGAGATCATCCGCCACATCCTGCACCCATCTTCTCTTTGGCCTTCCTCTTCCTCTCTTCCCAGGCATATACCTTTCCATTATTGTTCTCTCCAAACTTTCATGACATTTCACGTGGCCAACATATTTCAATATTCTTTGTTTTATCGTCTTTAGTAGCCAACCGTTGCTGCTAGGTTTCTTGGCAAGTTTTGCAGAAGGTAGTTTGCCGTTTCCTTTCCTTCTGAGCAGTGACTTTACATGTCGGTTGCCATAATCAGTGTCTCTGCTGAAGAGATCATCTGCCCATCGCCGCAGAATTCAGACCATAACGAACAACAATCTATCGGCTGCTCTCACCCTCCATCCACCACCTGCTTCCATGGCTTCACGTAACCAGGATGGGGGGGGGGGGGGGGGGGGCTAAACGGGTACTCCTACACGCCCAAGGGTGTCCCGTAGATTAATGTCCATCCATCGATCATGTGCCATGCCGGTAAGCGTAGGCGGTCATGATTCGCCATTTCACTCGATCACCTGAGTCGTGGATCTGTTCACTGTTCTTGTCTCGACCATGCCAAGTGGAGGTATTTATTTCTCTGCCTTCCTCTTGTTTGCTTCCCCTCGATCTTGCCAGTTATCACCAAGTTCTCTAATTTATTTCTTCTCATAAAACAACTCATAAAACTCCAAACAGTTTTGACTGTCTACGTGTAATTTCTCTAATCAGAATTAGACGAATCTTGATGAACTAGGCAACTTTAAAGAATGCACTTTGCCATTGCCTTCCTTCTTGGCAGTGACTATACTGGCCGGGTGACAGTTATGGATGGTGTATGCTCCAATGTCAGTGTTATAATGACATCTGTGACCCTGAGGATCGAAGCTGCTCTTTTGGTGTCCCATGTAAGATGGATTAGTTCGGTCCTGGGTGTCCGTTTGTGAATGGGGCGATCACAGAATGATGCTACTAGCCATGGTGATTTACATAAAACACGCCTCACGCTGAGGTTGTCAGATCCACACAGGACAATCTGGTTTGGGATGTATTTGAAACATATTACAATTGGGTGGAACTGCGGTAAAGCTGTGAAAATGTAAACAATATAAAATTACACAAAGTAGTGTAGCTTTACATAACAGAATTACGACACATACAGGACGTTGCGGTGATTAGCCTTCATCAGCAAACAAGCATATTCACAAAACACAACATATAGTCAAGAAGATCTCCTGTGACTACACCAAAAGGTGACGACAGGACGAGAAGAACAAAAAGATGGGGGGGGGTGGGGGGATGAAAGCAATGAAGAAAAAATGAAAATTGGAAAAAATATTCATACTTACTTCATAATTCCGAGCTGTGTGTAAACATAGAATTTATATTGAAACATATTAGTCCGTTTGTTCCTTGCATAGTAGCACGGCATAATGAATGGAACATATGTAGAATTACGAGTGTATTACTTGTGGATGTCAACACAGTGGCATCATACACGAACAAGTCCACCATTGAGGGAGCTATGGCAGCTGACGTGTGGTCCCTGTGTGTCGTTGGATGTAGATATATAGCCTTAAAGCAACGTTCAGTGCTGATATCTTATTACTACTCAACGTGTAGTGATTGGAGACACAGGGACCACACATGCAGCCATACGTAGCCAAATTTCTAGAGCAGTGGGCGGAGGTTGCCTTTTACTGCTCCATATGTGCTGCACAGAGTGGTCATATACAATTTTGATTTTGATATTCAACGCTTGGGTGGGTTTAGACTAACTACCTAATCTGTCAGGGAACCTATCACGAACAATGACATTCTCAAGCTGAAGGTGTTGCAGCAGATACTTTACACAGAACTACACATTGTTCAGGATTGTTGTGTCTACAACCACTCTACCACAACACAACAGGATCTGCTATATAATTTACCCAAGCATTGACATGCTGGTGTCTCAGTACTACAGAGCTCAACGTGTGAAGTAAACCAGATTACTGATGTCGTCACTGCTTTGTTTGGTGCTCAGCTATCTACCTGCGAGAGTTATGTTTCCGTTGTGTAGTGACTTTAACTATGTATTATGTACTATTGGATAGATATTGTTTGACAATTGTATGTCACTGCTTTGTTTGGTGCTCATCTATCTACAATCAATCAATCATGTGCCATGACGGAAAGCGTGGGCGGTCATGACTCGCCATTTCACTCGATCACCAGAGTCGTTCCCGTTACTTGACTTCCCGACAATGGAACACAGGATCAAGATCTGGAGAGCTCGTGCATACTTAAAAATAAGTGCTGATGAGCAGCACCCTCTGCATGACGCTGTATTCAGAGAAAAGGGTGACAGGCTAAAGAGGGGCAAATCATGGATGGGTCGGGCGGAAGATGTCGTCGGACAGGTCTGCAGTTTTACCAGTATCAACCCCGGCAAGGAATGGGTGCCGGTGCCTCCAGCTTTTAAGTGTACCTTCTCCTGCATTATCACACTCGACAGACGGTGCAGAGAGCAGAATCCTGCCGCTGTCAATGCAGAGGTTAACGCGCTCATTTATGATCACTCAGATAGCCCCGAAGTGCTCATCTATACAGATGGATCTGTTGTAAAGCAGCAGAGAAGTGCGTGGGCATTTACAGCCCGTTCAGCGGGCCGAACCATTCAAGAATCCAGTGGTGCCCACTCTATGACCACGAGCAGCATGACGATGGAGGTGATGGCAGTTACACAGGCTCTCATATGGCTTGAATCACAGCATTATACCAACGTGTGTGTACTAAGTGATTCAATGAGCATGATTCAGAAGGTCGAAGCTGGATCTGTACGTAGACAGTGGACTGAGTCGCTGCGGAAGTCCGTTGTCCGCAAAGTCACCTTCATCTTCGTCCCGGGACATGCGGGAGTCGAGGGAAATGAACGAGCTGATAAATTGGCTGGCTCTGCACCCCCTGTAGATGGCCAGCCCATGGATCGTGCCGATGTTATTAACGCCCTTAAAGATATGGCGAGAACAGAGGATTTTGACGCCAGTGATTCCACATCGCTTTCCAAGATGAAAGACCTGGGAGTAAGAATCGGCACAGCCAGACGCGAGAGGTACATCAGGAAAACAAAGCGCCTCGTCAACCAACACAGAACTGGCACTATTAGCCACCGGACGCTGATGCATATGCTTGGGGGAGGATCTGAGCACCTATGGACATGTCCGGAGTGCAACGAAGATACCCCAACTGATAACTAACTAACTAACTAACCAGAGTCGTGGATCAGCTCAGTGTTCCTGTCTTGACTTTGCCATGTGATCAAGCCATCCAGGTATTTACTTCTAGGTCTTCCCCTTGGTCTGTTCCCTTCGATCTTGCCAGTTGTCACTAAGTTCTCCAATCCATTTCTTCTCATAACATGTCCAAAACATTTTGACTGTGTACGTCTAATTTCTCTAATCAATTTACGATATTCATTTGTCTCCTGTAGTACTTGGTCATTGGCTTTTCTGTCTGTCACTACTGCAACACGCGCTGTATTCATTACGGATTCAAAGAGTATGCTTAGTAAGGTGGAGAAAGGAATGTTTCGTGTGGAATGGCTCTCTGGTCGTCACTAGGAAGAACGAAATACCACAATGTAATATACAAGTAAATGGGAATATTCTTAAACAAGTGAATTGGTACAGTTATCACAGTCATAACATCTGCTGGGAGATGCCTTGAAGAGATTAGAACAAGAATCGCCATGGCGAAGGTAGCTTTTGCAAGATGAAAAACATACTGACCAATAAAAAGATGTCATTTGTAACGAGAAAAAGAGTATTGAGGTGCCTCATTGAACCTGTACTTTTGTATGGATGTGAAGCGTGAACATTGAGCAGTCAAGCTGAAAAAGACCTAATGGCAATGGAATTGCGGTTACTGAGGAAACTGCAAAGAATACTATGGGCAGACAGAATAACCAACGAACAAGTCCTGTTTGAAACATATGAAAACAGTAAACTGATTAGAGAAATTAGACGCAGACAGTAAAGATGTATTGGGCATTATGAGAAGTAATAAACCGGAGAATTTGGTGACAACTGGCAAGATTGAGGGAAAAGGAACAATGGGAAAGTAGAGAAGTAAAAATCTGGATGGTTGGCCACGTGGTATGATTGAGACAAGAACACAGAGTTGATCCACGACTCTGGTGATCGCGTGAGTTGGCGAATCATGACCGCCCACGCTTATCAGCATGACACATGTTGACGATGATTGCAAGCTTGGAGCAACGGTACGTTAGTTGCTAGACCTTTGCCTGCTGATCCAGTGGTCATCGGTTCGAATCTGCGTCGGGGGGAGGGGGGGGGTGTTTGGTCTGCCAGGTCCATCTAGCCTGAAATGGGTACCAAATATGCCCAGGAACTTAAAGCCTGCACGTTTTTCACTGAGCACTAGAAAAAATAAAATACAGAGATTCATCTGGAAGTACGTCTCCTGAAACAAGTAAAGCGCTTCAAGTACTTAGGCAGTATAATATCATCAAATGGAAAATCAGAAAACGAGATCAAAAATAGATGCAATAAGGCAAAGCAACTTTTTGGACAAAGTGCGCCAATACTAAGGAACAATCACCATTCAAAAGATATTAAGAAAGCACTCTACAACACAATCTTCCTACCAACTCTATGCTACGAATGCCAAACCTGGACAATGACAGAAGAGGATAAAAGAAAACAATTACAACAGAAATTAGATTTTAGAAAAGAATACGCAATGTATCAGAAGAGAAAAAATCAGAAATGAAGAAATCAGGACTAAAGTGTGGGTTATAGCAGCTCTAGATTTCATCAGAAAACAGCAAGTTAAATGGTTTGGCCATATAACTAGATTATCAGCTACCAGTGTACCACAACAAGCAATAATGTACAGACCAAATGGAATCAGGAGATAAAGACGACCATGTAAACGATTGACAGAGCGAATAACATAGTCAATTAGAATCTCGATACATTACATGAAGCCCATATACGGTCACTCTCGCGCTGTTTATGCTTCACCTCGACACCGCAAGGTACAAGAGGAACAAGATGAGATGAGATGAGATGATGAGATAAGTTGATGAGATGGTGAGATGAGATGGTGAGATGAAATGATGAGATGAGATGATGAGATGAGATGATGAGATGAGATGGTGAGATGAAATGATGAGATGAGATGATGAGATGAGTTGATGAGATGAGATGATAAGATAATGAGATGAATTGATGAGTTGATGAGATGATGAGATGAGATGAGATGATGGGATGAGATGATGAGATGAGATGATGAGACGAGATGAGATGAAATGATGAGATGTTGAGATGATGAGATGAGATGAGATGATAAGATGATGAGATGAAGAGGTGAGTGTGTGAGGTGGAATTAGATGAGATGATGAGATGAGATGAGGTGAGATGATGAGATAACACCCACCCTGTGCAAATAAGTGCCCAGAACCACATACACACTGTGAATGATGCCATGTAAAAGACTCCTATACCTCTACTTACATTGTAGCCTGGGTTAACCCCAGCGCCCAGGTCAGTTCCCTTAAAACCCCCGAATAAAGATTAGAACTGAGTACACATCTAGGTCACATTTTCCCCCCGACCATCCTCTACGGGAGACCTGGCACTTGCCCGGTGTCAAACGTCATGTTTCTTTGGCTGGCTAACTTAAGACGTGAGTTCAAGGGGCAGGACTCCACGGGGAGAGAACAGCCACGGAGCTAAGCTTTCAGGGGCAGTTGTACAGGACAGAAGATCCTAGATTAAGGAAACCACTTCTTTTCTTCAGGGGCAACTGAACACGAGAAATACATTACTCGTTCTGTGAACACGCATTCATTACACCCAGAGGAGGAGGGGGTCGGGTGTGCTTCCACACGGAGGGGGAGTAGTCACGTGGCTAAAAGATTCCTTATAGGCGGAAGTTAAAATGTGTCGGTTTGAATTTGGTATCTGATTCAGGACGCCATTTTGAAGTCATGGCGCTTGTTCCGGGCAATAGAATTATTTCCCCTCGTCGGATAGTCATTTTCTTTTCAGACTTAATTTATGGTGATTGTGTTTTTGGAGGTTAGAGTTTGGATGGCTTAGTATAAATAGTAGTAGTGGTAGTAGTGTTAGTAGTAGCAGTAGCAGTAGTAGTAGTAGTAGTAGTAGTAGTAGTAGTAGTAGTAGTAGTAGTAGTAGTAGTAGTAGTAGTAGTAGTAGTAGTAGTAGTAGTTGCTGTTGTTGTTGTTGGTTTTTTGTTGTTGTTGTTGTAGTAAGGAGTAGAAGAAAACAAAAGATGAGGCAGTAGCAGCAGCAGTAGTAGTAGTAGTAGTAGTAGTAGTAGCAGTAGTAGTAGTAGTAGTAGTAGTAGTAGTAGTAGTAGTAGTAGTAGTAGTAGTAGTAGTAGTAGTAGCAGCAGCAGCAGCAGCAGTAGTAGTAGTAGTAGTAGTAGTAGTAGTGTTAGTAGTAGCAGTAGCAGTAGTAGTAGTAGTAGTAGTAGTAGTAGTAGTAGTAGTAGTAGTAGTAGTAGTAGTAGTAGTAGTAGTAGTAGTAGTAGTAGTAGTAGTAGTAGTAGTAGTAGTAGTAGTAGTTGCTGTTGTTGTTGTTGGTTTTTTGTTGTTGTTGTTGTAGTAAGGAGTAGAAGAAAACAAAAGATGAGGCAGTAGCAGCAGTAGTAGTAGTAGTAGTAGTAGTAGTAGTAGTAGTAGCAGTAGTAGTAGTAGTAGTAGTAGTAGTAGTAGTAGTAGTAGTAGTAGTAGTAGTAGTAGTAGTAGTAGCAGCAGCAGCAGCAGCAGCAGTAGTAGTAGTAGTAGTAGTAGTAGTAGTAGTAGTAGTAGTAGTAGTAGTAGTAGTAGTAGTAGTAGTAGTAGTAGTAGTAGTAGTAGTAGTAGTAGTAGTAGCAGTAGTAATTGTAGTAGTTGTAGTAGTAGCAGCAAACGTTATATTTATTTTCAAGTCTCTCTGTCTATCTGCCCATTTATCTATATATATCTATATTTGTTTATTTCTTTCTGGCTATATTTCTATTTGTATATCTGTCATCAACCAGAGAGACGAATGGAGACGGATTGTATCTGCAGCAAAGAACCTCAATGGCTCGGAATGCTGAAGAAGAAGAAGAAGAATATCTGTCTGTATGTATTTCTATTTTCTCTCTCTCTCTGTCTATATTTCTATTTATCACTCTGTCTAAATTTCTATTTATTTCTCTGTCTATATTTCTATTTATCTATCTGTCTATATTTCTATTTATCTGCCTGTATTTTTATTTATTTGTTTGTCTATATGTTATTTATCTATCTGTCTATATCTCTATTTATCTGTCTATGTGTATTTATATCTATATTTCTATTTATCTATCTGTCTTTGTTTCTATCTATGTTTCTTTCTATCTATATTCATATTTTTCTGTATATCTATCCACCCATCTCCGTCTCAAGTGTACTTCTCTAAATTTGAACCCTTCCCTCCTCCGCCTACAATATTCTTAAATTCCCTGGCACGATATGCAATCACTTAAGACAGTGACAGCTTTAGTGGTCTGAGGTGACAGTCGGGCTAATTATAATCTGGCCTGCCAATTTGCCGGGTCACTGTGTGTACCAACGGACGTGCGCGTGTGACAGACCAGGCCTCGAATTTCACGTGCCTTATCCCCGTCGAAACCATTGATAGTCAGCCACGTGACAGCTGGGACCTGCCGACCATTGCTAGGTCATCCAAGGTCTCTATGTGGTCATTAAGCTCGCCGGGGGTTAGCGTTGCCGAATGGATAAGAGCGCTCGTTCTTGAACATCCGGTGAGCTGATGCCTAGATTAAACTACGACAATGCTCAGCTGGGCTAAAATGTTGACTTCTCGTCCTTGACTTGGGTACGTAAACAATAATCTCTGAAGGGTGGATACGCCTGATGGCGTGGGACACTGGTAGTGGGGAAGGCTAATCCATACGCAAAAATCAGTCCTGTGCACTAGAAGTACAGGGTGTATTTTTAATAACTGCGCAGTGAATGAAAATATTGCCGGTCCAAGTTGTGTATTTACCTTTACAGAGGGTTAACACAAAACTTGGACCAGCAATATTTTGAAACACTGCACAGTCTTTAAAAATGTACCCTATAGTAGCACGTGTATGGACTACGGTTGAGTTCAAAGCCAGCGAACGCCCACAAAAAAAAAAAATTAAAATTAAAATCGTTTCGTTGTGGCTTTGGGTATTACTGTACACACAATATCTAACATATCTAATCAATACGTAAATAAAGTATATGTTCATAGTTTTGAGCTTAATGAATCGCAGCTTCTTAACTGATTTATTGACATGGGATGATACGTAGTCTTATTTAAACTTTCGGTAACAGCAATGGGCTTGTAAATCAAAGTTAATTTCATATCTTTTACAGGACGTTGCAGTCAACCCCAGAATTTTTTGGCTGCTTGTGATTTCTTGGCAAGTTTATCTTCAGTAGTTTGCCATTGCTTTCTGAACGACAGGGACTCAGGGAATTGAATGAAAACCAAAGCAATGCGGTCTGCTGCCGAATCGCCTGCAGTGTATTTTATAAATCAAACTATATTTAAAATATCAATACAGTAGTTTCCCCTAACCAGTCTCCGTGGCGAAGGCGGTTATGGACTCGGTTCGCAATCCTGCTTACCCGCTTTCGAGACACAGCTGCGACCGATTTGGTAGCAGACCGCGTTGCGCTGGGTTTTAACGAATTGGTATGCAATCCCGACGTTCAGAAAGCAATGGAAAACTATTGAACGTAAACTTGCCAAGACATCAACAACAGCAGTAAAATGCTGGTGTTGACAGAGATATCCTATAAAAAGTATATGAAAAAAAAAAAAGTTGCCCCTATGTTAGTTAGTTGCATATCCTTTTACAGGAAGTGGCAGTTAACCCCAGTATTATTTTTGCTGTTAATGCATTTTGCCATTGCTTTCTGAACGACTGGCAAAGATACCAATTTCGTAAAAAACCAACACAAAGCGTTCTGCTGTCAAATCGCCGGCAGCTGTGTTTGGAACGCGGTATGCCGGTTTACGAACTGCGTCCGTATCCCCCTTGCCACGGAGACGGCTTCCTCTAGGTAAACCCTATTAATTAGATGTACAATATAACATGTCTGCTACCATATTAACAACTTTTACGTCATGACTATGACACACCGTTACTTCCCATTTTCCGTCATCCATTTTTGTTTGCTGCCAACCTACTTTTCGTTTGGCACTTAATTTGATTTGGAAGCAGATTGCCTTGCGTTGATTTCGATGGCCAGAGGCATCTGGCATTGAAAAAGCAATGACAAAGTATTGGATTTAAAACTGCCTAGTAGATCACGAACAGCCAATACATGCCGGGGCTGTTTGCAATGTTCTGTAAACGCCAAGCCAGGAATGTTAACGTAATGAAAATAGGAAAGCGAACTGTTGTAACGTACGTACGAACGAACGAACGAACGAACGAACGAACGAACAAACGAACGAACGAACGAACGAACGAACGAACGAATGAACAAACTTTCTTTTCTAGGGGTTAAGAATTGGGCGCGCAGGCCCGTCTAACATTCTGCCCTTCTATCACTCTCTTTCATACATTATTTCATTCACACATCATTCAAGGCTAACAGAGAACAGCAACAATATAAAATATATGCATTATAAAGGCATGGGCAAAATGCGAACATCAATACTATACGACTTAGTAATATTAGCTAATGGTGTGACACTTGTTATTATATTGTATTATTATACTTGTTATATATTAGGGTATACATCATTCGATTGAAATGGGGCGGGACGGGGGAGGAGGGATGAAGGGAGAGGAAGGGCGGCATTTGTCAATTACCTCTATCCTGTTCAAACTGATACGAGAAGTTATAATTAGGGACCCATCCCAACCTCAGATTAATAATCCCTTGCCTGAATCAGCCACGTTCAGATTTTAATGTTAAAACAGTGGTTCTCAACCTTTTTTGGCCCGTTCACCCTTTCACCATATGTCAGAATGTCATTTTCCTATTTTCAGCGAACGAAAAAAGAAGAATTCCTCCCCCCCCCCCCTTCTCCAAAAAAGCCCGCCTAAAAGGTGCATTCACAATAACATGTATATATTACTGAAAATCCTTATGTCCTTCCATATTTGTACATAACTGCCAAGAAGTGTACCACCTCTGCTATGTAACATACTGTCCTTCATTGGCAATATTTTAGCTCGTTATATCTAGCTTTAGTCTTCTGAATCAAACAACAAAAACTGTAAGACTGGTCACATAGAACGCTGACAGAATGCCTCAATTTTGAGTCCATATTTTATTTCGGGCAATATCCCATGATTTTATGACATGCAGGCCATCAACACGATGCAACCATCACGCATTCCGTCATAACTGCTCATGCCACCCTACTTAATAGAAAGTCAAACATGTCGCCTGTCCCATAGTGTTCACAGTTCACAAGAAATATTACTAACTAATTACTCACGCCAGTAACTTAGTGTATTGTCTATTGTGTAACCTTTTCGGTGACTCTTCCACTTAGATGTCGCCCATCGAATGTTGCATCGTTTCCTCAGCTCGCTTCTCAAAGATCGTATCATCCAGATAACTCCATGCCGTCCTTCCTTTCTCGATCATCTTCGCCGTCCGTGTTACTCTGTGACATTTTTCCTATCACCAAGTCAAGTCTGGTGCGTTCACAGTATGCTGTCTTTTCCTATTTCCCGATTATTGCATTCCTTGTTCTGCGACACC
>OY992876.1:91088847-91116347 GCA_963921405.1 Cepaea hortensis | reverse complement strand
GAAAGGTCAATGGTTATTTCGTTTGTCGAGTACTCTAGTTGCATTATTTTTTTTTAACTTTCGACGGCTCCATGGCGAAGGGCTTATGGGTGCAGTTTGTAATCCCGCATACGGCGTTCGAAACACAACTGCAGGCGATTTGGCAGCAGAAAGCCTTTTGTTGGTTTAAAAAAAACATAAAATGGTATGGGTGTCGGTCGTTCAGAATGCAATGGCAAACTACTGAACGTAAACTTACCAAGAGACCACAAACAGCAAAACAATGCTGGGGTTGACTGCACTGTTCTATAAAGAATATTCAACTGTTATACTTTGAAACTCAAGCGTAGCCTATACACGTGCTACTATTACTAGTGCACTGGACTGATTTTTGCGTGTGGATTAGCTTTCCCTATTACCAGTGCCCCTCGTCATTGAACTCCGTCTTAAGAGGTCCTTGTAAATTACGTCCACAAGTCAAGGAAGAGAACTCAACAGTTTGGTCCAACTGACCGGTGCAGGGGTTGAACCCGCTACCTCGACATCAGCACACCTGGAGTTGTAAGAGCGAGCACTCTCACCTATATCGGCCACGCTGGCCTCGCCTACTTACATTCGTTATCCATTTTTTTTAAATAAATGACCTAGAAATTTCATCATCACCCACCCCCTTGGGTAGACCAGCGTCAACCAAGACAGAGATAAACTTCCACTGGAGTCCTGATTTCCATCTACTATTTGTCCGACCCTGTTCATTTGTAGCCAGTACTGCTCCCCTCAAGCGAAACCAGGCCCGCAGATCACAAATCACAAACACCCGTCTTTCGGGCCCACCCTAGCGACCACCGCCGGGGACAATAAATCATGCTGCAACGTTTGACCCACATCACTCATCAGATCTGATTATTAAATGCCCTGGTATTAACCCATTCAGCGTCGGCTCATTAGATCCTTGTGACCTCAGGGAACGGGTGGCGAGAGAACAAACACTTAGTGAGTCTTGAGTAAAGATCCCTCTCTACCCACAGAACACACAAATACTAGCCTTTCTGATCCCCCACACTTCGGGACCACACGTCTTAAAAGCATTTCGCAGTTTCCAGGCTTTGTCTCAAATTGAGGAGTGTGTGGGACATCTGGGAGTCCTGTGGCGGAGAATGTAATCAGAACCCTCATCTAGGAAGCAAGAGAAAGTTTGAGTAAGGAGTTAGTTAATGCTCATTAAACTATAGTGTGACTCGAGGTTGAACTGTCTCGGTTCGTAGTCGAGTTTATGCTTAATACAGAGGCGGCCCAGATAGAAGGATACATTGCGTCTCTTCAGCTGTCAAGTGGGACCAAGTCACACAGCTTCCACTGCACCCACATGATATCAGACCAATAATTTCAACATTATAAGAACACGTGAACCAGTCGTATAATAGTTAAGTCATCCACTTTAATAACAGCCCGCGAGCAACTTTAATTATAACAAATAAAATAGCGACCCATGTTAATAATAACATATAAAATAGCGACACACTTTAATAGTATCCCAGTAACTCGCGACCCACTTTAATAACATCCCAGTAATTCGCAACCCACTTTAATAATAGCCAAGTAATCGGCCACCTACTATAATAATAACCCAGTAACCCGTGCTGGCTGTGGGGGTTACAACACTTTCTCTCTGTAATCCCGTTTATCACGCAGAGTCTCGTAGCGGAGCGAGAGCTGAGGCGGTTCGACCCCCCGCTCGTGACTTGCGGGATACTGAGCCGGCCGCTCAGAAAGCAATGGCAAACTACTGAGCGTAATCTTGCCAAGAGATCAACATACAGCTGAAAGATGCTGGTGTTGACAGCTAAGTCCTGTAAAGGATATGCTAAAAAAAAAAAAAAACCTTGTCCCACTTTAACCAAGTTTTTTTAGCCAAGTAATTAACGACCCATTGTAATGACCTACTAAACTGCGACACATTTTTATGATAGCTCAGTAAACTAGAGTCACCTTTACGATAGTTCATGCGATCCACTTTTATATAGTCCACCAACCCACGACCCACATATATAATGGCCGAGAAAACTTCGGCCCATCTTTATAATACCTCAGTAATATGCGACACATTGTAATAGCCCAGTAACATACCACCCACCTTAAGCGATCCACCTTATAATAGCCCTGTAACATGCGATCCACTTTATAATAGCTACGACCCACCTTTATAATGGTCGAGTAATCTGCAACCGCCGTTTTCCCTGGCCTAGGAGTTAACGTCTTTCTCCGTAATCCCAAATATCCACATGAGGAACGTAACCTGCGCGAGAATCGGTAGCGATTCTAGCCGCGTTGGTAACTTACGGGGGTATGTGAGGCGGTCGCTCAGAAAGCTATGGCAAACTACTGAGCATAACCTTGCCTAGTACATCAACAGCAGCTGAAAGATGCTGGTGTTGACTGCAACGTCCTGTAAGGGATATGCAACAACAACAACAACAACAACAATAACAACAACAACAACAACAACAAATCTGCAACCTGATCTTAAAATAGCCATGTAACCAACTACACAGTTTTATAATTACGAAGTAAACGATGACCCAATTTTATACTCGCCAAGTAACCCACGATCCACTTGTATAATTGGCAGTTAAACAGCGGCCCAGGCTGATAACAGCCGAATTAACTGTGAGACATGTAATATGCAAATAATATTTCCAGTGCAAATTTTAAGCTGGTGATATAATGTAAGGCAGTAATGTACAGACCAACTGGAACCAATAGAAGAGGTCGACCATTAAACAATGGACAGAGGGAATAGTACAGTCAATGGTAATCTTGATATGTGAAGCACAAACGGGCACACACCCGCTGTTTATACTTCATCTCGACAGTGCAAGTTAAGTGAGGAACTAGATGAGATGATGGATGGGCACTCTCCCACTGTTTATACTTCTCCTCGACACAACAAGCTACAAGAGGAACAAGATGAGATGATGAGATACAGTATTATTAGCAGAAAGTGAACAAGAGTGACAAAACCTAGTGGAACAAGTAAACAGGCATTGTGCAGAATGCGGCTTAGATACCCCCCCCCCCCCCCCCCCTGTAAGAGTGGCCTAGGCAAACAAGAGAAATTATGCTTGATGGACTGAGAATGTGGCATCGAGGAGTATCATCTGTAGAGTTGATCAAGAACACGAAAGACCGAGATCTGTGGAGAGACATCAACGATTACGCTAGCTGGCAGGGCACGCGATGATGATGATAATTAGCAGTGGAAAAGAGAGGCTGCCAAGGAACACCACACTAACCTAGAACAAGCAAACAAGTTTCTCCTAACTTAGACATGTAATAACAGACGATGGCAACAGTGAAACAGAAATCAAAACGAGAACCGGAATGGCCGCAAATGGTTTCAAGCAACACGAAATCAGTATTAACATCTAGAGCAGTGGTTCTCAACCGGTGGGGACTTCCCTCACCTCCCCATGGGGGGAATTTTAGGGTTTCCAGGGGAGGGGGGGGGGGAAATGAAGACCAATTCAAGATCGCGTTAATACAAGAACCGATTACTTGATATTGTTTTTCCCTTCATACTTTACAGTGATGTACGTCTCATCCTTCTAAAATTCATTTGATAAAGTAAGTAGACCCACAAATCATGTTTTATGTGGATGTCTGGACTTGTTTTAGTATATGCTATTAAATTTACCTTCCATTTTTACGTATACTGTGTAGAGGTGGGAGATTTTTAGATAGGAAATATGAAAGGGTGGGGGGATGACGTTCTGAAAATACGGTGGAGAGGGGCACGGGGCCAAATTTTTTATAGAAAGGGGGGAGAATGACGTTCTGAAAATATGCTGAAGGGGGGCACGGGCCAAACAAGGTTGAGAACCACTGATCTAGAGAGATTAACATATTAAAAATTAAACTGGAGAAAATAACTTCTTTTTCTTGCTATCTATCGGAATGAGGTTGATATAGAAACTTACAGTTTTACTATCTGTTTAAATGAGCTTGTAGAAACTTACTGTTTTACTATCTATTTGAATGAGCTTGTAGAAACTTACTGTTTTACTATCTATTTGAATGAGCTTGATGTAGAAACTTACTGTTTTACTATCTATTTGAATGAGCTTGTAGAAACTTACTGTTTTACTATCTATTTGAATGAGCTGGTAGAAACTTACTGTTTTACTATCTATTTGAATGAGCTGGTGTAGAAACTTACTGTTTTACTATCTATTTGAATGAGCTTGTAGAAACTTACTGTTTTACTATCTGTTTGAATGAGCTTGTAGAAACTTACTGTTTTACTATCTATTTGAATGAGCTTGATGTAGAAACTTACTGTTTTACTATCTATTTGAATGAGCTTGTAGAAACTTACTGTTTTACTATCTATTTGAATGAGCTTGTAGAAACTTACTGTTTTACTATCTATTTGAATGAGCTTGTAGAAACTTACTGTTTTACTATCTATTTGAATGAGCTTGTAGAAACTTACTGTTTTACTATCTGTTTAAATGAGCTGGTAGAAACTTACTGTTTTACTATCTATTTGAATGAGCTTGTAGAAACTTACTGTTTTACTATCTAATTGAATGAGCTTGATGTAGAAACTTACTGTTTTACTATCTATTTAAATGAGCTTGTAGAAACTTACTGCTTTACTATCTATTTAAATGAGCTTGTAGAAACTTACTGTTTTACTATCTGTTTAAATGAGCTTGATGTAGAAACTTACTGTTTTACTATCTGTTTAAATGAGATTGATGTAGAAACTTACTGTTTTACTATCTATTTAAATAAGCTTGTAGAAACTTACTGTTTTACTATCTATTTGAATGAGCTGGTGTAGAAACTTATTGTTTTACTATCTATTTGAATGAGCTTGTAGAAACTTACTGTTTTACTATCTGTTTAAATGAGCTTGATGTAGAAACTTACTGTTTTACTATCTATTTGAATGTGCTTGATGTAGAATTTTCTGTTTTACTATCTATTTTAATTAGCTTGATGTAGAAATTTACTATTTTACTATCTATTTAAATGTATTTGATGTAGACATTTTCTGTTTTACTATCTATTTTAATTAGCTTGATGTAGAAGTTTACTGTTTTACTATCTATTTAAATATGCTTGATGTAGACATTTTCTGTTTTACTATCTATTTTAATTAGCTTGTTGTAGAAATTTACTGTTTTACTATCTATTTAAATATGCTTGATGTAGAACTTAATGTTTTACTATCAATTTGAATGAGCTTGATGTAGACAATTAGCTCTCAACCCGGAAGTAAAATACAATCACTAGGGCACTGTGGTATAGAGCTCTCCAACCCCTAGTGATGTTGTTGGTGATATTGTTGGTGTTACTGGTCGTGAAGGTAGAGTTCTGGCGATAACGATTATGACACAAATAAGTGGAGTAAGAGAGGCAAGATGTGGCAATATAATCTGTAAGATGAAGGAAAATACCATTATGGGGTTTCATTTGCACGTTGTCGCATTTACACCTTGTCACATTTACACATTGTCGCATTTACACATTGTCACATTTACACATTGTCGCATTTACACGTTGTCACATTTACACATTGTCACATTTACACGTTGTCACATTTACACATTGTCGCATTTACACGTGTCACATTAACACACGGTCACATTTATACCTTGTCGTATTAAAACGTTGTCACAATTAGACGTTGTCACATTTACGCGCTGTCATATTTACACGGTGTTACATTTACACGCTGTCGCATTTACACATTGTCACATTTATAAGGTGTCACATTTACATGTTGTCACATTTACACTATGTCACATTTACATGCTGTCACATGTACACATTGTCACATTGACACCTTGTCACATTTACACCTTGTCGTGTTTACACGATGTCACATTTACACGTTATCACATTTAATACCTGTCACATTTACACGTTGTCACATTTACATGCTGTCACATTTACACGCTGTCACATTTACACGGTGTCACATTTATACGTTGTCACATTTACACGTTATCACATTTAATCCCTGTCACATTTACACGTTGTCACATTTAATCCCTGTCACATTTACACGTTATCACATTTACATGCTGTCACATTTACACGTTGTCATATTTACACGTTGTCACATTTACACGTTGTCACATTTATACGTTGTCACATTTATACGTTGTCACATGTACACAGTGTCACATTTATACGTTGTCACATTTAATCCCTGTCACATTTACACGGTGTCACATTTATACGTTGTCACATTTATACGTTGTCACATTTAATCCCTGTCACATTTACACGTTGTCACATTTATACGTTGTCACATTTACACGGTGTCACATTTATACGTAGTCACATTTAATCCCTGTCACATTTACACGTTGTCACATTTATACGTTGTCACATTTACACGGTGTCACATGTACACGGTGTCACATTTACGCGCTGTCACATTTACACGCTGTCACATGTACACGCTGTCACATTTACTCACTGTCACATTTACGCGCTGTCACATTCACACGGTGTTACATTCACCTAGGGGAGAGGGTCCGGTGGGTAGACCAAACCCCAGGGTACGGGAAGGCGTGGGGGAGGTGACTGGAGTCTTACGTCTGTGACCTGGGAGGGGATTAGCCGCCTGGGAAACCACAGAGCCACAGACGTAACTTGAGCAAGGTATGGCGGTCTGGGAGTTGGGGAGGGGGGGCAGGATTGTGTGCTGGACCTGAGGGGTGGGGGTAAGGTTTTTGGGTGTCTATTGAACAAGACTTTGATCTTTTATGTTGCAGACTGGAGAGAGAGAGAGAGAGAGAGATGAGAGAGAGAGAGAGTGAGAGAGAGAGAGAGAGAGAGAGAGAGAGAGAGGAGATTGAAACGGGGGGGGGAGAGTCAAAGTGAAAGAGGGGGAGAAGTAGATAGAAGGATGGAACGCAGCGAAGAGAGAAGCGGAGAGAAGGAGAGAGGGACATATACAGAAGCAAACGAGAGAAGCAGAGAGAGCAAAAGAGAGGTAGGTAGATAATTAAGAGGGCAAAGAGAGAGAGAGAGAGAGAGAGAGAGAGAGAGAGAGAGAGAGAGAGAGAGAGAGAGAGAGAGAGAGAGAGAGAGAGAGAGAGACGTGATATGGAGGCGGAGGAAGAGAAAGCCGAAGATGTATAAGGAGAGTAGGAGAGCGAGGAATGTGTAGAAAAATGGTTTTGAGGAAAGCTAAAGGGAGGGGGTGGGGGGATGCCGACAGAAAGAATGCATTCCATCGTTCAGATGCCAAGAGGGGCCACCATGGCTGAAAGGATTTGGTGTTTGCCTCGGCTAGAACAGTCTAGAAGGTACTGGGTTCCATCCCTGTTTAGGACTGAGCATTTTTCAAAGAATCGTTTGTATTTAATCAAATTACACATCCCACATCTTTTGGGTGATGAGACACCTAGCCGTCTCAGATAAGGTTGGAAAAAATAAGGTCAAGTATGCACGTGCTGCAAGTTAAAAATCCCATAGCAATCACAAAGAGTAGGCTGTAAGGCGGCTGCCCTGGTAACACGGGTAGGTAAAGCCAATTACCTTGGGTGGAATCTGCTGGTGGAATTTGTTGGTTGGAATATGTTGGGTGGAATCTGTTGGGTGGAATCTCTTGGGTGGTATCTGTTTGGTGGAATCTGTAGGGTGGAATCTGTTGTATGGAATCTGAAGGGCGGAATCTGTAGGGTGGAATCTCAAGGGTAGAATCAGTTGGGTGAAATATGTAGGGTGGAATATGTTGGGTGGAATCTTTAATATTTGATTGATTGATTGATTGGTTGATTGATCTTTATTTTATAAGGGTTAAAAATTGGGCACGCAGGCCCGTCTTACATTCGGCCCTTCCAGTCACTCATCTTTCGTTCAACAATACTACATGATGCATTTACATAGGGGAAAAAACATTGTCAAATGAATGTTGTAACGTAAACAATGCATATGATTATGTTATTAGGCATATCCCCCACCCACTCACACTCCCCCACCCACCACATACACAGACACCCCAACCACGCACACACCCCAGGCATACATATATTTCCCCACCCACCCACCCTTCCCCACCCACACATCCCCCACATACACACATCTCCCCTACCACACACACATCCCCCACCCCACACACACTCGCCCACCTACACATCCTCTACCCACCCACCCACACACCCCCAAACACTCAGCCAAAACGCAAATCATCAACCACACAATCCTCCACCCCCACAAACCCACACTTCACCCACCACACAATCTCCCCCCCCCCCCCACATGCAATCTCCCCCCGCCCACAAACACATCCGTCACCCATCGCTACACACATCCCCACCCACACACACACGCCACACCCATCCCCCATTCCACACACACTCACCAACCCACACATCCTCTACACATCCTCCACCCGTCACCTACACACTCCAAATCACCCAGCCACCATCCACTCATCCCTCAACCACATATCCCCCACGTACACACACATATCCCCCACCAGCCCACACATACAATACCCATACATATCCTCCACCACACATACAACACCCATACATATCCTCCACCCACCCACTCATATATCCCCCACCCATACACACATCCCCACACACATCTCCCCACCCACGTACTCATCCCTCAACCACTCAGACCCACACATCCCGCACCCACCCATCAAAACATACCTCAACACTCACACACCCTAACCATCCAGCCAAACACACATCCCCCACCCTCACATATTCCTCACCCACCCACACATCCCACATCCAACCACACCAGACATACACACATCCCCCACATACACATTCATACACACACATACTCACATCTAGACACATACATGATGCCTCACATAATCACTGAAACTATTATGAACAAACTCCCACACTTTACACACACATGCACTGACGATTGTCGTGAGCATTCTCGCAAAATTGTAAAAAAAAAATGGAGAAAAAAATTGTACATATACATCTTGTGACGTAGAAATTAGTTATGCAATTCAAATCTCTCTCCTCTCTCTCTCTCTCTCTCTCTCTCTCTCTCTCTCTCTCTCTCTCTCTCTCTCTCCTCTCTCTCTCTCTCTCTCTCTCTCTCTCTCTCTCTCTCTCTCTCTCTCTCTCTCTCTCTCTCTCTCCTTCTCTCTCTCTCTCTTTCTCTCTCTCTCTTTTTCTCTTCTCTCTCTCTTTCTCTCTGCTTCTCTCTCTCTTTCTCTCTGTTTTTTCACACACACACACACACACACACACACACACACACACTAGCTCTCTCACTCACTCTACAATGATATGCATGTATATATATTATACATAATAAAATCTAGTGACATACAAAATGAATGATACCTCGTAATATGAAAGATGAGAGTACATATAAAAAAAAATATGTAACAGCATGTTACATAACATGCGTGCGCTCAACTCTCTCTCTCTCTCTCTCTCTCTCTCTCTCTCTCTCTCTCTCACTCACTCACTCTCCCCCCCCCCCCATCTCTCTCTCTGTCTAGTGTGGAATTTGTAGGGTGGAATCTGTTGTGTGGAATATGTAGGGTGAAATCTGTTGGGTGGAATCTGTTGAGAGAAATCTGTTGGGTAAAATCTGTATGATGGAATCTGTATGGTAGAATCTGTTGGGTGAAATCTGTTTGGTGGAATCTGTGGGTGCAATCTGTTGGGTGCAATCTGCTGGGTGAATCTGTTGGGTGCAATCTGTTGGGTGGAATATGGTTAGATGACGCAAACCTGACACACACGCACGCACGCGGACGATGGACACATTGACGGCTAAGGGGCATAACTGGGTGTGACGGATTGGCTCGAACAGACGAACTAATACGAGAGGCGTAAGGACCGCAACTTCAAAGATAAACTCTCAAGAAAAGGCTTGGGTTTTATTCGCTGGCTTTGATCTCAAACGTTGTCCATACATGTGCTATGGCTTCTAGTGGTTGGCACTGCTGAGGTGTGTACTATACGTCATTGCCATCTTTGAGGGAAAGAGAGGAGGTACCATAACTAACTCCCTATGGGAGGATAAATACTTTGGGATGGCTGCTGCATGGGAGGACTGATCACGCATGGGAATGTCTGCTGTGCTGTGACGTCGCTCGACATCACATATGATACGATGTAAATTATATTCTTTACAATTGTTTTTTGCTCGCTCTCCTTGAACTCAAATGTAATCAATCCACGCGCTACTACTTCTAGTGCAGGGGACTGATGTTTGCATGTGGATTAGCTTTCCCTTTTACCAGTGTGCCTCGCCATCAGGCAAACCCACTTCTACTTCTGAGGTACTTGTAATATACGTCCCAAAGTCAAGGACGAGAAGCCAACATTTTAATCCAGCTGACCAAGGTTGGAGTTGAATAGCTATCACGGCATCAGCACACCGGAAGCTTAAGAGCGAGGTCTTTTATCTATTCGGCCATGCCGACCTTCAAAAAGGTTAGTGAAATAAAAAAAAGAGCAAGAAAAACACGGCGAGAAATAAAGTTCCTATATTTAGAAGAAACGCATCTCCACCAAGTGCATACCCCGTCTAGGATACCCAATACACACTTGATTCCCCGGAAAACGACCTCTCGTGCATTTGTCGTGCTGCGCCGTAATTTGGCCCTGGGTAGGCAAAACTGCCGATTAGAGCCTGTCCCACTTTGCATGTGCAATTATAACTTTTACCCATCAGGCAACCCGTCCCCATTAAACATCCAGGTCTTGGGGTCTAGGCCTAGCGACTGAACACTTGAGCACGTGACGGGCTAAATTAAACCCGGTCCTCGGAGAAGAAGGGCCGGAAATTGCGTAAAATGATTTTGCGGCGCCATCATGGACGTCGGGGTATTTCCGGTCTTTCTAGAATGGCGTGTGTTATGTTTGGAAATACAGCGGAGTTTTTGGTGGTTGCGTGGTAACGTTGGTCTGAGCCGAGAGTCGTGTAATCTGTGCTGTTTTTATGTAGATTTCTTGTGTTTTACTGTCAGAGAAATGAAATTCCTACACTGTCTGTCTACATACATTCTTCATTGTCTGTCTTTGATACTTCAGTGTACTGTCCGCTGGCGCCTTGCTGTAATCGTTAGGAGGTTAGATTGACAAATGCAGCCTCGTGGTCGGACATGGATTTTATAGCTCCTCGCGACGTTGGTTACGGGAGGGAGTGGCTGGTCATTTATATCTCCAGGCACTCCGGCCTTCACGGTGAGATGGTTTTAACACTTCATATACCCACTGCATGGTCCTGCCACGGAACGTGTTGATGTTGTTGTTGTTGTTGCTGTTGTTGTTGTTGTTAATGCTGTTTTTGTTGTTGGTGTTGTTACTGTTGTTATTGTTGTTGTAATGCCGCTAAGACACCACCGGGGGATCTCCGTGGTGACATGGTCAGGACGTTTATTTTGCGCTGAGATGGTCTTGGGTTTGCCAACTGTCACTCTTATTTGATTCACGGGTGCAATTTTTTTAAAAATTTCAAGACTATTGATATTGTCCCTGGAACTACGGATTCTCCTCCTCCTCCTCCTCCTCCTTCTTCTTCTTCTTCTTCTTCTTCTTCTTCTTCTTCTTCTTCTTCTTCTTCTTCTTCTTCTTCTTCTTCTTCTTCTTCTTCTTCTTCTTCTTCTTCTTCTTCTTCTTCTTCTTCTTCTTCTTCTTCTTCTTCTTCTTCTTCTTCTTCTTCTTCTTCTTCTTCTTCTTCTTCTTCTTCTTCTTCTTCTTCTTCTTCTTCTTCTTCTTCTTCTTCTTCTTCTTCTTCTTCTTCTTCTTCTTCTTCTTCCTTCTTCTTCTTCTTCTTCTTCTTCTTCTTCTTCTTCTTCTTCTTCTTCTCAACTTTCCCAATAGATCACACACTTTCACCCATTCTCTCCCAATATCACTTGTCATGTACTATCCCAGACACATACATTCGTGAATATTAAAACCTCATTTACTATTTAATACTCTGTTGTGTACTATACATGTAAAACGACCGGGGTTTCCTCAAACAACTTACCTATCTGCACAAACTTGCCGAAACAAATCAGCCGGCTCCAGACACAAACCTCGTCTTCTAGGACCAAGTATTACAATTAGCCCAATTATCCTCTGGAATTAAAACCCATCTTGGCTCTACAATAATAAAGAGCTGAAAATATGCCAGAATTTCCGACACCTGGTTTGCAGTTCGCCAGTTTAAATTACGTTTTCCAACTTCCTTGTTTTTCCTTCCTAAGTAATCAAGACTGTGTGCGAGACATATTTGTATGATAATTATTTCAAATTATGAAGTAAATTATTTCCCAGAAGTTATTCTGAAAGACAACAGTTTGCGGGGGGTGGGGGAGGGGGGGGAATTGATGATTGGCACTGTTAAAGGGTTACGAGATTATATAACATGGGTGCCTATAAATATTTTGAAGATTAAAGGCGGCAGGCATCATACTTACCACATCATCCATAAACTGCCGATTGGGATATTAAAATATGGGTGGAGTAATTCTAAGCCGAATGCGCCCTAAGGTTTGAAAAAAAAAAAAACGCCCGTCATTTACTTTAATTTGTATTGTATTGTTTTAGGTTTCATGAAGTGACGTGTTTAGTTATCTTACCCACAGCGTTGGAATTATACATAACTCTTTTCCCCATCTGCCGTGTATCCATCTTGTACCAATGGAGGTGTTTAAGTGTTCTAGAGACCCCAAAAGCTATGCTGGCTGTAGCGAAGCTACATGTAGGGTCTATCTTGTAGGATAGGTCAAGGGATAGGAGCCGCCGGATGAAGAGAGCCACACACCTGTTGTTTTGTAAGTAGGCTGGGGACAGTCAAACGTTGGGGACCAGACGAAGAGAGACACACACCTGTTGTTTTGTAAGTAGGCTGGGGACAGTCAAACGTTGGGGACCAGACGAAGAGAGACACAAACCTGCTGCTTTGTAGGTAGACTGGGCACAGTCAAAGGCTAGGGACAAGACGAAGAGAGAGACACACACCTGCTGCCTTGTGGAAAGACTAGAGACAGTGAAAGGCTAGGGCCAGATGAAGAAAAACGCAAACGTGTTGCATTGTATGGAGAGCATTGGCAGCCAAAGGCTAAGGACTAGACGATGAGAGATGCAAGCTTACTGCCTTGTAGGTAGACTGGGGACAGTCAAAATCTAGGGACCAGGCGAAGAGAGACACATGTCTGCTATCTTGTATGTATATTGGAGACAATCAAAGGCTAGGGACCAGACTAAAAGACACACACACCTGCTGATTTAGTGTAGACTGGGGACAGTTAAAGGCTAGGGACGAGACGAAGAGAGTGACAAACCTGCTGCCTTGTAGATAGACTGCGGACAGTTAAAGACTAGTCCAAGAAGTGCTAGGAGAGATCGTTTATACTCTCTTTCTAATACTCTTTGTAAGTTGGTATTCATTTCTCTAAGGTGTTCATGATACCATCACTCCATCTGTTACCTGGTCTTCCCCTTGCCCTGTATCCATGATATGCCTTCAGTGTGGCTCTTTGCGGCAGATGGTACCAGGACATTCTTGTGATATGGCCAAGCTATTTAATCTATTGTTTATTAATGAAGTTCATGACTGGTTTCAGACCCAGTCACCTCCTAAGTTCTTCATTCCTAAGTATATCTCTCGCGGTTACTCTCGCAGCTCGTCTAAAGCAGCTCATCTCCGTTGTTATGATTTTACGCTCATTAGTTGAGTAAGCGTCCATGTTTGACATTGGTAGCATTATGCTGGCAAAACAATAGTCCTGATGATGTTTTTTTTTATTACTTAAGGTATCTTTCTATACGACAGTGAGGCGCTAAGTATCACAGATCTTGATGTACCTTTCGCAGTATGTTGAGAAAAGACCTCAAAGTGGTAACAATCTACAAATAACATGCAATTTATATTGTTATTAAAATTTTCGTTGATGGCCTCATAAGTTTCTCTACTTCTCTTTCTATTGGCAGGAATTCCCTCATCCCACACGAGACACTGTCAGCCGTGGTCAAGAACGGAGCCAGCTCACCGATGTGTCATGTTTCCAGTCCCTGATCAAAACCGTGTCACACACTAACCAATCTATACAGCACCTTCATTTCCTACAATTACCTGCTTCCGGTCGCCGCCATTTTGTACCATGGCGCTGCCGGAAATGCCGTTCGTTTCCCAAGTTGATGGAATCACCGGGCAGGATGGTAAGGGAAATCACTCTGCGGCATTTTCCCTGATTGATTATTGTTCTTAGTTCTTTTTATTGTTTGCCCTTGTTCTATTGTGTTTTCGATGTTAATGAAATTTGTGAATAGCTAGATTTTCACCCCCTGACAATTCCCATGGAGATCCCTGCAGGTAGCTAGCAGGTTGTCCAGAAATGGACAAAGATGTGAAGACGCCAGGAAATCAATATGGCCGTTTTGGAAAGCTGGGTCTTTATCTTAATGGGCGCTGAGGAATTTGATATCTGTTTGGCTATGGTTAGGTGGAATGGTAGATTCACGCGATGGGACACGGGAGATTGTTGATTGCCGTTAGCGATGCATTTCAAGGTGAGGTGTGTGATGGTCTTCCATCTATCTATCTATCTATCTATCTATCTATCTATCTATCTATCTATCTATCTATCTATCTAGCTATCTATCTATCTATCTATCTATCTATCTATCTATCTATCTATCAATCTATCTATCTATCTATCTATCTATCTATCTATCTATCTATCTATCTATCTATCTATCTATATATCTGTCTGTCTGTCTGTCTCTATCTATCTATCTATCTATCTATCTATCTATCTATCTATCTATCTATCTATCTATCTATCTATTTATCTATCTATCTATCTATCTATCTATCTATCTATCTATCTATCTATCTATCTATCTGCCTGCCTGCCTGCCTGCCTTTCTGTCTGTCTGTCTGACTGTCTGTCTGTTTGTCTGTCCGTCTGTCCGTCTGTCCGTCTGTCTGTCTGTCTGTCTGTCTGTTAATACTGGAATACCTCAGGGGTCTATACTTGGCCCTCTGTTATTCGCCATTTATATAAATGATCTTCCCTTAAATCTGTCATCGTCCTGCGATCTATTTGCAGACGACTGCACAGTATATACAAACGCTATTGATCGTAATGTGCTAGAATTATCCTTGCATCAGTAACTAAATTGTGTAGTTAACTGAAGTCATGCAAACCGCATGCAAATTAACATTTCTAAAACAAAATCTATGTTAATAGGAACCAGGCAAAGACGTCACACTCTAAACTCGCAGAGAACTCTTCAGCTGCACATTGGTAGCACGCCTATTAAAAGTATAACCGAGCACAAGGCACTGGGTCTCATCATAGATCAAAATCTATCCTTTAATTCCCATGTTCATGCTCTAGTTAAACAAATAGCCAAAAAAGTATACCAACTTGCCAAAATTAAAAACTTCCTCGACGAAAACACAAGAAAGATATTCTATACTTCCAACATGCAAACACATATTGATTATTGCTCCACAATCTGGGATGGATGCTCCAAATCAATAACAAAACGCCTTTATTAACTCCAGAAAAGAGCATTGCGTCTAATCAATGGTGATAAGTTTACAGATAATTCTAACCTACACGAAAGTAGTGTAGTGGAGGCCGCATCCACGTATTTCAGCATCCAACATGGATGCGTTATGTTTTTATGAAGTTTTTTTGCTGAGTGGGGTAGCATTTTTTTTTTGGTAAAATCTCTCGTCTATGAATTTTGTTTGGTGGGATTTTTTTTTTGGAACAGAAGGTAGGAACATTTTAGGCGGGTGATGGCGGGTAAAAAGAAAGTGTCGTGGGAAATTGAGTCGGGAATGGTCGGGGTGGGAACGGGGTACCTGTCAAATGCGTTTGGTGTAGTGTATGCGTGGTGTGAGATGGGTGTAGTGAAAAGCGTGATGTATAATCTGCCAAGGGCGGGGTGTGACGGGTCGTCTTTATACTCGACGAAGCATGGGTATAGATAAGAGGTGTAGATGGTTACTATCATCTGAACAAAAGTAAAGAGGGTCGTAGGAGTCTGACGTGGATGGGGTGATGTCATCTGTCTGCGGGGTAGCAGAACACTGAAGAGGACAATCATTGGTTGTTAATATGCCTTACATCCCCCAGATGGGGCCCCATGGTGGGAAAACATCGTGGTGGTAAGAGGGTGTAGAGACTGTCGGTATCAACTGAACAAAAGTAAAGAGGGTTGCTTATCATGAGAATATATTTTGGTTGTTGAAGTGTTGGTGAAGTGTACAATGTCGGGGTGGGAACGCGGTACCTGCTAAATGTGTTTATAGTAATGTTATACAACTATGCGTGGTGAGATAGTGAAAGCGTGGTGTATAAACTTCCAACATCGTGGTGTGACGGATCGGTGTGTATGGTCTCTGCCAGTGAAAATAAGACAGTGGTATACTTGTTTAGGTGGGGATGGTGGGTAAGAGGGCAGAGGTCAGAGGGCAGAGGTGTAATGAAAACGAGGGTTCCAACCACATGTTATGACCTCGTAGTCGGGGAAATTCTTGATGGTTGGTGGGAATGTAAACATAATTAAGGTAGGAAGGGGGTAAAATGTCGGTACCAAGTGTGTTAAATGTGTGATGTTAAGTGTGATAGTAGTGTCTTAGTGAAAGTAAAGGGTGGTATGATCATAGTAGCTTATTCACCGATTAGAAATCTTATAGAGTTGTAATGGATATGGTGTATGGTAAGGGGTGGGTAATAATGGTCGATAAAGGTGTGGTCATAAATCTAATAATGTAGACGGTCACTATCATGTAGACGGTCACTAATGTAGACGGTCACTATCATATAAAAAAAACTAGGAGTCTGGGCTTAGTAATATATTGCGATAGGAGCCCGAAAAATTAGCCATAGGACCAGAGCACTCGCGAGGGCTGGAAATATTGGAAGTCATGTTTAGGATGGCGGGTAATGTTTTTGATGGAACAAAAGGTACGAGCGGGAACGGGTTAGGCGGGGATGGTGGGTAATTTTTTTAGTGGTTAAAAAGATAATAGCCAGGAGTTTGTGTGGGGAAAATGTATGAATGGGGTTGGTTCATTAAGTGAAGAAAAACGTTGATGTGTTAGCCATTGGGAGGGTGTATGATTAGACTCAGGAGTTTGTGTGGGGAAAATGTACGAATGGGGTTGGTTCATTAAGTGAAGAAAAACGTTGATGTGTTAGCCATTGGGAGGGTGTATGATTAGAATAGGTGGTGGTAGTGGGTTACTGCTCTGTCTGCGGGGTAATAGAACACTGAAGAGGACTATCATTGGTTGGTAATACGGTTCATGTGACCCAGGTGCTTGGACTGTTCCTCTAGGCAACCACAATATATCATCGTAATCGTCTACACGAGCCTCATTGTCTATAACAAATACATAAACAAAAAGACACGTACACACAAGTACACACTTGATACACACAAAGACATCAACCATACAAGTATACACATAAGCACACCCACACATCACAAAGACATCAACCACACATAAACACATCCATACAACCACGAACGCCTATACTTCTACATTCAGACAGACACGCGTACATATACAGAAGCAAACAGACAGACAGATACACAAGTACAACGAAGCAACCAGACAGACATCCATACAGATAAACACAAGTACAACGAAACAAACAGACAGACCTATGTATATATACAGAACCAAAACAGACAGCATACAGACATATACAGAAGCAAACACAGACAAAAACGAACATAGCGATTGGTGACCGAGAGTTAACACTGTACTATGAGAACGACTACAGTCAAACGCAAGCGCGCGCACACACACAAGTACATTGATAGGAGCCCCGAGTGGTTTTTCTATAATAGTTGGAATGGATTCACTAAGCATTCCAACTATTATAGAAAAACCACTCGGGGCTCCTATCAACAGAGCCGTGGAACGCGGTTGCCTGGGAGGGTATGTTAATGACAATAACAGCCAGCCGTGTACTGGATTTAGTACCAAACACCCGCCAGAACCATACAGACAAATACACCTACGTACATATATAGAAACAAATAGAAACGCGTGCAGACATACACAGAATCATACAGACAGACACGCATACAGACATACACAGAAGCAAACAGACAGACATACCTACCTACATATACAGATAAACACACCTACGTACATATACAGAAACAAACAGACACACAAGTACAACGAAGCAAACAGACAGACACACAGTACGATTGCCTGGGACCATCACGCCACACGTTTCTTCACCAGGGCTACGCTCAAGAATTTCTTAATGAGAAAAACACGCGGTGGTACCACTAAACCCTTGATATGAATGGGGGTGAGCATCATGATTTTATTGGTTGGTTGTTTCAAGTGGCTGGGTTTCTTCTTTCTTCTTGCCCCGAGAGACATCACCACTGATATACATATATATATATATATATATATATATATATATATATATATATATATATATATATATATAGAGAGAGAGAGAGAGAGAGAGAGAGAGAGAGAGAGAGACAAGAAAAACCATACAATGGAACAAAAACATAATAAAACAGAGAGAAAAAATTAAAAACAAACAAATAATAACATTTTCAAATGGCTTTTATTGGTATACAACATTTAAAACTGGGTTCGTTTACGAGCCAAAGGGAGCAGATGGACTTGATTATTGTAGAAAGATGTCTTGCTACCATGTGTAATTCTTTCTCATAAAATACCCAACATATTTTGTCTACGTCCAATTTCTCTAATCTATTTACGATTTTCATTTTGTTTTCTGGTAGGACCTGGTTATTTTCTGCCCATGGTATTTGCATTTTCTTCACATTTCCATCCGATGTTTTTCATCCTGGTCCACACATCGATACAAAAGTAACATTATGTACCACTTCAACACGCTTTTTCTCGTTGGAAATGACATCTTTTTATTAATCATTGTGTTTTTCATCTTGCTAAAGCCTACATTCACCATGGCAATTCTTGTAATATCTTCAAGGCATTTCCGAACAGATACTATAACTGTTCCGAGATAATTGTACCGATTCAATTGTTTTCCCATTTACTTGTATATTACATTGTGGTGTTTCCTTTTTTCCAATTGACGACAATAATCTGTGTCTTTTTAGTTCTAACCCTAGTTGTTCGCAACAACTGCATGTAGTAAATTTGCAGGTAGTGTTCATTGTCTGCAATCAAGACTTCATTTCAATTCTTATTAATGTTACGTCCCCAAATGATGAATCTTTTCATATCTTATATATTTCTGAAAATACTTTCACTATACAGCGAAAAACATTACACATCCCTGTTTCACCCCTCTTTTAATAGGCTGATATTGACCTATTTCATTTTCAATCCATATGATAGTTTTGTTTTCTATATATGTTCCCCCCCCCCCCCCCCAGCCGTTTGTAGATCTTCAAACATCTAATTTGTTGATATGTCTTACACTATCAAAAACCTTATCCACGTGATAACATTCACAACTGTTTTAGTGTTTTAAAACTTTTAATTAGTGTTAAAAGCCTTGTGTATTGTTCGTGTGTTTACAGACCATTCGGGCGTGTAGGTGACTTATGGGCAATTTTACTTTCTGTACCCTTGAAATGGAGGTAACGAAATACTCCACCACCGATTAAAAGCGAAAATAAAGCAAGTAAAAACAAAGTACGACAGAACTTGTGGTGCCTGACCTCTCTCTATCCCCCGCGCGCGCGCGTGCCCCTAGGCAAGTTATCATATCAGAAACCAGAAAGAACCGACAATACTATTCGGAAGATATAACCAATTTACAGACACAGTATTGGTGATAGATAATGCAACAGCTCTACAATTGTTGGACATTGTAGTAATACGGAGTGCTCTATCAAGAAAATAGTAATAATGGTGATATCAGAAGAAAGTAAATAAATGTTTTGCATATCCTTTACAGGACATCGCTGTCAACGTCTTTCAGCTGATTTCTAGGCAAGCTTACGCTCAGTAGTTTGCTTTCTGAACGACCGGCTCAAACACCCCCGTAAGTTACCGACGCGATTCGAACTGATTCTCACAGTCGTCACGATACTTACGAGATTACGGAGAAAATTCGCTAACCTCTAGGCTAGCATCAAAGAAAGTGTCAAAATGTGACATAGAAACATCCTTAACCAAGTGGATAAATTACCTAGTGGTAGTTATCAGATGGATGATGTACAAGAGATTAATGAACAGGACAAACAAAATTTTAGAAAATGAAAAAGTAATGTAAGAGAGTGCTATATAGTTTTGGTGTATGGGAGTGCATGTTGTAACAAAATTAAGAAGAAATTAGAAGCAGATGTGGTTTGTAAGGTGAATTCACTGCCAGAGTAACTAACAACTAGAAAAGAAACAACTTTCTTCGCCCCTGTAAGAGACGCATGAACATCGTGGCAACTGGAAAGCTCGAGGGGAAAATCTGGAACAGAAACCCTTATACATCACTCATCTCTCCACACTCTTGTTTTCTTTCTATCATAAAGTGGTCACATCACCGAGAACTCCACACCTTCGTTGTACATGAGCTCTAATGAAAACAGTCATAACAACAGGTATGGCCATGAAATCTGTGAGTCCATCGGGGATAGTTCAGCCGAGTATTCGTCCCCAAAGATCAATTTCCCCTGGCTGACATCTTATTCTAACATACACATTACATGACATTTCCCAACTTTGGGGATCTATTAAAGACTACGTATGAGATACACCAAGACAACAAGAACATATCATACAAAACAATTCACAAACTAAAACTAAAACCATATCAGGTGAACCACCCAACAAGTACTACTAGAACTCAAAACATAACGACATTAAGGAAACGCCTACTAGTTTATTTCTGTTTATAACTGTTTTAATAGGGCAGAGACAAAGATGGTAATTAGGCTACAGCTGCCTTCTTCACTGCTGTCCTTTGTTCGATGACTTTTCTTCTGTGCTTGTCCTTCAGGACTGGGTTCAAAATTTTTTCCAAGTCTACTATACGGCTTTCAAAATTCTCACGTTCTCTGATTACATGGTGCCAGTTACCACTGCGTTCTTCGTTGCCAACAGTATGGACTGTCAAGAAGTGAGGTTCTGGTGCAAAATTAACCTGTGGAGGTAAATAAAACACATTGAACCTTACAAGACGGCCACACATACTACTTCACTAAAGAAAAACAGTAAAAAAAAAATTCATAATGAGAAGTGGTAAAAGGCATCAAAAACAGACTATCGACATTCTATTGGTCACGTCTTGAGAAAGGGTAAAGGTATAGTCATTGATGGTTTGTGGTATAGAGAGATGTACATAGAAAACATGTATAGCAGCTAGGTCTTCTGTATTAGACATGTTTACAAAAATACACATGTGAATTATAATCATTACTAACCATACACACCTTATTCGTTGAAGAGGAACACCTTCGGACACCATCAGTAGGATATTTTTCGTTCCACAACACATTAATTTTCTTGAGAGAGTCTGGACCATGACTAACACCCAAAAGGTCAATATCTTCATCTGAAGACGAATCATCAATCCATTCAAAGGTTGTCTCTGACACATCTAAACCTGCCTGACTGCCACGAGTAGGTTTCTGGCAGAACAAAATGTCTAATGATAAAGCTGGGGTGAAGAAGCCAGAATCATCCTCCTGCAAAACACTACCATCTTCACAACAATCCTCATCTTCTGACCACGATGTCCGTCTATCAATTAAAGCTGTCATTGTACCTGATGAATGGAAGGTGAAAAAGTTTTAAACAAGTAGGTTAAAGTTTCAATGTTAGGATTACAAGGTGATAGTATAGAAGAATCTCTGATCACACAATCATACTACAGATACGACAGTGTGATTGTAGATTCTACGAGTCACAATTCTGGACTGGTGTAATGGTTTTCAGTAACAACTGACAAAAGAGTGTTTTGTGAAACAGAGGAATTCGACACCGGTGATATGTTAGTAGTAGGGGATTTAAATCCAATGTCTGACAATGTGTATGTAGGGGTTTCCTTAACGTCGTTGGCGAGGGTATGTGTATTATGTTGAACAAATGCCCAGTAGTTGTGTTGTAGATGTTTAGTTTTGGTGATAGAAAAGAAGTGTTGGTAGAATTCTACAGTGCAATAGAATAGCACCTAATAGATTAGGGGGACAGATGGTTTACCTCCATTAGGTTGGAAAAGCTGCCTAGTCACCAGAAATTATATTGTTCTGTAATCAAAAAGAATGTTAGTGTTATTTGTTATGAAACAATGAAAGTCGGTTAGAAGATGTGGAAGGTGGTATTCATGAGTTCACTAAGGTAGGCGTATTTTTAAGAAAAGCCGAATTTATAACAGACAGTGGTGGTTGCTTGCAGACTTGTCGTTATTGCGGATGTGAAATGACAACGTGTGAAAGAGGTGGACACCCTAAGAAATGTTATTTTAGCTAGCCTTCGAGAAAAACCGTTGTATTGTTGAAAGCTGGAACAATTGGAAGGTTAGTGTAGCAGACATTATGGTATGGAAAGATGAAGATGGCAGCCATGGGAAGTGGTTCCGTGATGACGAATACCTAGATGATACAGAAACTATCCCCGGTGGATCACAGACTGTATTGCCATAAATGTTGTTATGTCTGTTTCAATGGACCTCATGCACAAGGAAGGTTTGTAGTTCTCTTCTTCTTCTTTTCGTTCATCCGGAGTGTTTTTTCAGATGTGATTGCGGTGTGTCTGTTATGCGCCCTTGGGCCGAAACCCGCAGGCCAACACATCGACTTTAGCGTGCTTTTTTGACCAGGTAGCATTCCTGGGAGACTCTCACTTTTGTGGTGCCATCTGCAACCATGCTGGCCAAGGTTGAACGGTCGAAGACAACGGTCATCCCTCAAAGGAAGGCAGGGACAGTCCATAGGATTTTCCACCATCCAAGGTTGCTTCCATAGTTGCAGGGCCGACACATAACGCCCTGGATCTGGGCTCACCGAGGGAGATCGTCACGTCCTGCTCATGGCTGCTTTAAATCCTCACTTCAATATATTGGTCATTTCGTTTCCCCGGGTCATTCCCGCACAAACCAGACAGGTATGCAGACGGCATCCACTCAGCGAGTTTTCAGACATGTGCTTGTCGTTGCGCCCATCAGAGCTTTTCCAGGCTCAACAGACATTCGGAAAACTACCCAGTCAGAGCTGTTCCGAACAAGAGCGGCATTCGGAAACTAGGTAGTCAGAGCTGTTCCTAGCACGAGAGACATTCGGACGAGACATTTCACTCGGACGTAATTGCGTAGTGTCAATTTTTAGTTTGCCACCCGTAGGACGACACTTCCGACTTCAGCGGGCATTTTTTAATGAGGTTAGCCATCCTTTGGTTTCGAGGCACGTTGGACTGTTGTGATGTCGCTAACATCTCAGCTGGTCAAGATAGAACGATGAACGACATCGTGGTCGGCCCTCAAGGGAAGGCAGGGGAAGACCATGAGCATTCCCTCGCTATCCATGGAGGCTTCCATAATTGCAGAGACGGCACATATTGCTCTGTGACTGGGCTCACCCGAGGAGTTGCCACGTCCTGCTCATGGCTGCTTTAGTTCCTCACTTCCATGTGTTTGGCAACTCGTTTGCCACTGATCGCTCAAGCACACACCAGGGACGGTCAGACTGCAAGCGACACCCACTCGGTAAGCTTTTGCTTTTGACTTCGGACCACGCAATAGGTTCGCTCGCCGTGCGTTCCATTGTGCGTCATTGAGATGTTCTTCCACTTTTGTCTACACTCTCTATGAGTTAGATACAGTTTTCGCAGCCATTTTCTTCGACTGGGGCACTTTTTTGACTTTTTGTACTCGCTCACGAGGTAGGCTACTTGTGCTGCCGGCTCAGCACCTTACCTTCGTGCAGCGGTGAACGAGAAACGGCCTGGCCCTCTCATCCGGGAATCTCTCATATCCCCCAGCTGAGAGCCTTCGAACTAGTATCAGACCTGAGCATGTAGCTTGCTCAGTATCACGCCTTTATTTTTCGAAAGGTGGGGATCGTCCCGGCTGTCAGGTCCGAGGGTTTGTGGCTTAGAGGCGTTCAGCCACAGCCCTCGACAGGGAGCCTTTAGTGTTTTGTCCGGACCAAGAACTTCTGCCTTCGTGCGACTGATTTAAATTTTAGACTGCTATCCTCAGTCTCACCTGCAGAGCAGCAGGTTGTGTCTCTCTTAGTCTGGTCCCTATCCCATAAGCTGTCCAATGTGTAGATTTTCATCCATCAGCAAGCAAATGGGGTCGATGGGACACGCAAGCCCCCCCCCCCCCCCACCCCACCACGTCAAGGTGGAGACACATCGGGGGAGGTTTGTAGTTCTTAGTGGTGTGACATGGAAAAGTTGTGAAGCTATCTATGAAAGACAGAGATACGTTGTGTTAGAAACAAATCAAGAGTGTGGAGAGATGAGTGATGTATAAGGGTTTTCTGTAGCAGATACGGTGAAGTTGGAAGTTTCGGTAATGTAAAATCGGGAAAGTGGTGACATTGATAGCGGGTTTTCAGATAAAAGTTCAAGACATCTATGAGATAACTACAGAAGTTACATTTTTTCCTAATTTTGGTACCACCTTTTTTCTTTGCTTGGTCGACATACTTTTCCATAGCTATTTCTTAGACTGGTTGGCAGATTTTCCTAGTTTTTATCACTTTGGACGACAAGTTTATAAGTTTGATTGAAATATGTCTTTAGTTGAATCGCTTTGGTTGACAAATATTCCTACTTTTTTTTATAAGGTTAACTCGTAGTTTTTATAAGTTTGGATGTGATATTTATAACTTTGGTCAACATTTTAGTTGTGTTGGGTAATATTTTTTCCTATCTTTTTATAAGTTTGTTTGAATTATTTCTGTATTTGGCCAACATATTTCCTATGTGTCTGACGCATGTTTCTATTTTTTATAAGAATTGATGATATATTTATAAATATGGTTGAAATATTTCTTTGGTTGACCTTTTCCGTTTTGGTTGACATATTTTCCTACCTTTTATAAGTTTAGTTGAAATATTTCTTTACTTGGCGTTTTCATATTTGGGTAACTCCTACTTTTTATAAATTTGGCCGCTGTATTTTGGATGACACATTTTCGTATTTGACCTAGCTTTTTTCCCATTTGGCAAACACATTTTTCATAAATTTGGCCGAGATATTTCGTATTTTGATCTTTTAACATTTGGTTAACTCCTATTTTTTATACATTTGACTGAAATATTTCTGTATTTGTCATAACGTTTCCCCTAACTTTGTTCATGTCTGGTAATGTAAGCTCTGTTCCATCAAGAAAAAAGACAACGTCATGAACACAAACCACTAAAGAAAATCAACAAAACAAAAATCTTGGTTTCAATATTTTATCACCAAAATATGTGTGTTATTCATCAATACAGTTTAGTGATATAAGAAAAAATCAATGACATACATGTTCATCAAATCAGTTTAGTGATATATCACAAGAAAAAAATCAATGACATACATATTCATCAAAACAGTTTAGTGATATATCGTAAGAAAAAAATCAATGATATACATATTCATCAAAACAGTGCAGTGATATATCGTAAGAAAAAATCAATGACATACATGGTTAGTGAAAAACCAAAAGGTTCTGATTTAGTTATCTTCATTCTTCCGGGCTCTGATATAGCTTGGTTGACTAAAACAACATTGTTGTTGTCGAAGTCATCACACATACCTTATTTGTTTCGGATCCAGAATAAAGACATGTATGAGCTATCAAACAAGATATCTGAATACTTCTTTTTATCATACCAAAACTACCCGGTAGCGGTGGTCGATACTCTTTTCTAATACTACCACTTGATTGGGTAGCATAATCGAGAGGTCCTTGCAGTATGCCTTAAGGGCTGCCAAGCTGTCTCTATCATTTGGTTGGATATCCTCTGCTACTATGAGTGGACGTGTTGCCAGGGTGTCTAAGGGTGTCGTCCTTTCTCGTGGTGTCTGGTAATGTGTTCGTAAGTAGCGTTGTAGGTTCGTATTGTATAGACTGTCACGTACCTGACAGTGATAATCATTGTGAATGTTCCCATTGTGGCGGGTAAGGTTATCATTGAAGTCACAGTGGTGGCAGTCTGGTACTTGAGACGAGATCGTATAATGAGGATTGCGTAAATATACATGTGGTGGTGTCGTCTCTGGTGTTGTAGTGTTTGATGTATTCATACGTGGTTGATGCTGTGTTCGTATGTGTCTTTGTAGATTGCCTTTTCTGTTGAAAAGTTGTTCACAGATATGACATAAGTGTGGTTGATCGTCATGGGTGTGGATGGTCCGAATGTGACGATTAAGGGTATAGTTATCACAATAGGCTTTGTCGCACACTGAACACGTGATAGTAGATCTGGTGGTTATATTGATAAACTGGTCATAAGTCACACTTTCACTTTTTTTTTTCTTACAACCGCAAAAAAATGTTCTGGTGTATACAATATATGTTTCACTGTTTTAATAGATGCCGACGACACGAATAACGCTCACACCAACCTGTTTCACCGCTGTAGCTACCCAAGTCAGCACGTGAACAATATCTGCCGACGACACGAACACTGCTCACACCAGCCTGAACCACAAATAACTCTGTAGCTACCCAAGTCAGCCCGTGAACTGGTGTACCACGACCGAGTGGTACTGAGCTCACAAGAGACGCCGTCTATTTTATACACTGGTTCTGCACACGACCCTACATAGCTGACGTGGAAATTTTGTAGACAGGCTATTCTCACGCCGCCCGCCTGCTTCCCCACAAACCGATGACTCACGCTACCACTTAATGACTTTTGCATATGGCGCTGGTGACGTAGGGGCTTCTCGGACATCCGCGTTCTTTACCACAAAGGGGTATGTGGTTTATGTCGTTTAGTCTTGTGGGGACACGTTTTGTTTATGTATTTGTTTATGGGTGAGTGTATCTGTACTGGTTGTGGTACCAGTAGTAATGGTATGGGTGTGTCTTTGTGTCTGTACGCATGTAGGTCTGTATGTACAAGTGTATCAAGTGTGTATGGGTGTAGTTGATGTCTGGTTGTACTTGTGTTTTGTGTCTGTGTGTGTTTGTTTGTAGGTGTGCATTTGTGTAGTTGATGTCTGTGTGTACGTGCAGTTGTGTCTGTATGTGGTTGTGAATAGTTGTGATGACAGTAGTAATGGTAGGAGATGGGTATGCGTACTTGTCAGTGTTCATATCTGTATGTGCAAGGGTGTCTGTGTCTTTGTGTGTTTTTGTTTGTAGGTGTGTATTTGTGTAGTTGATGTCTGTGTGTACATGCAGTTGTGTATAGTTGTGATGACAGTAGTAATGGTACGACTGTGTCTGAGCTGTCTCTGCACATGTGTATAGTTGTGATGACAGTAGTAATGGTAGGAGATGGGTGTGTCTTTGTGTCTGTACGCTTGTAGGTCTGTATGTACAAGTGTATCAAGTGTGTATGGGTGTAGTTGATGTCTGTGTGTACTTGTGTATGGGTGAGTGTGTGTGTACTTGTGTATAGTT
>OY992876.1:91013847-91083847 GCA_963921405.1 Cepaea hortensis | reverse complement strand
GTATCATTTTAATGGGCCTTCCATTATCTCTCTGCCTGCATATCAGGCACTAGGTCCTGACCAATACATCACCTCCGCTGTTACTACCCTAACAAGTGTTCATCACTAGCCAGGCTGGAGCGGTGTTTTATGTTTCCAGAAGCATCGTGCATGCTCTATCTTTGCTGTGACTTCCGTCTGTGACGTCAATAATATGGTTGCTCAAGATTTGAAACAGGTTATCCTAAGTCACATGATTTCTGTTTTCTCCAGCTGTTACTGCAGCTTTTTCAATGTCAATTATTTGTTGTTGTCGTTTTTCCCCCACATATCCTTTACATGACATCGCTGTCAACATCAGCATCTTTCAGTTGACTATTGATTTCTTGGCAAGATTACGCTCAGTAGTTTGTCATTGCTTTCTGAGCGACTGGCTCACATACCCCGCTAACAATTCTCGTGCACATCACGTTATTTACGAGAGTATGCGGGATTACGGAGTAAGTCTTTTAACCCCTACCAGGGAGCCCGGCCAATTATTTGTTACTTTAGACAAATTTAACGATAGGGGCCGGGGTAGCATTGAGACAACGCGTTTGCTTAGCAAGTTAGTTAACTAGTTATTCAATTAATTAATTAGAGAGTTAAATATACATTTAGTTCTTTAGTAAATTTGTTAATTACATAGTTAGTTTATTATTTAGTTTATTAATTAGATGACAGGTTTTTGACTTTAATTAGATAGATATTTAGTTAGTTAACTAGATAGATATTTAGTTAGTTAATTAGATACATATTTAGTTAGCTAGTTAGTAAGTCAGTCAGCTAGACAGTCAGTCAGTCAGTCAGTCAGTCAGCCAGTCAGTCAGTCAGTTAGCTAGTTCGGTAGTTAGTTAATTAATTAGTTAGTTAGTTAGTTAGTTAGTTAGTTAGTTAGTTAGTTAGATAGTCGACAGATCATCCTCATTGCACATGGAACCATTCAGTCCATAAGTGCTCGGATCCCCTCCTAAGCAAATCCCGCAGCGGGTAGCGGCTAACTAAACCATTTCTGTATTGGTTTATGAATCTTCTTTGGCTTCCTGCGTAGTGTTCTTGTTTGACAACACCTCTTTTAATTTGCTTTTCTGGCAGTCTGATCAAAGTTGTAGATTCACGGTCATCACTTGGTTCTCGCAAAAGTCTTACTTCTCATAGCGCGTCTGCCCTCCACAGTTGCCTTTCCTGCAAACTTGTCAGCCCGCTCATTTCCTTGTACTCCCGCATGCCCTGGCACGAAGATGGAATTAATCTTTGCCAACCGAGACCGCTCCAGAGACAGCAACCACTCTCTTCGGATCCACTCCGTCTCTATCCTCTTGAGCATGCTCATTGAGTCCGTAAGGGAACAAGCCCTAGAGAATGTCTGAGTCTCGAGCCATGTTATTGCTTTACTTACTGCCATGACATCCATTGTCAGGCTACTTGTGGTCTCAACAGAAGCACCCGAGTCCTCCTTCACAATTCTCCCTCCGGCCTGGGCCATAGAGGCCCATGAGTTTCTCACATGTCGGACGACCGACCCATCTGTGTAAATGACAGCATCACTGTCTAATGAATTCTCGAAAATCGACACTTGTATTTCCGCCTCAACAGCATCCAGATTTTCCTGTCTGCATTTTCTGTCTAGTTGTATGCAAAAAGAAAAGGACGTACATAAATCAGTTGGCACTTGTAGCCACTCCTCGCCAGGTTCTAAGTCCTCAAGTGAGCACATCTGTTGAAGAATGTCTTCGGCTTGACCCATCCACGACTTTTCTTTTTTTTAACCTGCCGCCCTTCACCTTCATAATTTCACTATGCAGTGGATGTTGTGTGTTTGCGTTAACTCTGAGGTAGGCACTTGCTCTGCAAATTTGTATTTTGTCTTCAATGGTTGGAAAATCAAGCAGGTAGCGCATCGCCCTGCATGCTGTATCTCTTGTACATCCAGGAAAAATGCGCATAGCTTCGTTCTGTATCCATTTCATCCTTCTTATCTGCTTACGGATGAGAATCAGGATCGCCATCGCATACTCAAAAATAGACACGACCAGCCCCTCGTATAGAAGACATAGATGGCGCTGCTCACAGTTTGCTGCCACAATCACCCGCAAAGCAACCAAACCCCGCTTGTCCTTTGTTATCACATGGTCTATGTGCTCATTATAAGCAAGGCTTCGATCAAAACGTACCTCCAGGTAATTCCACAAATAAATATACATAGTATTATTTGGCGCTCACAGAAGGAGAAGAAGGAAATAGAGACTAGAAGACGTACATGACAACATGCAATTTCAAAACAATGTTTTCCCGTGATGAATTTGAATAACGAAGACACAAACAATAGATTGCCCGATTTAGTGCCTGGCATATTTCGCTGCATCTCGTCAGGTACATACTGCAGAAATCAAACAACTTACGTGAATTAATTAGATAAATCCTTCAAACTGAAATATACACATGTAATGTCGATTGTCTACCACGGTAATTTTAAACTGACTAACATGTCTTTCTGCTTACACAGGGACGGCTTAAGAATGTTGATTAGTATAGCTTCAGCAAACTTTAACAATCGACTACTTTGTGTGTTGAACAACACCCGGAAGGCACTGTTTCTTCCAACCACGTGACCACTCTCGATCACATGTCTCCCGACCGATGAAGCCAGACGTTTCCGGTGTGTCGGCCTCCTTAGGCTACCATTTTCTGTGTGTATTATCTTGTTCAACCAATTCGGAATATGTTCCGAAACCCTGCAATGTAACTGCCGCTCAATTCTGCCTATGTAGATGGCCTCGCATTTGCATGTAAATTGGTAAATACAATTTGATTTGGCGTACAAAGCTACAGGTTCTTTTACTGCTGGGACTGGGATTGGTGTGTTTCTGTACCTGATGACTAGAGCTGCAGCACAGAATGTTCGCTCGACTGCTGTGGTGAGCCAGTCCCGCAGACGTTGCATTACGTCATCTCCTCGGAAGGTTAGCTGGATGAATACTTTGAGTTTAGGGACTGTTGTTACTTCTGATTTCGGTTTGGGCTGTTGGCAGTGGCGCTTTATAAATCCCGTGGAGTACCCATTCAGGTTTAAGGCATTCTTCAGAGTTTTAAATTCCTCTGTCAGTATGTCCTGGGTGCATATCTTCCTAGCACGGTCAAACAGGGTCCGTACTAAGCCCCGTTTGTACTGGACAGGTGCGAAGCTCTGAAAATTTAAGTATTGGCCAGTCCATGTTTCTTTGCGGTACACCGATCTTTGAATTGTGCCATCTGCTCTACGTCTCATTAGGATATCTAGAAACGGCAACGCTTCGTTGTGTTCGTGTTCCATAGATAAAGAGATGTTTATATGTGTCTCGTTCATTGTGGCCTGGAACGACGTAGCTTGTAGCTCGTCTGTGGTGATAATTAGTATATCGTCCACGTAACGACGGTAAAAGGCCAAGTTATTGATTTCTGAGGATCTCTTTTCTTCTAAGTGTGCCATGAAGATGTCCGCTAGAATAGGTCCAAGTGGGCTCCCTATGGCCACTCCGTCAATTTGGCGATATGACTTGTTTAGAAAATTGAATTGTATGTTGGCAGTACATAATTTTAATAGCCTCTCTAGAATAGCTGATGGTATGCCTAGTTTTAGTTGTTTGTCTCTAATGCGTTCGCTTATTATATTCACGGTCTCATCTAATGGAACGTTGGTGAATAAAGAGGCAATATCCATGCATGCCATGTGTTTGTTGTTTATGTCCATAGTATCCAATAATTCCACCATTTCGAATGTATCCCTGAGTGTTCTTGGATCGAAGGACTGTCGTACTGGCTTTAAAATTTCAGCTAGCCATCTCGCCATTCGGTGTTGTGCCGAGTTAACCATGGAAAGGATCGGTCTTAGTGGGATGCCGGGCTTGTGAAGCTTGGGTAGACCGTACATCTGAGCTTGTGAAGCTTGGGTAGACCGTACATCTGAGGTGTTTGAGAGCCACGCGGTGAGAGCGTTTTTGCAGTGGCCTCACTGATGAGTCCCGCATTCACAAGTGACTGGATTTCTTTCCTCATTTTTGCATCCAGGTCCTCCGACTTGTTGACTGTTTGCTCTACTCTGAATTTAGATGAGTCTGATAATATATCATCCATTTTTCTCTGGTAGTCTGATATGTCCATCAGTACTGCACCACTCCTTTTGTCAGGTTTCAATATTACAAGGGTTTTGTTGGCCTTTAACGCTTTTAAGGCAGTAAGGTGTTCGTTGGTCAGCGGACATGTCTGTTTAGAAGAGGTTGTGCGATACTGGTGTTCTAAATCTACCAGTTTGGCCTTCAGCCACCCGACTGACTCAGCAGAAGTAGGTGATAACTTGGAGACTTGATCAAACAACATTTCAAATTGTGCTTGCGAATCAACACGGTTAATGTGTTTGGGCTTTATGCAGAATTTTAATCCGTATGCAAGGGCCTCCGTTTCAATGTTGTTGAGTACGTACGACGATAAGTTCCTCACATATTTCTCTGGGTTGTCTAGTACTGACGTAGTTATCTTTTCAGTGCTCAGTGATTTGTTGAGGCGAGCATTCTCTGCGATTTTCACTTTGGACACTGTTTCTGTACAGAATTTGGTGAACTTCAAGTAGCCATACAAGCTCAATTCTTTGGTGACGTAGTAGGCAGAACTGTGTGTGCGCTTGAGGTTGGCCAGTTTAGACTGGGTTTCTTCTATCTGGTTTTTTGTCAGTCGTCTCAGGTTTTTTCTTGTTGGACATATTCTGTCCGCCCTGAGAGATCTGAAATACCGGTGAAGGAATATTCCCGTCTTTAGGCATTCCTCGAGAAATCTCAATCGACACTCCTGTACCGATAGTTTACACTTCAGCTTGAGTAATCCATCCAATCGCTTCACTGTTGGTAATGGAAGGCGACGTTTCAGAAATTCAAAACAATGTTTTCCCGTGATGAATTTGAATAACGAAGACACAAACAATAGATTGCACGATTTATTGCCTGGCATATTTCGCTGCATCTCGTCAGGTAAATACTGCAGAAATCACACAACTTACGTGAATTAATTAGATAAATCCTTCAAACTGAAATATACACATACCTATTCTAGCGGACATCTTCATGGCACACTTAGAAGAAAAGAGATCCTCAGAAATCAATAACTTGGCCTTTTACCGTCGTTACGTGGACGATATACTAATTATCACCACAGACGAGCTACAAGCTACGTCGTTCCAGGCCACAATGAACGAGACACATATAAACATCTCTTTATCTATGGAACACGAACACAACGAAGCGTTGCCGTTTCTAGATATCCTAATTAGACGTAGAGCAGATGGCACAATTCAAAGATCGGTGTACCGCAAAGAAACATGGACTGGCCAATACTTAAATTTTCAGAGCTTCGCACCTGTCCAGTACAAACGGGGCTTAGTACGGACCCTGTTTGACAGTGCTAGGAAGATATGCACACAGGACACACTGACAGAGGAGTTTAAAACTCTGAAGAATGCCTTAAACCTGAATGGGTACTCCACAGGATTTATAAAGCACCACTGCCAACAGCCCAAACCGAAATCAGAAGTAACTACAGTCCCTAAACTCAAAGTATTCATCCAGCTAACCTTCCGAGGAGATGACGTAATGCAACGTCTGCGGGACCGGCTCACCACAGCAGTCAAGCGAACATTCTGTGCTGCAGCTCTAGTCATCAGGTACAGAAACACACCAATCCCAGTCCCAGCAGTAAAAGAACCTGTAGCTTTGTACGCCAAATCAAATTGTATTTACCAATTTACATGCAGATGCGAGGCCATCTACATAGGCAGAACTGAGCGACAGTTACATTGCAGGGTTTCGGAACATATTCCGAATTGGTTGGACACAGAAAATGGTAGCCTAGGCAGGCCGACACACCGGAAAAGTCTGGCTTCATCGGTCGGGAGACATGTGCTCGAGAGTGGTCACGTGGTTGAAAGAAACAGTGCCTTCCGGGTGTTGTTCAACACACAAAGTAGTCGATTGTTAAAGTTTGCTGAAGCTATACTAATCAACATTCGTAAGCCGTCCTTATGTAAGCAGAAAGACATGTTAGTCAGTTTAAAATTACCGTGGTAGACAAACGACATTATTGTGCGAACATGTGTATATTTCAGTTTGAAGGATTTATCTAATTAATTCACGTTAGTTGTGTGATTTCTGCAGTATGTACCTGACGAGATGCAGCGAAATATGCCAGGCAATAAATCGTGAAATCTATTGTTTGTGTCTTCGTTATTCAAACATACAATTTGAAAGCTATAGTTACCGACTGGGATCGAATCTGTCGCCTCCAAATGACGACGGCGCCTCGCTGCTGGATCAAGTGTACTTCGACGCACGGCCAACTAGATACTCCAAAAAAGTGTCTTAATTGGTCATGTCTATCATATACATGAACCTAACAACTATGGAATACGGACAGAATTCGTATCAATCCATTGAGATAGCACCATAGGTCTCATAATTTATATTAAACCAGCATAGGTCAAATAAATACACAAACACATCGAACCGTAATGCTGTTGTCATTTGGAGGCGACAGGTTCGATCCCGGCGGTAACCATAGCTTTCAGATTTAATGTTGTCTAGTGCATCTTCTAGTCTCTATTTCCTTCTTCTCCTTCTGTGAGCGCCAAATAATACTATGTGTATTTATTTGTGTAATTGTCTTATGGCCTCAACGGTTCTCCCTATTGAGTTCTTTCCACAGTCTCTGAACACAGATTTACAGTTGGTGTTGGAGTGTTGACAATATGATTATCCAAAGAGAACCATGTCACTGTTGCCTTTGTTGGGTTGACCAGCTTCAACACACCAAGTACTTATGCGATTGAGTTCGACTTATAGTTGCATAGCAACGTGATTTCTATCCTTATCCTGACGATACACTAAAACATCGTCGGCATATGACAGTGTCCTCCCCGGTCCAGTGATCTGCTTGCTGGAGATTCTCACAGTGTAGGCGTTGAACATCACCGGAGACAATGGTAATACCTGTGGTAGGCCAGGATATATTGTTGTTCGCTCAGAAGTCCAACTGCCACATCTAAAATCTATAAGGGGCATTCATTTGAAATCCCTTTGTGCCTACCCGTGCGTAATTGCGAACTTTGTACATGATCATATAATAGTCATGTGATACGTACTGACCAATGATTTAAAGAGCACGTGCTTATCGTCCCATAATGCATAGGTTCTGTTTCTGACCGTTGAGAAAATGGTCGGGTTGATCCAAAAACCGACCAAAGAGCGGTGATTCAGTTTCTTTCATTTGAGGGATGTCTCGACCAGTGGACATTCATCGAAGAATGCGGGCAGCGTACGGTAACAAATGTGTGTCGAAGACAACAGTGACAGACTGGGCACGAATGTTTCGGAAAAGACGTCAGTTCAAAACGCAAACGCATATTGTTGCAACAAAAAAAAAAAAAAACATCGTCAAAATTGATTCAGCAGTACAGCTGAACCGCGGTCGAAGCATACGTTCGCTAACGAAAGAATTTAACGAAAGAATTTAATGTGTCAATTGGGACAATTCAAAAGGTCGTTCGTAAGAAACTGCAATATCGGAAGGTGTGGTCACAGTGGGTACCACGGATGTTGACTCACCACCAAAAAAGAGGAAAGCATGGGATGGTGTTTGAACCACTTTCTGCGTTACAGAGTGGAGGGTGATGCATTTCTCTTCCGCGTAGTGGCAGGCCTAGCAGCAAAAGAGAGAGCAAGCAATGGAAGCATGCTGGATCACCAAACGCCAAAAAAATCATATTACAGGTTTCCGCTGGTAAGATTATGCTGAGCGCATTTTTTTTTAACCATGAAGGGCTATTGTTGGCCGACTTTAAAGAACCTGATGTCAACATCAACTCTACCCACTGCTTGCAAACACTAGACAAGGTGTAAAAAGCCATCAAGAATAAACAACCTGGCATGCTTACTCGCGGTGTGATTTTGTTGCACGATAATGCTCGTCCACATGTCGCAAAGATTGTGCAGGAAGCATTAGCAGGGAAGAAGTGGGAAATTCTGCAACATCCAGCCTATAGTCCTGATTTGTCACCATGTGATTTTCATTTGTTCGAACCTCTACAAATAGCCCTCAATGGGCAACGATTTCACACAGATGCAGGCGTTCAGTGAGCGACCACAGTAATATTTTGCGGACAGCATTCGCCGCCTACCTATCAATGGAATGCTTGCCTGAATGCACACGGCGACTTCTCCTGACCAACCCATGGTGCATAATTCATTCAAAATGAATGCTTTGTTTAATTCATTAATTCTAAAATACTTTCCATTGGAAGAGGGCTGCAGCGGTCCAACTAAGGAGGAAAGGACTTATCTTGAGTTCAAGCTGCTGAAGCATTAAGAAATCCAATGGTCCTTTGTTGTACGCGTCCTCCAGATCAACCGCTGCAGCAAGGGTTTCAATGCCTAAGTGGAAACCTTCATAGACATCATGGGGAAAAACTGCTGCATTGATTCAGGTTTCTCTTTATGGACGGTACCCTCCCAGGGTAGGTGGGAAAACACCTTGCCTCTCTAGCTGGCGTGATATACTTCTGGTAATTAACTTCTCCAACAACTTGCCTATAGTATTCTACATGGTTATTACTCGATATCCCTGAATGGGAGTGGTAAGGGAATCAGATAGCTGTGTAACCACTCCTCATTGATGCTAGCACTCCCTATACTGTTTTTGTACATGTCTGCTAGTTCCTCTAGCTCCATGTCGGTAAACCTATTTATGTCGTCGTATCTTTTGCCATCTGGCCCTGGAGCGCCTTTTTTTTTTTAATCGTCGAAGCACAGCCTTGATTTCTTTCACTGTCACTGTGTCTTCTTCCGGAATGTTCTGGGCCTTGCACCTGTCTGAGGTGACCTCCTTTGCATGATTTCGGCCTTCCATGTCTGTCTGGTTGCTCTGCTCTAGATAGCGCTCGAAGTAGGCTTTGCGCTTATTCTAGTCAGTCCTCTGCCAGATTAGGTCAGCACCTTGAAAATCAGAAATTATCTTTTTCTTGAATACTCCACTCATGCCTTTATGTAGTCGCCTGAACAATTTCAGTGACTTGTCTGTGCTTACCCTTTGACATACATCTGCCCAGTTTTCACGTTTAACCACCTTAACAAGTTTTATTTTTATTTTTTTTTTTTTTTTTTACATAGCTTACTTTTGTGTGCATCTCTCTTTCTAAGTGCATGCAGGAGTAGTTATATATGTTAACTATTAGCCCCAAGGAGAAGGATCTGAAGGATCTGATCCTGAAGGATCGGAAGGATCCGCTCAGGATCCTTCCAGCTGGTTGTGTGGTGTCTCTGGAAGGATCCGGTCCTTGTGGTGTGCTATTGACTCCTCCTAACACCTGCCTAGGTGTGTGATTGGTTTGTAAAGCTCGTTGTTTTTGGCGGGTAAATTTAAAAGAAAATCTCTACTAAGGATCTGGAGGATCTTCCTGTGTGTGTGTGTGTGTGTCTTCGGTCAGGGTGGAGTGGAAGGATCCGGTGTAAATAGTTAACTCAAAGAAGGTGGTGCCGTTCCCCCATGTAGTTGTCACTTGACCGGTCAGCACCTGAGTGACCACGAGTCCGATCATCGGTGTAACGAGTAGCGGATAATCTACTAGTGCTAACAACAGACAACCGACCCTTTTCTTTAAAATATCAAAACTTATCAAAACTTATCAAACATATCAACAACAAAAAAACACAGAGATGTACATGCACAATGTGGAACAAAAAATCAATACTGATTTTCCTAATAACTAATCCAGGGGATTATCGTCGTCGTAATGAACTAGGTGGGTTATTAATAATGCTTTATATAAACCGGGCGGGGTGGTCGGGGCTAGCGTGGGCGACGGACGCGGGAACGGTCGCGGGCGGCCGGCGTGGGGGCGGTCGCGGGGCTCGGGCGCGCGGTCGCGGACTCGAACCCCATAAAAATACGTCGCATAGGTAGGTAGGTGGTCATTCGTAGTCGTGGATCCTAGATGGAAACATCCTTTTACCTCGATGATTGCTGGACCAACAGGATGTAGTAAATCCGTCTTTGTACAACAGTTCCTGGCCCATCTCCCAGACATGGTCGACCCGATTCCAGAGGAGGTTATATGGTGCTACGGGGAGTGGCAACCCATGTACGAGACTATGAAGGGTGTCCAATTTAACGAGGGACTGCCCGACGTGGAAAAATGGACTGGGGATAGACGGCGGTTAGTGGTTATAGATGACCTAATGTCCGAGACAGATGATAGAGTGACCAAACTGTTTACCAAGGGTAGTCATCATCGTAATCTCAGTGTCATGTATATAGTCCAGAACATTTTTGGTAAGAACAAAGAACAAAGAACTATCAGTCTGAATTCGCATTACCTAGTAGTGTTTAAAAATCCTCGAGACGGATCGCAAATTGCCAACCTGGCCAAACAAATGTACCCAGGCCGCGTGTCATATGTCCAAGATAGTTTTAAAGACGCGACATCGACGCCACACGGATATTTGTTATTCGACCTTCGACAGGAAACACCGGATCAGCTCCGTTTACGCAGTCGTATATTTCCTGACCAGCACCAAGTTGTCTACGTCCCCAAGTAATATGTCCAACCGAGTGAAACGGCACGGGCCCATGCTGCGGTTTCTGGGTGAGGCAAAGCCAGCCGCCGTAAAAGCCGTAATTAAAACGGCTTCCCCGGATCTCGTCCAATCAATATGTGAATGCTGTCACAATGTCTTAAAAGGGAATGTTCCCCTGACACCGAGTCAGAAGCGACGGTTGCAGCGACACAAAAACAGTCTGAGAGCGCTCACGGGTAAGAAACTGTCGCTCAAGAAAAGGAAACAGATCCTGCAACAAGGTGGTTTCATAGGTGCCTTACTCGGCCCAATTCTAAATGTGTTGAAGGGTATTGTGGGATTGTAATGCCAAGAAAATGCTTCTGATCGACCCTCGGTTGCTAGAAAGACCCTATACACCACCCGACACACTAAACGATAGCCTGCGTGACTTGGACCAACAAATGCGCCAAGTCCTGGAGAGTGAAGATCTGCCACCTCGTGAAAAAGCCCGAGTATACCAACAAACCTTGCAGCGATATCTGAATCGACTAGATGAGTACAGACACAAGCCTTTAGGCCTAGTGGATATCAAAAAACAAAAACCCGAAGTCAGCCCTTTACCCGAGACAACCAGTCAAATAACCGAGACACCTAGTCAGCCTATTCAAGTAAGCGAACCCAAGAGTCAAGTAACCGCCCATACTCCAATAACACCCAAGAGTCAAGTAGTTGAGACCACTCCAGCGTATAAGCTCAGACGAAAGAAGAAGCCGAATAAGTTAACTACGCCCAAGTGGGAAAAATGGCCGCGCAATTAAGAAAGTATTACTACGATCCCCAGCAGCCGGGAGCCTATGGCGGGGCCACCGCCTTAAAAAGAAATTCTAAACTGAATGCTAAGCAAATAGAGAAATGGTTACGTCATCAGGACACGTATACTTTGCATAAACCGATCCGTCGGCGTTTTCAGAGACCTCAGACCATAACCGGTGGGATAAATCAACAGTTTCAAGCCGACTTGATAGATATGCGCCTATTACAAAGATACAACGATGGTTTGTCGTATCTAGTGACCTGCATCGATGTGTTTAGTAAATATGCCTGGGCCATCCCGATCCAGAAGAAAACGGGGAAAGCGCTGGTGGAGGCTGTGAGTAAAATCTTTGCTGATAGACAACCGGTAAACTTTCAGACCGACAAAGGATCGGAATTTGTCAACCAGACCTTCCTAAAATTTCTGAAAGACCGAGGTGTGCATTTCTTTACCACCGAGAATGAAGACGTTAAGGCCTCTATAGTGGAAAGATTCAACCGGACGCTTAAAGAAAAAATGTGGCGGTATTTCACCAAGACTAATACACTGCGCTATGTCGACGTCATAGATAAACTGATCAGCAACTACAACGGTTCATATCACAGAAGTATTCGCATGGCCCCCCGACAAGTCAGCTATACTAATCAAGAAGAGGTGTGGCATAACTTGTACCACCAGCCCGACGGGTCAAGAAAAGTACATTTTACAGAAGGGGACCGAGTCAGACTGGCTCAACCCAAACAACCTTTTAAAAAGGGCTATGTGCCGTCGTGGACAGAAGAATTGTTTACCGTCAGTCGTATAAACCAGACCAGTCCGGTGACGTATGTGCTAAAAGACGATTCGGGCGAAGAACTACGAGGCTCATTCTATCGAGAAGAGATCCAACCAGTCGGAGATAAACAAGTGTATCGGGTTGAAACCGTCTTACAAGAAAGACGAAGGAGAGGTGGTGGTAAAGAGTATTTAGTGAAATGGTTCGGTTATAATTCGTCATTCGACAGCTGGGTCTCAGACCTAACTAGATACCGAGGCTAATGGACGAAGACATTGCGGAAACTACTGTACTTCGCCCACAAAATAACCCACCCAGCGAAAGAACCTCGTTCTGGTCGTTTTTTGGTCAACGGGTGCCGCGAACAGAGATTGTTTTCTTCTGTCAGATGGTCGTTATATACACCGTTATCGGCGTATCACTATTCAATCTGAGTCGCGGCAGCGCCGAAGCATCTGAGGGAAAGCTGTGGATTGCGCTAATGAGTAGTTGTCTGGGTTACATGCTACCTAACCCTAAACTATGAGCTTCTACGTGACATTACCGAGCAATGCTTCACCGAATATGTTTCCAAACAACAACCCGGGTCACTTTTTCGTCAAGTTGCCGCAGACTATTGATGTGACCAAACAATACGAAGTGGGTTTGGCCTAAATTCAGTTTCCCAACTACTACTGCAATGTGTTAGAGAATGAAGTGTGGTTCATATACATACCACCACAGGGGAAACATCCCATAAGAGTGGTGTGTCCCCCGGGTGTGTACAGCTCACCAGCTGGTTTTATAGAGGAACTGAATCGACTAGTGAAAGGGGAGGAAGAGCGTGACAGGGCGCGTCCAGATCGGTTAGTGAAAGAGACTGATGACAAGGTGACAGATTCTATTATAACAAGGCCTTGAAGAGAGCCCTCGTGAAACTATTCGAACCGGGGGCCACTGTTAAATTTAGCGACAGATTGAGAAGCATTTTAGGTTTTCCCTCTGGCAAGGTGACGGACGCCAACCCCCTAATGGAAGGCGAGGTGGTGGTAGAACTGAATAATGACATTCAAAATGTCTACGTCTATTGCGATCTCATAGCAGCGAGACCAGTCGGAGACGCCATGGTCCCACTACTAAGGACTGTCCCGATCTTGTACCAGCGCTCGGCCTCGGTATTTCGCATCTATGATAAACCACACTACGTGCCACTGATTCGGTATTCTTTCGACATAGTGGAGATCCTTTTAACCACTGAGACGGGGACAACGATCTCATTCACCAGCGGAACTTCAGTGCTGACGTTACATTTTCGCACGCGGAAACATTCAGACCTAGAATAATGGTGAAATACGTGGCGTTACGTCGAAGTACCAAAATGTACGAGGACTTTTACTGCAACCAAGCTGGCCATGGCATGCCAGTGTTTGTGGGTGGCAGGAGTCAGAGAGGTCGTGGTATCGGTAGTTTCTTCAGTGGACTCGGCCGCACAATTCTACCCTGGTTAAAGACAGGTGGTAAGGCCTTACTCCGAGAAGGTCTAGGTACAGGCTTGAAAGTGGCCCAAGACGCTCTAGCTGGTAGGAACGTTGGAGAAGCCTTTAAAGACCACGCCAAACAAGCCGGTCAGCGTTTACTGCAAGGCGCAGCCGATCATGTTAGCCAATCGGGTAGCGGTATTAGAAGAAAAAGACGACCAGCGCCACCTGGTGAGCCGAGTAAACGTATAAAACTAAGTGCTGGTCCTAGTCGGGCTCATAAGAAGAAGTATTCGGATATCTTCGCATGATGGCTCTGATTCATCCCAACTCGTGTGAGTGTCTGCATTCTGGTTTGGATCTGTTTAGTGTGCCTCCGACACAAACGGCCGTAGAAGAGGGGCAGTGTGTGGAGATACACCCGCTCGCATCTCTAGCACCAGGCGCACCTATAGAATTTGCTATATCTGGCGCCAGTGAAGAGTATCTAGACTTATATAATACCTTCTTACACATCAGAGCTAAAGTCACACTACCCAACCGCGATAAACTACCACCCACAGCCGAAGTGGCCCCCGTCAACTATTACTTACACAGTCTGTTTTCACAAGTGGATGTCTCACTCAACGACACGCTAATCACCCCGAGTGAGAACACATACCCATATAGAGCCTATCTGGAAGCCACACTGAATCATGGGGAAGAAGCCAAGAAGAGTCATCTCTCAGCCGCCCTCTATTACTACGATACAGCTAAATTTCTCGATGAGATTCAAGGCGATAACAACAAAGGTCGAAACACCCGACGACAACTAGCCAGCGAGAGCCAAGAAATAGATATGATGGGTCGACTACACGTCGATATCTTTGCGCAAGACCGTTACATGATAAACGGTGTGGTTGTGAAAATTAAGCTGACTCCATCGAAAGCTACCTTTAACCTAATGGCCCCCGACGACACCTTTGCTTATTCATCCGTTATAACACATGCCACACTGGTGGTTCGTAAAGTCAAACTAAATCCAGCCGTCGCTCTCGCCCATGAGAAAGCCTTGATGAGAGCCAATATGAAGCTACCGATCAAGCGTGTGGCGCTGAAAACATTAGCTATCCCCCAAGGGATGTTATCTCACACTCAAGATAATCTGTTTATGAGTCAAACACCCATCCGTATCGTGGTTGGCCTAATAACATCAGCCGCCTTCAACGGTACTTTTAAAGTTAATCCTTATAATTTTCAAACCTTTGGGCTGACGTATCTGAACGTAACAGTCGATGGGCGATCTGCCACCAGCAAACCGTTAACGATGGACTATGAACGTAATCAATACGTACGAGCCTTCTTTGGCACTAATATAGCCATGGGTCTGGTGGGCAAGGACGCCGGTAATTCCATTGACTATATGCAATATAAACATGGGTATACTCTGTATGCCTTTGACCTGAGTCCCAGTTTACTGGACGGAGATCAGTTTGAGATGCCGAGGGCTGGTCCCCTAACCCTGGAATTTAAGTTCAACACACCCACCCCAGAACCATTACAAGTTATCGTCTGCGCCGAGCACGACGGGATAATTGAAATATCCAAGACCAGGCAAGTGCTAACAGATTATGCTTCATAATGGACACAGAACAGATTACCAGTCTACTTCTAGCGGATAGATATGTTCGACGGGTCCAGGTCAGAGTATGTGCTCGTGATCAGTTACCTACACAAATAGATAGAACTAAACCAGCTGCTTTGGTGATAAACACTGACCCCAGTGATCAACCTGGGTCCCACTGGATCGCGCTGTATTACGATGGGTTAGGCAAATGTGAATACTTTGATTCGTTTGGGCTACCACCCTTACACGCTGACATAAGCAAGTTTATTGAGAAGTATTCACTCAGACCACTAATGTACAACACCCGGATCTTACAAGATGTAATAAGTAACACCTGTGGCCTGTACGCTATCTATTTTGTCAAGCGGAAATGTCGAAGGTGGAGTATGCCACGTATTCTGCAGGCGTTTTCAAATAAACAACGGGTCAATGACCGGATTGAGGGTCGATTAGTCATCTTTTAATAAAGGTTAACCACCTGTTACCACAAACCTTAATATAGGTCGACTGCTTCTGGTTATGGCTCGTTGAAACCGGTTTACACGTGGCTAAACGACTGGTATATAAACCCGTGGCTGAGACCAGTCGCACACCGTGAATCGAAGATGACTACAGAACTCAAGACTGTACCAGCTAACTCCGTCTATATGACTCGTGGCGGTGAAACCGTTCGACCCGTGGGGGATGGTGTCAAGGCAGTCTTTGTCTCATCCTTCAGAGGTACGACTACGTTGCATATACGCCGCTTCTTTGGTGAGTCTGATAAAAAATACACGACCAAGATGGGTCTGACACTTACTCGCCAAGAATACGAACAATTGATAGCGATGCAAAGTGGGATTCTAGCTGATTTTGATAGACTCTTATCCATTCAAGGTGCTAACGGTGTTCAAACCAAGCCCATTACTAATCAAATCAAACCAGTCACTAAGAATGTTCAAGCCAAGCCAGTCACTAACAGTGTTCAACCCTACCAAGACAGCCAAGTCACCAACACATATCAGGCCTACAATAATCAACCCAGCTACCAGACAGGTGATGAAGCCGATGACAACCAGATGTTTGATAAAGCCGACAACAGCCAGATGTTTGATAGTCAACCAACATACAGTCAGATGTGTGATCAGAGCCCACCAGCCCGGAGACCAGCAGCCCTTGACTACTCAGACAACTGTATACCACTGGGTGATCCAAGAAAGAAGAGACAACGTGTATAGCTATCCATCTATGAAAATTAAAACAGAAAAAATGAAAATCTTTGTCTTTGTTATTTGTTTTGTACCATTTTTTTGTAAACATTTGTCCTTTTGACATTCTTCTGGTGTACTTGGCTCGTTGGCAAATATTTGTGTATGTGTACTTTTTATGTATTGTACTTGTGTATGTGGGTCTGTCTCGCTATACCACTGTGTGTTTGTGTATTTATTCTTGTCTCTCTGTTCCAATGTGTACTGGCGTTCCACTGTGTGCACGTCTCGTTTTTTATTGTCTCTTTGTGTGTATCAATTGTTCCACAGCCAATATTTAAGTACAAATCAGCAGCCACGACAACCATGAAGACAACTGCACAAGAACGATAACAGACCAACGAAGATGAATGCAAGACAACATATACCACAGAGACACGAAGACCTCGAAGACGACTACAAGACACCAACGAAAACAATATATAACCGACATGAAAATCAGAAACATAATAATAAAACACGATATCAGCCCTACACTAAAAAATCAACATAGTCATCAATAGCATAAATTATTTATTAACCTTCGATAGGGTACTCATGTAAATGGCAAGCAGTATTCAAACACTTTTTATTAATACATTTCCACATAAAATATGGATACAAAATGCAGTTTAAAGTTCACACGTTTACTGGGTACACTTCAATAGTGTGTTACCATACGTACACATTTCCAGGTAAAAAAGCTGGTGGCAAAAATATGTCATTCTATGTATTACACCACACGCACATTGGTTGCATAGTTCAGTGACACAAGTACACATGTCTAGGCTGGCCAGAAATTTTTTTCTTTCAAATATTTTATTAACACTTTGGCAAGGTAAAAACTGGAGTCATTTCAATTATTAATCCATACACCCATTATTTAGTGGTGGTATACATTAGTAAAAACGTGATTCATATATAAAAGTAGAAAACATGCATATAAAAACATGACATATATGTACACGATTATTTTCCATATAAAAGTATGAATTACAGGTACAAAATTATTATCCATATGAAATATAAGTATCTGGCCCTTGTTTCACTAGTGTAGTGTTGTGGGGTTAAATGTTGAGTGGTGAAGTGGTGACATTGTCTGTGTGTACTTCTCGTTTAATGTAGAGATAGGATAGAGAGTTTCTGTGTTGTATGTATGTATAGATGGCAGAGTTTTGTATTTTGAAACCTACATTTGTTCCCCCACTCGCTGTCTGTGTGTCGAGCACATCTAAAAAGGTCTGTCTGTCTAGGTGGGTGTTGTGTTGTTTGGTGAGCCCTTTTGTACTGGTTTTATTGTAGTCTCCAAAACAGTGATATGTCTTACTACACAAGGACGCCATTCCAGTTCCCTCATATTCTAATTTAAATAACCCCGGGGTTCTCCTTTGATAGGCTCTAACATCCTAACAGGCCTGACATATCTCATCAGTAACTGTATGTTTGGGGCATGTCTCAGACGGGAACCAAGAATTATAGACCTTATCGTATTCTTCTCGTAGGTGTGGTCTAACTGCTTCTACTAGTGTGGGTGTGCTAAGTGCTAAATATAAACTATCCGTATCCATTTCACATAACTGAAAATCTGTCCTATCAATAAATATGTCTAGGAAATCATAATAAAATTCTAACATTCTCAATTTGGCATACTGGTAAACGAAAAAACCTATCTGTAAAGGGAGATCCCACACTGTCCTCTTTTTATAACATTCAACCTCAAAAAGGTCGTCGGTCAGTTGTGTCATTTTTTTGAACAGGGGATTGTTCACTAACTTTTTCGTATCAGCACCCTTACAGTATGATACGTCTGCATGTTTGGCCTTGTTGGTTAGGGTTTTACCATAAGCGGCATTACCCAACAACTTCATTGTCTCGGCCTTAATGGTCGGACCATCAACACTGTCACCTTCGCGTCTGGCATCAGACACCTTATCCCCAAACACTTGGAAGCAGCTAACAGGTGTATACTCAATAATTTGGTACATGTTTGTGACTACTAGACCATGTCCCAGGTACCATTTTAATAATGGTGTGGCCAACAAGATTTTTTCCCCGCTATAGCTACCTATAAGTGTCCGTCTGGCACTTGTCAACAATTTATGTGACTCGGCGTACTGACGCATAAAGTCACCTATATGTTCTCTACCCACCTCAATGTTCTTGAAGATGGGTGTCATCTCTGAGAAATGGTCTTTAAGGTCAGCTGACACCTCGATATCACATTCGACTAACCCAAAGAGTGTCTCGGCTTTTACAGCCTCGAGAATATTCTCTGGGGTTATGGGGAAACGTTGAAACCAGGGTCTGGTGGTGGGGAAGTTCGTCTTCATGAAATGTTGTAGGTCGCTGTCAGTCGTTTTTAGCGTTTGCCATTCACACTCCCATATTTCTTCTACACTAACTTTAGCTTCTTTAACTAGATATTCATGTATCTGTTGTGTCCTGTCAACTTTTTGTTGTTTACGGGGTTAACGTCTCTATTCTTGGTCAAGGGACAGTCGAGTGGCCGTGAAATAAACAGCCATGGAATTGGTAAGCTGTTGTATTCTTCTTATCCCAACCATCTACTCTAATATGCCTATTACCCAACGCCATTTCACCCCCACTAAACTGTGTTTTCAACTCTATCTGCTTTGTGTGTTGTACCCACGCTAACCATTCCCTACTCTGTCGTGCAAACCTGTTAATCTTGGGTGCTCTAAACCCCTTGTCTGCTTTTCTAATCGTCGGGAAATCTGTTGGCATTTTTTGCATAATAGCCCACATGTAAAGGGCATTAGCGTCATAGCCTTTTACACTCTGTACTGGTTTATCCTGTCTACCTCTGATGTGTGTTATGTCTGCTTCGTGGTGCCTATGAAAGATTATTGAGGGACCCCCTACAATATTGTTTCTAATGGTGTCATGAACTTCTTTCTGCCGAATACCACATAACGAAAATGAGACGTCTTTGGGGAGGGTCCTAAACAAATACTTTAAAGTAACCCCGGGGACAGAAATGGCATCCTTAAACATGTCTACCCCTAACTCACCATAAAACGTAACCTGTTTTTGTAGTGCGTTAAGAAAAGGACCTACATCTTTGTTGTTGTACCAGATTAGAAAATCTGCCATAGTGGTCATCTGGTACTCGCCCCAGATCTTCTGACACTCCTGGTACTCTTCGACTGTAATGTTAGTGTTTTTAAGGTTGGAGAAAAATGCTGCGTGTGGGGGTAACTTTGTTTCTTTTAACTTATCTAAGTGTGATGTAATCGTAACAAAAATGACCTTTTGTCTCGGGGACCTTGTATGCGGCTAAGTATTTGGCATAGCTGAACCCTGGCGCTAAATAGTTGCTAATATCTAAGAATTTTAGTTGTTCAGTGGCGATACACATAAAGTTATTGTTTCTCTTCACTGCAAATTTTAGAGGGAACTTTTTAGCACAGTAAGAAATTAAATATGGTTTAATTATATTAAGATCATATTTCCCCGAGTTGAATCCTATCACCGGAAATTCTTTCAGATAAGCATCAAACCTATCAATTAATTTGGTTTCCTGTCGTTCCTCTAATTTTTTATACACCTTATCGAAAGACACCCGTAGTTCCGAATACGCTGACTCAGCGACTTGAGTCAGATACTCAACCATTCGGTCGACTTACTGCTGGGGGTCACCTGATGTGATAAAGCATACATGTCAGTCCAGCCCGGGGACATTGGAAGCTACTGAACAACTAAGTGGGATGTGTTTTGCTAAGAATTTCGTCGATTTCGTTTCCCCGGGCAGAGACTTACTGTCAAAGTAACATTCGTAGTCGAATGTGGCCTTGAATGGGTATACATAGTTAGGATCTACTGGAAGCCCGTGCTCTGACAGTATTTCGCATATGGTCTGCGGTGGATTATAGACCCCGCCTTTATACCATTCTTTTGTCTCACCCCCATTACAGGTGTTACGGTGTCTTTCCATTTTGCACAACACATTCCATAACTTCCCACATTTATCACAGGCAATGGACCGAGCTACCTTATTAATATCCTTAATATACATGAAATGGTCTTTAAACAATAATAGTCGTAATGTATCCTCATGTTTCCCACTACCTCTAAGTTTGGGGACCAGGGCCTGGGTCTCGTTGAACTCAAAAATATCGATATTAAGACCAAAACATTGTTCTAAATTTGGGATGTCAATTAATTTAACCCCGGGAAAATTAACAATGGAAGCTATACTTTGATGTGTTCGCCACTGTTCAGTTAAATCCCGTGTGCGTTTCCTAAGAGCGCTAATTTTCGCACCTCTAAATAACGCCAGGGCTCTTAAAAAAAAACAAAAATTGTCTGTGTATGGTTTAGAGTGTTTTTTATCGCATTGCAGTGTGTTAATGGATTTATTTTGTGTGATGTGTGTGGGAATGTCAGATAGACAGCAACCTATGGGGAACTCGGGGATATGAAAGATGTAAAATGAGGTGGCCGCTACTGTTTCTATTGTGTACTTTGTGTTTGGGCGTTGTTGTGTAGTGTAAGTAAGAATATCGTGTTCGTGTACGGTGTTGATAAAAGCGTCAAAGTCCTTTCTGTTGTTTATTACGTCTGGGAGAGGTAGTACAGAGGCGTTGTTTGAAGAAGCATGGAAGAAGTGAAAGTCTTGTGTCTCTCGATGTCTAATGACTGAGTGGTGGCTAAGGTTTATATTAAAGCGACTAGTTTGAGTGTTGAAGATTTTGTTCAAGGTAGGTGTCCAGTTGATAGGGTGCATTGTCTGTGGACTAATAAAGACGGTGTAGACAGACAGATACTTGTTGATTTTGTGGTGTGTTTTGATGGCTTCCCATTTGGCCCTGTATGTCTGTTGTAGGGCTGGTGGAAGTGTGTGTATTGAATATAATTCTTCAGCTTCTAAAATGGCAGATTCGTCGTCTACTAATTGTTCTAGAATATTTGTGTCGTGTTTCTGTTTTTTAGAACTACGTGTCTGTGTTGTGACTGGTCTTTTGCGTGATGATGATGATGATGATGATGATGATGATGATGATGATGATGATGATGATGATGATGATGATGATGATGATGATGATGATGATGATGATGATGATGATGATGATGATGATGATGATGATGATGATGATGATGATGATGATGATGATGATGATGATGATGATGATGATGATGATGATGATGATGATGATGATGATGATGATGATGATGATGATGATGATGATGATGATGATGATGATGATGCGGTTGTGGTGTCCATAGGTGTTGTCTGTTGTGTGCCACTGTGTGTACCATATGTTGTGTCCATGGGTGTTGCGTGGTATGTGCGTATGTGTTTTGGTATGTTGTCCTTTCTACTGAATGGTTTTCCACATATATGACACGAGTGTCTTTGTTCAATGCTGGCATGAACGGTTCGAAGATGCCGAGCAAGATTGTTACGTAAGGTGAAGACTTTCCCACATGTGACACACGGGTGGCTTTCTTTCTGAGGGGTCGACATGCTTCTGGTTGACAATACCGTAAAGGATGAGGTTTGTAAGTTGATAGTAGTAATTTAGTACAAGGTCTTTATATGTTAGTCCCCTTTTGCTTTTTATGGTAGCCTGAATTCAAGAATACGGATTCTTTCAACACGTTGACAATGTACGCCTGTGAAAACAACGAGAACAAGAAAGCATTGAGTGACCAGCAATATTTTGTTTATTTTCATATTTTAAATGCTCTACTGAATGATACCATACGTCTATGTGTAATACACTTTGTGCTGAGTCTCCATGGGCACAGTGACATATATAAGGTTAATATTTATAGTCAGTATGACATTAAACATATTTTTTCTAACTTGAAAAGAACACATTCAATATAGTGTGAAACAGTCTGTAGGCATTATATTTGATGATGTCAATGTTGAAGCACTTAGGCGAGGTGGGTCAAGTTTTGTTAACAATGAACATGAACGACGACATGATATGTTTGAGTTAAATTAACCGACAGCTGGGTACATAGAAATGAAACGCGTACAAAGGCAATCACTCCATTTGTACAGAAGGGACACCAACCATCAGTGTCTATAAGAAAGAGCGAGAGGGTCGTTTGCTGTCTTCTTATCACTAGTCTGTGACCTATTGCCCTTTGGTTATATCTAACAGAGATAACAGTAATCACACATACATGTACACATACATATTTACAGATAACACACACACATGTAAACATACATATACTTGTACACATTCATACATATACACACACATAATACCTGCTTCTAGTATCACCTCACGTATGGTGTTTATTCACTTGGGTAGAAACAAGGCTTTGTTGAATGTCGACAAGATCGACTTGCTGGTGGCGGTCCTTCGATAAGTTAGATATATGGCGATCTGTGGAAACATGGCACAAAACATTACTATTCACCTCCAGCAAGACACTCTGCAGCACACATATACATACACACACATACAGACAAACATACACATACATATATAGATACATGCACACACACACACACACATACAGACAAACATACATATACATACATACATGCACACACACACACACACACACACACGTCTATACATATATACACATACATATAGACAATATACATTCACATACATATACACATGTACACATACACCCATACATACACGCATACGTGTATACATATAAACACAAATATACAGACACACACACACTCACAACCGTATATACATACACATATATACACATACATATAGACAATATACATTCTCATACATATATACATGTACACACACACACACACACACACACACACACACACACAACCGTATATCCATAGACATATATACACATACATATAGACAATATACATTCACATTCACATACATATATACATGTACACACACACACACACACACACACACACACACACATACACACACACACACATGTACATTCAACTATATCTACATACATATAGACATTCAGACATACAGACAGACAGGGAGAGAGAGAGAGAGAGAGAGAGAGAGAGAGAGAGAGAGCGAGAGAGAGAGAGACGTATAAACCGACACGTATGCTCACACACGAGCATATGTTTTACCAGCGAGACATTATACTCACCTATTGCAACTATGGTCCACGTCTGGTTTTCCTCCAATGTATCTTCTTCAGCGGCCTGGGAGAATGTGGCTTGTATAGCGAATATTCCCAGTATTTATAGTGAGTTGTGGTGATGTGGACTACACCAGCTGACACCATCATTGCGCCGCGCACAGCAATGATGATTAATCCTATAAGCTCCTACCGGTAATTATGAGAATAATCGTGAGTAGCGTTATTGATTTTTATTGGGTGCCCGTCAATAGGTGTTAAGCTCTTAATCCTCTATCGACATTCATGTGGCCTTTTATTAATATCACGATCTATTTGCAACCGCGGATATATCAATAACATTAGTAACCCACCTAGTTCCTTACGACGACGATAATCCCCTGGATTAGTTGTTAGGAAAATCAGTATTGATTTTTTGACCCACATTGTGCATGTACATCTCTGTGTTTTTTTGTGTGTGGATATTTTTGATAAGTTTTGATAAGTTTTGATATTTTAAAGAAAAGGGTCGGTTGTCTGTTGTTAGCACCAGTAGATACCCCGCTACTCGTTACACCGATGATCGGACTCGTGGTCACTCAGGTGCTGACCGGTCAAGTGACAACTACATGGGAGACGGCACCACCTTCTTTGAGTTTACTATTTACACCGGATCCTTCCACATCCACCCTGACCGAAGACACACACACACACACACACACACACACACACACACACACACACACAGACACACACACACATGAAGATCCTCCAGATCCTTAGAAGAGATTTTCTTTTAAATTTACCCGCCAAAAACAACGAGCTTAACAAACCAATCACACACCTAGGCAGGTGTTAGGAGGAGTCAATAGCACACCACAAGGACCGGATCCTTCCAGAGACACCACACAACCAGCTGGAAGGATCCTGAGCGGATCCTTCCGATCCTTCAGATCCTTCTCCTTGGGGCTAATAGTTAACATATATAACTACTTGCAGGGACTAGGATGGGCAACTCTGTTCTTCTTGGCGTTTTGCCATTTCCTTACAAAACTGCGTGTATTCACCCAAGACTTCTCCACCTCAATATTCCACCAAGGTGGCTGCTCTCATATATATATATATATATATATATATATATATATATATATATATATATATATATATATATATATATATATATATATATACTAGCTGACCCGGCCCGGCTTCGCCCAGACCCTGGTGGGGAGCATCTCATTTAATTCATATAAGTAGTCATATAAGCTCCAGTTAGTTAGTTAGTTAGTCGACAGATCATCCTCGTTGCACATCGGACCATTCAGTCCATAAGTGCTCGGATCCCCTCCTCAGCAAATCCCGCAGCGTGTAGCGGCTAACGACGCCAGTTCTGTGTTGGTTTATCAATCTTCTTTGGCTTCCTGCGTAGTGTTCTTGTTTGGCCACCCCTCTTTTAATTTGCTGCTCTCGCAGTCTGGCCATTGTTGTAGATTCACAGTCATCACTTGGTTCTTGCAAAAGTCTCACTTCTCGTAGAGCATTCAGAATGTCAGCCTGGTCCATGGCGCGTCCGCCCTCAACAGTAGCCTCACCTGCGAGCTTGTCAGCCCGCTCATTTCCTTGTACTCCCGCATGCCCTGGCACGAAGATGAAACTAATCTTTGCCAGCCGAGACCGCTTCAGAGGCAGCAACCATTCTCTTCGGATCGACCCCTCCTCTATCCTCTTGATCATGTTCATTGAGTCGCTAAGGAAACAAGCCCTAGTGAATGTCTGTGTCTCGAGCCATGTTATTGCTTTACTTACTGCCATGACTTCCATGGTCAGGCTACTTGTGGTTTCAGTGAAAGCACCAGAGTCCTCCTTCACAATTCTCCCTCCGGCCCGAGCTGTAAAGGCCCATGAGCTTCTCACATGTCGGATGACCGACCCATCTGTGTAGATGACCGCGTCACTGTCTAGCGAATTCTCGAAAATCAACGCTTGTACTTCAGCCTCAACAGCAGCCGGATTTTCTTGTCTGCATTTTCTATCTAGTTGGATGCAAACTGAAAAGGATGTGCAGAAGTCTGTTGGCACTTGCACCCACTCCTCGCCAGGTTCTAAGTCCTCAAGTGAACACACCTGTTGAAGAATGTCCTCGGCTTGACCCATCCACGACCGTCCTCTTTTTAACCTGCTGCCCTTCACCTTCCTAATTTCACTATGCAGTGGATGCTGTGTGTTTGCGTTAATTCTGAGGTAGGCGCGTGCCCTGCAAACTTGCATTCTCTCTTCAATGGTTGGAAAATCAAGAAGGTAGCGCATCGCCCTGCATGCTGTATCTCTTGTACATCCAAGAATAATGCGCATAGCTTCATTCTGTATCCTTTCCATCCTTTCTATCTGCTTATGGCTGACAGTCAGGATTGCCATTGCATACTCCAAAACAGACATGACCAGCCCCTCGTACAGAAGACATAGATGGCGCTGCTCACAGTTTGCTGCCGCCATCACCCGCATCGCTGCCAAACCCCGCTTGGCCTTTGTTATCACCTGGTCTATGTGCACATTATAAGCAAGGCTTCGATCAAACCGTATCCCCAGGTAATTCATTGCCTGCGTTCTTTCCACCGTCTCTGAACACAGCATTACAGTTGGTGTTGGATTGTTGACAATATGATTATTCAACGAGAACCAAGTCACTGTTGCCTTTGTTGGGTTGACCATTGCCCCAGCTTCATCAAACCAAGTACTTATGCGATTGAGTTCGGTTTGTAGCTCCACAGCAACCTCCTCTCTATCCTTACCCTGACGATACACTAAAACATCATCGGCATATGACAATGTCCTGCCAGGTCCAGTGATCTGCTCACTGGTGATTCTCACTGTGTAGGCGTTGAACAGTACCGGAGATAATGGTGATCCCTGTGGTAGGCCAGGATATATTGTTGTTGGTTCAGAAGTCCAACTGCCACATCTAAAAACTACTTTCCGTTGGAAGAGAGCTGCAGCGATCCAACTAAGGAGGAATGGACTTACGTTTAGTTCAAGAAGCTGAAACATTAAAAAATCCAGTGGTACTCTGTTGTATGCGTCCTCAAGATCAATCGCTGCAGCAACGGTTTCAGTGCCTGAGTGGTGGAAAGCTCCAGTTCCCGTTCCCGACAGTTTGTCTGTCTGTCTATCTGTCTGTCTGTCTGTCTGTCTGACCCGGCCCGGCTTCGCCCAGCCCCTGATGGGGAGCATCTCATTTAATTCATATAAGTAGTCATATAAGTTCCCGTTCCCGACTGTCTGTCTGTCTGTCTGTCTGTCTGTCTGTCTGTCAGTCTGTCTGACTGACTGACTGTCTGTTTGACTATGTCCGGCTTCGCCAAGCCCCCGGTGGGGAGCATCTAATTTAGGTCATATAAGTAGTCATATAAGTTCCCGTTCCCGACTGTCTGTCTGTCTGTCTGTCTGTCTGTCTGTCTGTGTGTCTGTCTGTCTGTCTGTCACGGACCGGCTTCGCCCAGTCCCTGATGGGGAGCATCTAATTTAGTTCATATAAGTAGTCATATAAGTTGCCGTTCCCGACTGTCTGTCTGTCTGTCTGTCTGTCTGTCTGTCTGTCTGTCTGTCTGTCTGTCTGTCCTGGACCGGCTTTGCCCAGTCCCTGATGGGGAGCATCTCATTTAATTCACATAAGTAGTCCCATAAGCTCCCGTTCCCGACTATGTGTCTGTCTGTCTGTCTGTCTTTCTGTCTGTCTGTCTGTCTGTCTGTCTGACCCGGCCCGGCTTTGCCCAGCCCCCGGTGTGGAGCATCTCATTTAATTCACATAAGTAGTCACATAAGCTCCCGTTCCCGACTGTCTGTCTGTCTGTCTGTCTGTCTGTCTGTCTGTCTGTCTGTCTGTCTAATAATTTATTGGTTGCAGTTAGAACAACCTTAGATAAACGAAGACCAACTTACAAAAGCATTAGAAAGAGCACTTGAAAGATCTTTACATCTTCCCCAACAATTAACTTGGGTAAATGGAGCGGCAGCAGCAGCATCAGTAGAAGAAGAAAAAGGAGGAGGATGAGGGAGGAGGAAGAGGGAGGTGGAGGAGGGAGGAGGAGGGAGGAGGAGGATGAGGAGGGAAGGAGGGAGGGAGGAGGAGGGAGGGGACGGAGGAGGCGGAGGAGAAGGAAGGGAGGGAGGGAGGAGGAGGAGAGAGGATGTGGAGGGAGGAGGAGGAGGGAGGAGAAGGGAGGAGAAGGAGGGAGGAGGAGAGAAGGAGGAGGGAGAGGGAGGAGGAGGAGGGAGGAGGAGAAGAGAGGAAGAGGAGGGAGGAGGAGAGAGGATGAGGAGGGAGGAGGAGGAGATAGGTGGAGGAGGAGGAGGGAGGAGGAGGGAGGAGTAAAGGGAGGAGGAGGAGGGAGCAGGAGGGAGGAGCGAGGAGGCAGAAGGGAGAGAGGGAGGAGAGGGAGGAGTGAGGAGGAGGAGAGAGGAGGAGGAGGAAGAGGAGGGAGATGGAGGGAGGATAGAGGGAGGAGGGAGGAGGAGGGAGGAGGAGGAGCGAGGAAGAGGGAGGAGGGAGAAAGAGGGAGGACTAGGAGGGAGGAGGAGGGAAGAGGGAGCGGGAGGAGGAGGGAGGAGAAGGAGAGAGGAGGAGAAGAGAGTAGGAGAGCGGAGGAGGAGGGAGGAGGAGGGAGGAGGAGGAGAGCGAGGAGGAGGGAGGAGGGGAGGAGGTAGGAGAGGGAGGAGGAGGAAGAGAGAGGAGGAGGGAGGAGGGGAGGAGTAGGGAGAGGGAGGAGGGGCGGGGAGGAGGAGGAGGGTAGGAGGATGAGGGGAGAGGAGGAGGAGGGGGAGCAGGAGTATAACGCCATACGCTGTAGATAACTGCAGCGAAAAAGGTCCACACATTTGAGAAATATGCAACAATTTTGCATATATAGCAATGCTATTAGAAGTTATGTCCCCTCGCTATATAAACATTATAATGTAAATTAAAATATTTAATAATATTTAAGTAAATAACTGTTTTGATACTAACAATCTATGACAGTTGGCAGCACCGGAATGAGAGGAAGACGTGTAGAAAATTTCATCTCAATCGGATTGGACCATTCGCGAACGCATAAAGGACATACATACATACAGACAGACAGTCTCTTATATATATATATACTAGCTGACACGGCCCGGCTTCGCCCAGACTCTGGTGGGGAGCATCTCATTTAATTCATATAAGTAGTCATATAAGCTCCCGTTCCCGACTGTCTGTCTGTCTGTCTGTCTATCTATCTGTCTGTCTGTCTGTCTGTCTGTCTGACCCGGCCCAGCCCATGGTGGAGAGCATCTCATTTAAATCATATAAGTAGTCATATAAGATCCCGTTCCCGACTATCTGTATGTCTGTCTGTCTTGGGTAAATGGGGGAGGGAGGAGGAAGAGGGAGGTGGAGGAGGAAGAGGAGGGAGGAGGAGGAGGAGGAGACAGGAGGAATAGGAGGGAGGAGGAGGGATTAGGAAGAGGAGGAGGAGTAGGGTGGAGGAGGAGGGGGAGGAGGAGGGAGGAGGAAGAGGGAGAAGGAGGGAGGAGGAGATCGCAGGAGGAGGAGGAGGAGGAGAGGGAGGAGGAGGAGGGAGAGGGAGGAGGAGGGGAGGAGGAGGAGAGAGTAGGCGGAGGGAGGAGGCGGAGGGAGCAGGAAGAGGGAGGAGGAGGAGGGAGGAGAAGGAGGAGGGAGGAGTAGAGAGTGGGAGGAGGGAGGAGGCGGAGGGTAGGAAGAGGGAGGAGGAAGAGGGAGAAGGAGGAGGGAGGAGAAGGAGGGAAGAGGATGAGATGGAGGAGGAGGAAGAGGGAGGAGGAGGAATGTGAAGGGAGGAGGAGGGAGGAGGTAGAGGGAGGAGGAGGAGGGAGGAGGATAGAGGAGGAGGGATGAGGAGGAAGAGGGAGGAGGAGGAATGTGAAGGGAGGAGGAGGGAGGAGGTAGAGAGAGGAGGCGGAGGGAGGAGGAGAATGGAGGAGGAGGGATGAGGAAGAGAGGGAGGAGGAGGGGGAGGAGGAGGGAGGAAGAAGGAGGAGGGAGGAAGACGGATGAGGGGGGGAGGGAGGGGTAGGAGGGGGAGGAGGAGAAGGGAGGAGAAGGGAGGAGGAGGAGGGAGCAGAAGGAAGGAGGAGGAGGAGGAAGAGGGAGGAGGAAGGGAGGAGGAAGAGAGAGGAGGGAGGAGGAAGAGAGAGGAGGGAGGAGGAGGGAGGAAGAGATAGGCGGAGAGAGGAGGAGGAGGGAGGAGGAGGAGTAGGGATGAATAGGAGGGAGGAGAAGGGAGGAGGAGGGATTAAGAGAAAGAGGGGGGAAAGGAAGAAGGAGGAGGGAGGAGGAAGAGGGATGAGGAGGGAGGAGGAGGGAGGAGGGAGGAGGAGGAGGAGGGAGGAGGAGGAGGGAGGATGATGAAGGAGGAGGAGGAGGAGGAGGGAGGAGGGTGAAGGAGGAGGAGGAGGGGGAGGAGGGAGGGGGAGGAGGAGGGAGAAGGAGGAGGAGGGAGGAGGAGAACGTAGGTGGGGGAGGATGAGAAGGGAGGAGGGAGAGGGAGGAGGAGGGAGGAGGAGGAGAGAGGAGGAGGGAGTAGGTGGAGGGAGAAGGAGGAGGGAGGAAGGGGTAGAAGGAGGAGGGAGAAGGAGGGAGGAGGAGACAGGAGGAAGAGGGAGAAGGGAGGAGGAGGGAGGAGGTAGTAGGATGATTGATTGCCATCCCAACAGGTTAATATGTTATCGCGGACCTCAGAGAGAAGTGTCTATGTAGAAGACCATTTCCTGGACGTACGTATTTTGGGAGGGGGAGGAGGGAGGAGGGAGGAGGAGGAAGAAGAAAAAAAAACTACGACAGTTGGCATCTCTGGAATGAAAGGAAGGCGTGTAGAAAATTTCATCTCAATCGGATGGGCCGTTCGCGAGCGTATAAAGGACATACATACAGACAGACATACAGACAGAGATACGCACATCCTAATTTATATATAAGACTAGCTGACTCGGCCCGGCTTCGCCCAGTCCTTGGTGGGGAGCATCTCATTTAATTCATATAAGTAGTCATATAAGCTCACGTTCCCGTTACCGACTGTCTGTCTGTCTGTCTGTCTGTCTGTCTGTCTGTCTGACCCGGCATCGCCCAGTCCTTGGTGGGGAGCATCTCATTTAATTCATATAAGTAGTCATATAAGTTCCCGTTCCCGTTACCGACTGTCTGTCTGTCTGTCTGTCTGTCCGTCCGTCCCTCTCTGTCTGTCTGTCTGCCTGTCTGTCTAATCATTTATTGGTTGCAGTTAGAACAACCTTAGATAAACGAAGACCAACTTACAAAAAGCATTAGAAAGAGCACTTGAAAGATCTTTACATCTTCCCCCAACAATTAACTTGGGTAAATGGAGCGGCGGCAGCAGCATCAGCAGAAGAAGGAAAAGGAGGAGTAGACAACTGCAGCGAAAAGGTGGGTCTGTCTATCTATCTGACCCGGCGTGACTTCGCCCAGCTCCTGGCGGGTAGCGTCTCATTAAATTCATACAATAAAAAAAAGTAACTTAAAAAAATGCCCTTCCACACACCATCCATTATTTTTAATGAAAACGCTTTCTAATCACCTGCATGACTACAGTAACTTCTTAAGCAAAAAAAGATGAGTTACAATGTTATGCATTGTGCATTATTTTTATGAAAACTTTGAAAATGCCTTACAGATTGTATCATTATTTATTATAACTCATATGCCGGTACATAACTATGGACAAAGAGTTTATAAATCTTTGAAAACGATGCCACAATATGACTATAAGTTATACAGAAAAGTTATGCCCCTTGAAATAACTTTTATAGAGTTAGGTCCCCTGAGATATATGAAATTACAATGAAAAATGAAAAATGAAATAATACTGGTCACACTAAAAAAATATTACAGTTGGCATCTCTGGAATGAAAGGAAGGCGTGTAGAAAATTTCATCTCAATCGGATGGGCCGTTCGCGAACAAATAAAGGCCATACGGACAGAGATACATAAATACATACAGAGATACATACGCACATCCTAATTTATATATAAGATATGTGTGTGTGTGTGTGTGTGTGTTTGTTTGTTTGTGTGTGTGATTATAAATCGCTCTGTCTCTGTTATACCTCTGATGTGACGTATATGCACTTATGAATATTGAATAGCCAACTATGTGACTCCACTACCTGTTACCCAATGAAGTCGTTTCTGGACCAATTGAATCTTTAGTGATCAGGGCTGGAGTGTGTGACAGGCTTTCAGAACATAAGGTGTTCTCTGTTCATCGTCGCCGTAGCTTCTGGTCTAGTCGTTGAGATATAACCGGCGTACAGAATTTGTTGTTGCTCAGTCTGGAAATACCGCAATGACACCACAGGACAAACGATAACTCCTCTCAGAATGTTATCTTCTTACACAAGACACCTGTGGACATACCAATGATGATCATTAGAAACATTAACGACGTGATAGAACAATAACTGGACGGGCGAATTTACAGACAAGACGAAGTTCACATTAGCAGTCAAAACTTTACTGAAATTTCCAAAATCAATTTCGACTGCCAACCGAACGGAACGTACCTTTGTGTTCACGATATCATAAAAAAAGTAGCCCACCAACATCTTGCTATAATGACACATAAAAAACAGTGTGGTGGAAGGATGTCTGACAACTCCGGAACACTGAACAGGACAAATACACAAGTCAAACGAATCAACTTAACTCGTATATCTACTGCACGCGTCGCTGGTGACTTTGTGGCTGGCTCCACTTCAGTCTGCAGGAGAGGCTTCAGTTTGAATCTTGACGACTGCCGGTAGTTGGGCTGTTCACACACAAGGTCATCAGTTGAGGCCTACCCTGTCCCGACATCTGTCGACTGGAGACATATGGACCCGATGGGATGCTGATTGGTGTTGAGTAATATGGACTTAATATCGAATGAGACATTGGGGTACGTTCAGCACATTAAGGCCATCTCACTATGCTGCTACTGGTGTTTCGGCATCAGCGTGCCGTCTTACTATAAATTACTTGAATTTAATTACTTCTGCACCACCACTTGGATCCGCTGAGACCCGCGTCTTTGCTTGTCTTATCTCGCTGTAATACACTCTTACAGTGGCCAGATGACGTATGTAGTAATCACACAATGTTCTCAATTCTTGCTGTTAAATGCCTTCCTTCTCGAACAACCTAATATTGCAGCACTGTTAAAATTCACTTACACTAATGTTCACTGCTGATACACAACTTGCTATCGTTCATAAATAACACACTTTGACTTTTAGTGGTAACAACTTTAAAAGGCATCAGTTATCAGTTATCAGTTGGGGTATCTCATTGCTGACAATCCTTTTCGAGCTTTCGTTATGACATAATCGACATGATCTCTGAAGGACAGGCTACGATCAAGCCTCACGCCAAGATATGTCATTGGCTGGGTTTTACTCAAAATGCTCCCATCCATTCTTACTGCCGGCTGGTCTGTGTTCACAATATGGTTGTTTAGGGAGAACTATGTAATCGATGCCTTTTCAGGGTTGACAAGGGCACCGGTATCAGCACACCATGAGGAAATTCGATCTAGTTCGCCCTGCATATCATTGGCAACCGCCTGTCTATCTCGACCCTGTCAATACACGAGAATGTCGAGCAAATGACAGAGTCCTACCCCTCCCGTCCAATTGTTGTTCAGTGATCGGCACCGTATACACGTTGAATAGTACTGGTGACAGTGGTGAATCCTGCGGCAATCCTGAACATATCGTTATCGGCTAAGAAGACCAACTACCGCATATTAGCACCACCTTCCTTTGGAGCAGAACTGCAGCTATCCATCGTACAAGGTGAGAGTGCACTTTCAGTCTGAGGAGATTTGCATCAAGTGCTCGAAGGATACTCTATTATATGCGACCTCTAAGTCTATGGAGACCGCACTATCATTCTTCTTCTTCTTCTTCTTCTTCTTCTTCTTCTTCTTCTTCTTCTTCTTCTTCTTCTTCTTCTTCTTCTTCTTCTTCTTCTTCTTCTTCTTCTTCTTCTTCTTCTTCTTCTTCTTCTTCTTTCTTCTTCTTCTTCTTCTTCCTCTTCTTCTTCTTCTTCTTCTTCTTCTGCTGCTGCTGCTGCTGCTGCTGCTGCTGCTGCTCTCCTCCTCCTCCTCCTCCTCCTCTCCTCTTCTTCTTCTTCTTCTTCTTCTTCTTCTTCTTCTTCTTCTTCCTTCTCTTCTTCTTCTTCTTTCTTCTTCTTCTTCTTCTTCTTCTTCTTCTTCTTCTTCTTCTTCTTCTTCTTCTTTCTTCTTCTTCTTCCTCTTCTTCTTCTTCTTCTTCTTCTTCTTCTTCTTCTTCTTCTTCTCTTCTTCTTCTTCTTCTTCTTCTTCTTCTTCTTCTTCTTCTTCTTCTTCTTCTTCTTCTTCTCTTCTTCTTCTTCTTCTTCTTCTTCTCTTCTTCTTCTTCTTCTTCTTCTTCTTCTTCTTCTTCTTCTTCTTCTTCTTCTTCTTCTTCTTCTTCTTCTTCTTCTTCTTCTTTCTTCTTCTTCTTCTTCTTCTTCTTCTTCTTCTTCTCTTCTTCTCTTCTTCTTCTTCTTCTTCTTCTTCTTCTTCTTCTTCTTCTTCTTCTTCTTCTTCTTCTTCTTCTTCTTCTTCTTCTTCTTCTTCTTCTTCTTCTTCTTCTTCTTCTTCTTCTTCTTCTTCTTCTTCTTCTTCTTCTTCTTCTTCTTCTTCTTCTTCTTCTTCTTCTTCTTCTTCTTCTTTTTCTTTCGTTCGCTTGAAATATGTCTATAACTGCAATGTTGTCTCTTGTATGAATCAGTCTTTTTAGTTCACTCAGCGGTCCATAGAGTTTATCTTCCACAGTTGTCTCTCTAGGCCAGAAGGTTCGCCTGGATATGTTGTAGTTTTGGCAGTCCTGTAGTACGTGCTCTGCTGTCTGTGACGCCAAACCACGCGTGCACATGGCTGTTTCACCAATCATGAATTGTGTATACATGTGATTGCGTAATCTATTGTGTCCTGTTCTGAGGCGCAGAAGAATTACCTGTTCTGGTCTGTCCATAACGTGGTGGTCGTCTTGTGTAGGGTTTGGTGGCCTCCTAACTGATTTGATCATTCTTTTCTTTTGGTGGAATGTAATGGGCACATCAGGCTGTCCTTCTTTTGATCCTTCCTTAGCCAATTGATCAGCTCTGTCGTTCCGGTTACTCCACTGTGGGATGGTATCCACTGCATGGTGACCTTTGGCTGACTGCTAAGTTCAGAAAGTAGTGTGCTTAGATCTGGTAATTTCTCAGAAGTGCCTCTATTACTGATTTTGCATCTGTCAATATCACCATAGGTTGTCTACCATGGCAGGTATTTTGTAATGTCTCTATTGCTATCTTGATTGCCTCAATTTCAGCATCATAGTTATGGCAGTACTTTCCTGTTGGAACTCTGGCTGTGTCCCTAGTATTATTTGGTTATTCTATATACACTCCCGCTCCTCCATTTCGAACAGCATTTTGCGCTGACCCATCTGTGTAGACTCGGATCCAGAGGTCCTGTGGGTATTCGTCATCAAGGAAGCTGAGAGTGGCTGTTCTGCGCTGTACACTGTTCTGTTCTTCCTTGTCAAATATACCTCTCATTTTTGTCTGGATGTGTATCGATAGTCTATGTTCAATTCACGGCGTAATTGCGTGGTAGCCTGATTTCTGTGGAGCGCCTCCTGGCTGGCTGCCTCCGTAAACTTCTTGACCGCCGCATTCAGCCATGACTCTTTGTTACGCCTGTATCCTCCAAGTGTGGGCGAGAAGCAGCCGAGTTGTTCCAAGTCACAAGCAAGTCTGTGTGCTACAATTTTCTCCAGTAGCTAGCCAGCAGTGTTCTGCATTGTAATGATTTTGTAGCCGCTTATCTTGGAATGGTCTTTGTTTCGGTTTTGGCAGCGGCAGCAAGTCTGGGCCTGGGGCAGTGTTAGGTGATTTCTTGAGCATCGCACGTATTGTCTCAGCTGTGATTATGCATTCTTCGTCTGTCCCGACCCCCTCGCACAACTGAGAGAGTGTCGTTGTGGTCCTCTGTCTGGCGGGCTCGTCTTTCTGGTCAGTCTGCTCTATGTAGCGTGCAAGAAGGGATTTACCTTTATCCGCATCCGACTTTGTCCATGTGAGGTCTGTGCCTTGAAAGTCTGGAATACTCCTACGTTGTGCAGCACCGTTCATGCTCTTATGGAGGCGCCAGAATGTCGTAAGAGCTCGCCCGGAGCACACCTTCCTGAAGAACTAGTCCCATTTCTCGGCCTTGGTCTGTTTGGCGCAGGATTTGAATAAAGTCATCGTCCTATGGACCTCAGTCTTCAGGTTCGCCAACTCAACCTGTGGCATGTTAGTCTTTCTGGCTATTTGCCAGTCTTTGACTGCCTGCCTCTTTCCCAGCCATGCCTTCTCGACCTCTCCAATCCACCATGGTGGCTGCAACCATCTTTCTTGTCTCCTGTGAGAGAAAGTTAGTTTTCTTCTTCTGATCTTGCTTATGGCGTCTTGACCAGTTGTCGTACTGGAAGGCATTTGTCTTGTTTCCCTGACTCCTGGCCCTGTCTTTCTCGATCAGGATGATATAAGGGTAGTGGTCACTGTCGTGGTATCCCAGTGTGCCCCACCGGCACCTTGGTGCCATGGTGGGCGACACCAGAGCCAAGTCAATGACGCTGTCAGATTCACCTGGTCGAGTGGCTATTCTAGTGACCTTCCCATCATTCATCGCTCAATGTTGACTGGCGTTGATATTCTAAGTTCTGTTGCGAAACGAGGTCCCCCATCTCTACCGGCGAGCTGTTAGGGGTGTTTACAAGCTAACGCTGACATTTCTAAATGTATGTGCTTAAGAATCCAGTCAACACCAGCTGCGTCACAGGTATGGAGTGAACAGCAATCTTTATTGAACAACAGCAGAATCGGCTATAGCTACGCCGGCACAGTCACGCCGTATTCACGTCCCCACTAGCACCTGACCTGCCTAAACTCCACAGGCTCTCGTCATGACTACTGGTAACGTAATACTGCTCTACTTCCAGTCTGGCAGCTCAACTCGACCGGAGGTCAGCACAGGCCTGTCGACTCGCCCAAGCGACACAGTTGGACTCACTCGTTTTGATGTCGTGTGCTCAGTCGCTTGGTTGCGGTGGCGTCTCTGCTAGCCATTAAAGATCGTTGGTTGTTGCATAAACTATCTTCATGATGGATACTCTCTTTGTTCTCATTAACTTTCAACTCTGGCTCTCTGTTTACTTGCGACGTCGTCGTGATGGCGGTTTTCAGCAGACTGATCTGTGTCCGCCGCTTTCTGCGCCTGCCAGATCCGTCACGTGACCTGAGCTCGCTATCTGATTGGCTCTTAATTTTAGGCGTCTATTTCTTCTAGTTCTTTCTTCCAATTTACTGTGAATATTCCTCACTAATACTAACTAGTTTCTGGACTGTTATCCGTTGAATATTCCAGCTGAACTGACTCATGGCAGTCGTGGTTACACATGTTGAAGAATGTAGGGAGAAGTACGTTAGTGTCATGTTTACATATGGTGAAGGATGTAGAGAGAAGTATGGTTGTGTCATGTTGAAGCATGTAGGGAGAAGTACGTTAGTGTCATTTTGAAAAATGAAAGAAGAAGTACGTTTGTGTCATGTTGAAGATGTAGGGAGAAGTACGTTTGTGTCATTTTGAAAAGTGTAGGGAGAAGTACGTTTGTGTGGTGTTGACACATCAATGTACATGGCACGCGGCGTAGCATAACACGGCACACGAACTCTGTAACACGGACTGCATTAATATCTGGTTAGCTAGAACCATTCATGTTACACACAATCTTATTTGTGGGTAGGTTTTATCGAGTTGATTTCAATGGCATCCGTTTGATTACAAGTCCATATAAATAGTCTAAACGACGTGTGTAAGGAACATTACTTGAAAATTGGCATCAGTAAAACAGAGGTCATGACTATAACCAAAGAAGAAGAAAAAACAATAATGATTCATCTAAAATAAAACACCCCTTGAATCAACCTATCATCAACTGGAAAATCAGAAGACGAGATCGAAAATAAATGCAATAAGGCAAACCAACTCATTGACAAATGGCACAAATACTTAAAAACAAACACGTATCAGTAGACATTAAAAAGGCACTCTACAACACAATATTTCTACCAACCCTATGCTACCAATGCCAAACCTAGACAATGAAAGACAAAAAAAGAAAATGAAAATTACAACAACGGAAATGACATTCCTGAGAAGAATACTCAATGTATCACGATGAGAAAAAATCAGAAATGAAGAATCAGGACTAAAGTGGGGGTTACAGCAGTGCTAGATTTCATCAGAAAACAGCAATTTAAATGGTTGGATCATATAACTAGACTAGCAACTATCAGTATACCACAACAAGCAACGATGTACAGATTAATGGAACCAAAAGAAGTGACCGCTGTGTAAAGGATGGAAAGAGGGAATAACGGAGTCCATGGGAATCTCGATATATGAAGCCTATAAACGGACACTCTCCCGCTGTTTATGCTTCACCTCAACACCGCAAGGTACAAGAGGAACAAGATTAGACCAGATGAGATGCACCTACATGACGCAAAGATGCAGTACATATTCTAGATTCGTTCTTCTAACATTCTACTGGACGACTGCACTCCACGAACGGACTATGTCACTCCAGCGGTAGGAAAGAATACCCATAAGAAAACGACCCTCACTGACAGCTTCGATGAAGACCTGGGTGTCGGCGCTGTCGCTGAGAAATTGAGCGTGTTAATTAAGTTGATCGCACAGCTTCAAGGACCCTGTCGTGTCAACACAGGGTCCCAATCAAGATCTCACCCGCGGACCTCGGGCGCCCTCGCTGGCCCGTCGACATCTCTGACAAAATGAGCAGGAGATCGCGAGTGTTTGAAATTGTCAAACTCCCGAGGGCTTCAGCCGAGCTTAGAAACTTTCTATATTGACATTTTGCCCTCCTTTTCGCCTTCATCTTTCCTCTTCTATTCTTTCTCTCACTAGAAGAGAATTTCTTAGCTGAATCCTGTGCTCTATTTCTCCCCAAGGTTTGTCTCTCGGACGGGCTATTTAATCTGACAACGAAAATTTGAAAGACATTTTCCAGTTTAATTATCTTTCACCAAATTCTCACCCCTGTTCTCAATTCTCCCCCGATCAACTCTTCCCTCTTTCCGGTTCTTTCTCTCGTGTGCAGTAAGAGTGGACGACAGAGAGGCGAGGGTAAAACCTCTCTACTTCTCTCAGATGTGATATTGAAGCTAATTCTCTAAATGTTGAAGGGAGTTCATTTCCTCGGCTGGTAAATAATGTTGCAAGTTTACATCGGTGTCTAGTGGGCGGGGGAGAGGGTAAGGGGTGGGAGAGCATCGGCACAGAATTTCAATGATGAAATCACAAGGTCAGGGATTTGTCCTTCTTCTTCTTCTTCTTCTTCTTCTTCTTCTTCTTCTTCTTCTTCTTCTTCTTCTTTTCTTCTTCTTCTTCTTCTTCTTCTTCTTCTTCTTCTTCTTCTTCTTCTTTTGTCCTACTATTTGAGCCGTGAAGCGGAGTACGGAAGAGGCAATGCCATCTTCTGTGTTTCGCTTTGAACTCAAGCTTAATCCACACAAGTGCTACTTCTTCTAGTGCACTGGCGTGATTTTTGCTTGTAGATTAGCTTCCTCTGTTACATGTGTCCCTCGCTATCTGGAGAACCCACATCGACTTCTGAGGTACCTATAATTTACGTCCCAAAATCAAGGACGAGAAATCATCTTGTTGCATGTACAAAGCTCATATTTCATTTCTTCTGTGTCTCTTTTACTCCATCTATCCATCTCTTCCTGGCTCGTCCTCTCACCTTGTACCCCAATGTTCTCACGTAGAACGCCCTAGCCGCTGGTTGATCTTGTTCCATTCTAATTAAATGTCTGAACCATTTAAGTCTTCCAATCAATCAATTAGGAGCTGGCTCCGGTGAAGAGGATACGGAAGCAGTTCGTAATTCCGTATACCCGCATTCGAAACTCAGCTGTGGGAGATTTGGCAGCAGACCGTCTTGTGTTGGTTGTTTACGAAATGGTGCAGGTGCCTGTCGTTCAGAAAGCAATGTCACACCACTGAACGTAAACTTGCCAACAGATTGCCACAGCTAAAAAATAATGATGGTGTTGACTGCGACGTCATGTAAAGGATAAGCAACTAACTTTTTTTTTTTAAACTCCACAGTGAAGGTTGGCTGCAATGGATCACCAGCACTGTCTCTCGCCTGGAATGTGCATTCTGTCAGACTACTTTCGTCCATCTCTGGGGGTTATCTTCCCGTTTATATCGTTGTCTACCTCTTGCTCGCTTGCCTTGAACATTACCCTCCAGTATGGTTATTAATCGAGGCTGAAATATTTATCTTGCCTATTTATTTTTTTTTTCTTTCAGTAACTATTTTATCATTCTCAATTTTCCTGGAAACGGTGTATTTGATTGCTTTTGTTTTCCATTAAATACGACATATTCTTCTGTATATCCACATCATCGGGGCCTCTATCCGAGTTAATTCTTTGCTGTTGTATATCTCTATTTAGTCGTTTTAGAGAAGGGCAGAATGCCAGACGGGCCTGCGTGCCCAATTCTTAACCCTTTGAAAATAAAGTTCGTTCCTTCGTTCATTCGTTCGTTCGTTCGTTCGTTCGTTCGTTCGTCTATTCTTTGTGAAGACAGAGCCCACATACTTGTACTCTCTAACCTGTTCTAATGAGTTCCCATTGTATGGTATGTTATATCGGACTTATAATCGTGACTAGAATACAGAACAGACCCAAGACATTGGACATCTGGTGAGATGGCCAACCCTGTACTGAGATACTTCTTCTTCTTCTTTCGTTCGCTTGAAATATGTCTATAACTGCAATGTTGTCTCTTGTATAATTTAACTATCATTTTTTAGTTCACACAGCGGTCCATAGAGTTTATCTTCCACTGTCGTCTCTCTAGCCCAGAAGGTTTGCCTACATATGTTATATTTTGGGCAGTCTTGGAGTATGTGCTCTGCTGTCTGCGACGCCAATCCACATGTGCGCATGGCTGATTCACCAATCTTGAATTTTGTATACATGTGGTTGCGTAATCTATTGTGTCCTGTTCTGACGCGCAGAATAATGACTTGTTCTGGTCTGTCCATAATGTGGTAGTCATCTTGGGCAGGTTTTGGTGTCTTTCTGACTGATTTTATCATTCTTTTTCTTTTCTTTTTTTTTTTTTTTTGGCGGGGGGGGGGGGGGGGAAGGGGGGGGGGGGGTTATGTAACGGGCACATCACGCTGTTCTTAGCCAATCGATCAGCTCTGTTGTTTCTCTGTATTCCACAGTAGGATGGTATCCACCGTATGGTGACCTTATGCTGACTGCTAAGTTCAGAAAGTAGTGTCCTTAGTACTGGCAATTTCCCAGACAGGAGCGCCTCGAGTACTGATTTTGCATCTGCCAATAGCACCACAGGTTGTGTACCATGGCTGCCATTTAGTAATTTCTCTGTTGCTATCTTGATTGCCTCGATTTCAGCATCATAGTTATGGCAGTACTTTCCTGTTGGTACTCTGGCCGTGTCCCTAGTATTATTTGGGTATTCTATGTACACTCCCGCTCCTCCATTTCGAACAGCATTTTGTCCTGACCCATCTGTGTAGACTCCGATCCAGAGGTCCTGTGGGTGTTCGTCATCAAGGAAGCTGAGAGTGGCTGTTCTGCGCTGTACACTGTTCTGTTCTTCCTTGTCAAATATTCCTCTCACCTTTGTCTGGATTTGTAGTGATAGTCTATGTTCACCTTTCCATGAAGTTCGCTCTAGTATAGTTTTCAGGGTGATAGCAACTGTGGGCAGATCGGTGGTTTCTCTACCGAATCGTTTGGCCTGGTGGATAAAACTGCTTCTTTTCAACCGGCCCATAGCTAAGTTTTCAAATCTGTTCTTCATAACGTGGCCTGGCAAGCTGAAGAACTTTTCTGCTTGTATTAGCTTTTTTCGTATCTCTGCGCTCTCTCAGTGCTTGTGTCCTCCCCATCTTCTCCATTTCCACTATAGGAGCTGATCTCATCCCTCCTGTGATTACTCTAAGTGCTTGATTTTGCACCTTGTCTAATTCTTGTAGTGTGGTTTTTGACGCTGAACACGACGCAGTTGACCCGTATTCCAGCTGTGGTTGTATGTTCTGTTGATAAACTTTGCTAAGTATTGTCCCACTAGCTCCCCATGTGGTTCCACTTAGTTTTCTCAGGATGGCTATTTTCCTTATGGCTTTTGCTACTGCTTTGTTGATGTGCTTTCTCCATGTCAGCCTGCCTTCAAATGTTACTCCAAGGTATGTTGATTCTTTATCTTCTCTAAAGAATATTCCATTTATCTGGATGATCCCTGCCTTTTGTTTTGGAGAAAGGATAAATAGAGTGGTGCTGCACTTGTCAGTGTTTATGCTGACACACCATCTATTTGTCCATGCAGCAAATGGATCTAAATTCCTTTGTGGCGATCTGGTGGCCACTGATGCATGTTCATTTGTGCTCCATAGAACCAGGTCATCGGCGTACATAGCCGCTTTAATTCCACGCTGTAGATTAGCAACAAGATCATTTATGAAGATTAGAAAAAGTGTGGGGGACAAGACTCCGCCCTGGGGAAGACCGTGGCGCAGTAGTACTTTCTTGCTCTTGAGTCCGTCTATCTGTACTCGGGCTCTTCTGTTGTGCACGTATGTTTTCACCTATTTGTACATTCTTCCATTGATTTTACAGTTCCTCAATTTCTTCGTCAGACCTTCTTTCCAGACTTTGTCAGGGGCTTTCTTCAGATATATTCATGCAGCAAGAACCAGCTTCTTCTCTTGGAATGCATCCTCATTTTCTTGAGAGAGTTAGGTTGTCTGATCTTCCGTAGAGTAGCACTGCCTAAAGCCAGCCTGCTGTGGCACAAGGATGTTTTCACTTTCAATGTACCACTGCAGTCTGTGATTGAAGATGCGCTCCATTGTTACAGGGACAGCTTATGAGGCTAATTGGTCTGTAGCTGGAGGCAATGGAACTATCTTTCCCTGATTTTAGGAGAGGTATGATGATTGCTTCTCTTCAGGCTTGTGGAACACTGCTTAAGGTCCAGATATTATTGAAGATCTGCAACAGCTTTGCTTTGGCCTCTGTTCCTAGGTTCCTGATCATTTCATTGGAGATACCATCAGCTCCTGGTGATTTTCTCATTTTCAGTTTTGATATGGATAGCTCCAGTTCGATGATTGTGGTAGGTGCTTCCAGAACCTCACGTACTGTTTCATTCTGTCCTGCATGTTGCCATTTCTCTCGAATCTCTTGTTTCTCTGAACTAATGTCGATATTGTTATATTGTGCGAATGAGTCCGCAAAAGTGTCAGCTGCTTGCTTTCCTGCTAAGATGTTTCCGTCTTTATGTAGTACCATTTTTGTGTTTCTCCCTGTGCCCTCATCGTTAAGATTTTTTAAAATTAGCCTCCACAGTTTCCTTGTGTCTCTTTCAAAGTTCAGTGACTCTGTTTTGTCCTGCCAGCTTTTCCGTCTATCCTGCAGCTTGGCCCTTTGAAATTCGACTTTTGCGTTCTGGTATTTATTGTGGTGCTCTTGGCTGGGTTTGGCCTCTGCTTGTTTTCTATACACTTCCACATCATTATGCAACTGTTCCAGTTCACTACTCCAGTAGGGTTTATAATGTTAAGGGCTCCTCTTGGTACTGTTTCTCGTGCTGCCTGTAGTATGCATTTCCCAAACTCTTCAACTACTTTATTTATGTCTTTCTCAGTGTTCAGGTTTCTAACCAGTATGCTGGCGCGATGCTTGTACATTGTCCAGTCTGGTTTTTTTTTTCTTTTCTTTAAATTTGTAGATCCACCTCGAAAGGGTGCTTGCTGCTTTCACTTACAAGCTCATTTTCTACAGTTAGAAAGACTGGCCGATGGTCACTGCCACCAAGTTGTTTCCCAACAATTGGTCTAATGTTCCACTCAAGTCTGGTGAATGAAAAGCCAGGTCAGATGTAGTTGTAGTGTGCCATGATCTTGATTAGAAAGTATGTAGGTCGGACGGCTTGTTAATCAAGATGAATCTATTCTCATCCTGACAATCTTCCAATCTCTCTCCTCTCTGGTCCATGTGATCATAGCCCCAGCTCTGCGAGTGTCTGATGAAGTCGCCACACACAATCATTTTTTTTCTTTTAATGGTAGTGTGTCCAGTGCCTGTGTGCGGTCACTTGTACAGTAATAATTGCTCAGATGAAAGTCTGTATTGTCTGTCTTAAGTTTAAGTGTCTGATACTCAGCCCCTTCCATGTAAACTTCAATTTGAGAAGCAGTGATGTTATTTTTTACAAGGGTCAATATCTCCCCCTTTCGCCTGTCCTTTCGGTCAGATCGGTAACACTGGTAGCCACTGATTTTGAAGGATATATTTTCATTGAGGTGAGTTTCTTGCAAGCAACATACGCTTACTTTATCTTGGTTCAAGACATTTTCTAGTTCTATGTTTTTTTTTTTTTTTGTTGCTAACTCACTCCGCATTCCAGTGCATTATTTTTTAGTCTTTATTTGGTATGGCCAGACGTTCTATTCTTAGGTCCTCTGGCTCCACAAGACATCTGAGAAAGACCTCCAGTAGTTGTGATTGGACCCTTCCGAGACATAGGGCCCGGCACTGCACCTGCTTGGGGGTTCAAAGCAGGGCAAGCACCATAACATGAAGCACCATACGCTTTTTTATGTTTATTCCGTTTCTGATCATTGCCCTCCATGCAAAACGTTCAGTAACGACTTGCTCCCAATGTGCAATTTCAATGCTTGTATAGGTCATGAACCGCTTACAGACATCTTTGTATCGTAGTAGAGACCGACCCCGAGATCTCTTACCCACCTGTAATTCACCAAGAAAGACGTCCTTTGGTATTCTGCCATCATCCATCCTCATAATGTGTCCTATCCATCTAAGTCTACGAAGACTAAACATGGAACAAACCGTCACACATCATGATCTTTCCAATACTTCAATATTTGTTATTTTGTCTTGCCACTTAATACCAAGTATTCTTTGCAGACACCTCATATGCAAGCTGTTTAAACGTTTCTCTGTGTGTGAGTAATTTAGCAGCCTGCTGAGAATTTCCCACAAAGCATGAACTCCGTAGCCAGCGAGGCGGAGGAAGAAGAAGTGGAGCAGGAGGAGGAGAAAGCGGCGGAGGAGTGGGAAGGTGAAGTGGAGAGGAGAGAAAGAAGAAGAAGAAGAAGTAGAAGAAGAAGAAGGATATGTTTAACAGAACGAGGAGGAGGAGGAGGAGGAGGAGGAGGAGGAGGAGAAGGAGGAGGAGGAAGAGGAGGAGGAGGTAGACGAAGATGAAGAAGAAAAAGAAGAGGAGGAGGAAGAAGAAGAAGAAGAAGAAGAAGAAGAAGAAGAAGAAGAAGAAGAAGAAGAAGAAGAAGAAGAAGAAGAAGAAGAAGAAGAACAACAACAACAACAACAACAACAACAACAACAACAACAACAACAACAACAACAACAACAACAACAAACAACAAACAACATTAACATTAGCAAGAACAAGAAGGCTGAGGAGGAGGAAGAGCAGTGGCAGGAGTGAAAAGTCACATAATGCGTGCATTAAAGAATAGCCCCGTTATGATCAGAGAGGCATTGAACAAACAGTTTACTCTAGACATAAACCGCCACAGATGAGCCCGTTAGAAGTTTATGCCCGTTATAAACCATGCAGGACAGTCGAGATCTTGCAGATTGCAAATGGCCATCCCCAAACATGGCCGCTCTGCGGCCACTTCCGGTTGAGTTAACGTCCCGTCATGCCAGGCTAATAAATCTCAATTAACGCTCCTTATCTCATCTCTTTCCTGACCTCGCTTCTTCTCGTTAAATCTTTTACTTGTGATCAGCTACCAGATTCGCAAAATCAAGGCCGTGAATCTACCTCCTCGACCATGTTAACTTGTCAGCGTGGATGGCAAACGCTCCCTTAATATGCGTCACTTTTAAGTGTTCGACCTTCGCCCTGCAGCCTGCTCGTGCAGTCCAGGTCGCGAGCTGGCACGTGTCAAACACAGCTCTTCTTCAGGTCAGAAGTGTCCAGAGCTGCAGACGCAGACATTAGAAAACGCGCGTGCCATCTTCTCGCGCGAATGCTCTTCAATTTTGGCCACGCGTCGACTCGCATGACCAATTTCTGAGGTTTGGGTGACCAGCAAATCAGGTAGAAAATGAGTGCCCATTTGTCCAAACGACAACAGGAGTTCTATGACCCACGACGGTGTCAGCCCATGGAGGATAAAAGCGGGACGGAAAGTGGCCTGCTGTCTGTCGTTATCAACTAAGATTATCAGGTATGAATTGCCTGTGTTCAATTCTTTCCCTGTGAGGACAATTCCCATAGAAATATACTTTACTTCTTCACCCCAGCCAGTATCAACTCCGGTCATTGGGATAAAACGTCATTCTCACCGAGAAAATGGTGGCAACGTAGAGGCTAATTTCTGACCTGCCTGTCCGGTGGCTTTGGGTTCGACCCCCATCGGTGCGGATTCGATTGTGTGAGGAGTGGCTGGCCGGGTGGATAGAATGTTGAATTCTTCTTCCGGAGACCCGGGCTCGAATCCTTGACAACGTATGGAGTTTTTTTTTCTTTTTTTTCTGTCGGGGGCAAAAAGAAAACTCTAACCTGCACAGATCGCAGGAACTGCACCCGCCAGGCGGCGTAAATTCCCCAGGCTAAAAAAAAACCTGCCATATACCGTAAGGTACTATATTGGCAGTAAATGACAGTTTTGACAGTTGACAGTTGACAGTCTCACTGTGAACATTTGACATTTGCTGGTTATATTCTCTTTTCAGCAGTCGATGTGGCCGATATGAAGAGAGTGTTCTGGCTATTAATCTGCCGTTGCGGTGATGGTGGGAGAAGGGTTTAACCCTTACACCGGTAAGCTGGACTTAAACTGTGACTTCCCGTTCAGAAATCCATGGCAAACTACTGAACGTAAAATTTGCTAGACAGATTGTTGTGCTGGAATAGAGCAATATTATAAGAATTGGAATGTTCTTCAACAAGTGAATAGGTACAATTATCTCGGAACAGTAATTACATCTGATGGGAGATGCCTTGAAGAGATTAGAACAAGAATCGCCATGTCTAAGGCAGCCTTTAGCAAGATGAAAAACATACTGACCAATAAAAATATGTCAATTGAAACCAGAAAAAGAGTGTTGAGGTGCTACATAGAACCTATACTTTTATATGGATGTGAAAGCTTGGACAATGAGCAGTCAAGCTGAAAAACATCTGATGGCTGTAGAAATGTGGTTTCTGAGGAAAATGCAAAGAATACCATGGACAGCCAGAAAGACCAATTAACAGGTCCTTCAAGAAACAAACAAAGATCGTAAACTTATTAGAAACATTAGACACAGACAGTTAACATTTTTTGGGCATGTTATGAGAAAAAATGAATTGGAGAACTTGGTGACAACTTGTAAGATCGAAGGGAACAGACCAAGAGGAAGACCTAGAAGCAAATACCTGGATGGCATGGCCTCGTGGCATGGTCGAGACAGAAACAAAGAGCTGATCCACGACTCTGGTGATCGAGTGAGATGGCAAAACATGACCGCCCACGCTTACCGGCATGGCACATGATGGATGGAGAGGTTACGAAATATTCAAAGAAATGAAGTTATTGACAAGAAATGTTCAACCTCAATTAAATTTTATCTTTGAAAAATTGGGAAACACCCTAACATAATTGATAAAACTTATAGAACTATGGCAGAAATACTGCAGTGGGGTGTATAATATGGATTTTTTTCTTTGCATTTCCTTTCTACAGGACATCGCAGTCAACACCAGCATTTCTGCCGCCATTATCTCTTGGCAAGTGTACTACGTTCAATGGTTTGCCATTGCTTTCTGAACGACTGGCACCGATACGAACGCAAAAACAACACAACGCGGTCTGCTGCCAAATCTCGTGCAGCTGTGTTTCGAATGTGGGTGTGTGGGATTACGAACTGCGTACGTAATCCCTTCGCCACAGAGACCGGTATTATATTATTACTGTGAGGATATGAATGAGATACATGAAACAATGACAGCAGAGACATAACCTGAACCCTCATTAGATGAAACTGTATGGGCAATAAAGAACCTAAGGAATGGTAAATAACAGGGGTGTGATGATATACAAGCTGAACTAATTAAAGTCGGAGGAGAAGAAAGCATACACATCTATCACGCATTATGTAAAAAGATATGGAAATATGGTATATGGCCAAAAAATTGGAAGAGAACTATCTTTATTCACACAAAAAAGAGCTATTTGAAATTATGCACCAGTTGTAGAACTGTTGCCCTGATCAGTCATGCAAGTAAAATTCTACTAAAAAATCAAAATGGAAAGACTTCGCCAGAAAATGGAAGAATTAACGTGGTTCAAGCTTAATTTGGACAAGGAAGAGGAACAAGAGACCACTTACTCAATATGCGTTTAATAATATAGAAGTGTAGAGACTTTAATGTAAATTTATTCTTATGACTTATAGATTAGGTATTTGACTGTGTACAAGATCAGAAACTTTGGAAAACTATGAGGAAAATGGGCTTTCCATCACATGTAGTGTTTGTTTTTCCCGCATATCCTTTACAGGACATCGCTGTCAACATCAGCATCTTTCAGCTGATTGTTTATTTCTTGGCAAGATTACGCGTAGTAGCTTGCCATTGTTTTCTGAGAGGCCGGCTCACTTATCCCGTAAGTTACCAACTTGGCGAGAACCGCTTCCAATTCTAGCGCGCTGCGTTAACCTACGTGGATAAACGGGATTATGGAGAAAGTCGTTTAATTCATTGGTCAGGGAGAGCAGTATCAAATGTAGTGCAACTCATAAATATGCTCTGTCTAGACCAGAGAGCAGTGGTTAGAATAGATGGCTAGATATCAGATTGGTTTGACATCAAGCAAGGAGTCCGTCAGGGTTGAGTGCTGTCCCCGTACATGTAATGAGGAATGTCAGAGATGATAAACCAAGGAACACTATGATGCCCTAAATATCGGTGGTCATGATATATTAGAGATTAGATATGCTGATGATACAGTATTGCTATCCACAACACAGAATGATATAGAAAACCTAATGACCTCAACCAAATTGAATAGTGAAAATCACAACTTATATCTTACCATAGCAAAAACAAAGATAATGCATACAGATAAAACTACTACGGGATAAGAAATATATCTTAATTAGGAAAAATGTGAGATGATGGAAAATTTCGAATATCTTGTGTCATTAATTACCAACAATGGTGACACAATGAAGGAAATTAAAAGACAAGTATCTATTGCTCTTGATAAACTAAAACAATTGAATAAATTGTGGAGTGTTTCAGACAGAACTACAAATATTATAATGTTGAAAGCATGCATCTTTGCCATTGTAACATAAGCCTGTGATATCTGGACACTTGCTTAACAAGCTGAAACTGTCAAAACTGTCATTTACTGCCAATATAGTACCTCGGGGGAGGGGGTGGGGAGGGTGGGGGATTTGAGCCTGAGGAATTAAGGCCGCTTGGCTAGTACAGTCGCCGCGAACTGTGCAGGTAGGATTTTCATTTCTGCCCCCTAGAGGGAAAAAAAAATCCCACATCTTACCGAGGATTCGAACCTGGACCGCCTGAAGGAGAATCTGGCGTTCTAGCCACTCCGACAGCCACTCCTCATTATAACAAGCTGAACAGCGCATAAATAACTAAGAATATCTTGGATACAGAAAAGAACAAATGTTTCCATTCCACAAGAACTGAATATCGAAGAAGGTTGGCTACTAAAGACGATAACACAAAGTAAATTGAAATATGTTGGTCAATTGAAACGTCATGACAGTTTGGAGAGAACAATAATGAAGGTTTATATGTCCGGGAAGAGAGGAAGAGGAAGGCCAAAGAGAAGATGAGTGCAGGATGTGGCAGATGATCTCCGGATGGATGTATCGGACGCGGGACATCTTGCTTTATGAACGAGAGGTTTTCCGGAAGGTTGTTATGAGAGCGAAGTTCTGCAGACGACATGCTACAGAATGAATGAATGAATGAATGAATGCATGCATGGATGAATGAATGAATGAATGGAGACGACCCTAATCTATACCTTCTTACAATAGCTGCACACGTGTATGCGTGTGTAAGTGTGTGTGCTTGTGTGTGTCGGTGTGGATGACTATTCTCTTCTGGAGGCGGGGCAGTGGGTTAGTTCTAAATGCCGATCTTGTGGACGTAAACGTTGACTTTTCGTTCAGCCAGCAAGGTCCAATTACTGATAGTAAAATAGACTAGTTAAATCACAAGCATCCAAGCTGGGATTGATTGCACCATCCTATAGAGCAGTGGTTCTCAACCGGTGGGGACTTCCCCCTCCCTCCCAGGGGGAGGGGGGAATTTAGGGTTTCCATTGGGGGTGGGGGACGGGAATTGAGATTATTTCAAGATCTAGTTAATACAAGGACCGATTACTTGATATTGTTTTTCCCTCTATATTTTACCGTACTGCGCTTCTCGCCCATCTGATATTCGTTTTATTACGCAAGTAGACCCGCAAATCACATTTTAAGTATTTATAGGTAGGAAATACGAAATGGGGTGGGGGAGAGGGGATGACATTCTGAACATATGGTGAAGGGGTGCATGGGTCACAAAAAAGGTTGAGAACCACTGCTATAGAGGGCATGCAATATTACATATATCATTATCATCATGTCATCATTGTGTCAGGTCTTAGTCAGATATGACTGAGCTACCGTATAACAGTAGACGGTACTACCTGCTTTCTGTTAGCGCCGAACCTTGGGCGGCGCTTACCAAACCCGACACCCCACATTGTGCCAACGTCTTCGGGCGGAAGAGCGCAATTGGGAGAGTACAAGCCTTACCCTGGTGTGAGGAAATGCAACCTAAAGACAAAGTGTCATGGCAGGGCAAACCAGGCCCTAAGCCTTGGTTGGCGGCTGGTCTAGGATCGAAGCTCCGACAGGCGGACAATTAGAGCATTGCTTTGCTGATACGGCAGCTTCTGCAGCTTGTCTTGTTCCAGATGTAGAGGTGTTACCTTTCCTCTGGAGTGAACTAGGCAGGCCGAGAGAGGGATCATGCTGCAAGGGCAACATATGATCTCTATATTTTAGCCCAGGCTTTGTGCTATGGAGAGGCAATAACTCCATCCCTTACAAACTATCGTCTGTCAAGACGGCAAGGTGCCAATAAAAATGAAATATCATCATGTGCCATGCCGGTATGAGTGGGCGGACATGTTTCGCTATCTTACACGATTTAATAATATATACAAAGACAACGTATCACAAACATCAGAAAGAAGCAGCGTTTTTGTGTGTGTTTTTTTGTGTGGCCACAATTCATCCATCCATCCATCATGTGCCATGCCGATAACCGTAAGCGGTCATGTTCTGCCATCTCACTCGATCACCAGAGTCGTGGATCAGCCAAGCCATCCGAGTATTTACTTGTCGGTCTTCCCCTTGGTCTCTTCCCTTCGATCTTGCAATTGTCACCAAGTTCTCCAATTTATTTCTTCTCATAACATGCCCAAAAAAATTTGACTGTCTACGTCTAATGACTCTAATCAGTTTACGGTCTTGATTTGTTTCTTGAAGGACTTGTACATTGGTTTTTCTGTCTGTCCATGATATTCTTTGCATTTTCCTCAGAAACCACATTTCCACAGCCATCAGCTGCTTTTCAGCTTGACTGCTTATTGTCCAACGATGCAGAACACTGCTGGCAAGCTACTGGAGAAAATTGTAGCACACAGACTTGCTTGTTATTTGGAACAACTCGGCTGCTTCCCGCCCACACTTGGAGGATACAGACGTACCAAAGAGTCATGGCTGAATGCGGCGGTCTTTGCTCAAGATGTTTACGAAGGATTTCAGGTCAGAGAAGAGACATGTGCGGCCTCCATAGACTTAGAGGACGCATACAATAGAGTATCCTTCAAGCACTTGATGCAAACCCTCCTCAGACTGAAAGTGCACACTTACCTTGTACAATGGATAGCTGCAGTTCTGCTCCAAAGGAAGTTGGTCTTCTGAGCAGATAACGATATGTCCAGGATTACCGCAGGGTTCATCACTGTCACCAGTACTATTCAACGTGTATATGGTGCCGATCACTAAACAACAGTTGGACGGGAGGTGTAGGACTACGTCATTTGCTGACGACATTCTCGTGTATCGACAGGGTCGAGATAGACAGGCGGTTGTCAATGATATGGAGGACGAACTAGATCGAATTGCCTCATAGTGTGCTTAGGCCGATGCTCTTGTCAACCCTGCAAAGGCATCGGTTACATGGTTCTCCCTAAACAACCATATTGTGAACACAGACCTGCCGGCAGTAAGAATGGATGGGAGAATTTTGAGTAGAACCCAGTCAATGACATATCTTGGCGTGAGGCGTGATCGTAGCCTGTCCTTCAGAGATCGTGTCGATTATGTCATAACGAAAGCTCGAAAAGGTTTGTCAGCAATGAGAGTCATGACGACTGCCAATATCGAGCAAAGACTGCTAATACTTCTGTTCCAAGGACTGATGCTTTCAACCACCGAGTATGCCCTGGCCATCCTCACTGTCAGCCCTACACAGATTGGAAGACTTGAAAAGGTACAAAACGAAGAAATGCGCATCATTTTGGGCTGCACGAGAGACACCAGCTGTGTAGCAATGAGATGCCTCGTTGACTTCCCGACAATGGAATACAGGATCAAGATCTGGAGAGCTCGTGCATACTTAAACATAAGTGCAGATGAGCAGCACCCTCTGCATGACGCTATTTTCAGAGAAAAGGGTGACAGGCTAAAGAGGGGCAAATCATGGATGGGTCGGGCGGAAGATGTCGTCAGACAGGTCTGCAGTCTTACCAATATCAATCCCGGCAAGGAATGGGTGCCGGTGCCTCCAGCTTTTAAGTGCACTTTCTCCTGCATTATCACATTCGACAGACGGTGCAGAGAGCAGAACCCTGCCGCTGTCAATGCAGAGGTCAACGCGCTCATCTATGAACACTCAGATAGCCCCGAAGTGCTCATCTATACAGATGGATCTGTTGTAAAGAAGCAGAGAAGTGCGTGGGCATTTACAGCCCGTTCAGCGGGCCGAACCGTTAAAGAATCCAATGGTGCCCACTCTATGACCACGAGCAGCATGACGATGGAGGTGATGGCAGTAACACAGGCTTTTATATGGCTGTAATCACAGCATTATACCAACGTGTGTGTATTAAGTGACTCAATAAGCATGATTCAGAAGGTCGAAGCTGGATCTGTACCTAGACAGTGGAGTCGCTGCCGAAGTCTGTTGTCCATAAAGTTACCTTCATCTTCGTCCCGGGACATGCGGGAGTCGAGGGAAATGAACGAGCGGATAAACTGGCTTGCTCTGCACCCGCTGTTGATGGCCAGCCCATGGATCGTGCCGGTGTTATTAACGTCCTTAAAAATATGTCGAGACCAGAGGACTTTGACGTCAGTGAAACCGCATCGCTGTCCAGGTGAAAGACTTGGGAGTAAGAATCGGCACGGCCAGACGCGAGATGTACATCGGTAAAGCAAGACGCCTCGTTAACCAACACAGAACTGGCACTATTAGCCACTGGACGCTGATGCATATGCTGGGGGAGGATCTGAGCACCCATGGACCTGTCCGGAGTGCAATGAAGATACCCCAACTGATAACTGTCCACGCTTCACATCCATACAAAAGTATGGGTTCTATATAGCACTTCAACATTCTTTTTCTCGTTTCAATTGATATCATTTTATTGGTCAGTATGTTTTTCATCTTGCAAAAGGCTACCTTCGCAATGCCAATTCTTGTTCTAATCTCTTCAAGGCATCTCCCATCAGATGTCATGACTGTGCCGAGATAACTGTATCGATTCACTTGCTTAAGAATATGCCCATTTACTCGTATATCACCAAACACCCGAAGTCAACCTCACTAGACAATAAAGATTCTGATTTACCCCTCTGATCTACACCTGGTAACATAAGACCTAAAGTTATTTCTAATCAGTGGTTCTGAATCTTGAATTACACAAAGTCCACCTTGTGGCCTTGCAAATGCGTTCCTTAAAATTATAAACAAAGTTCCGCAAAAAATGTAGAGTTCTGTTTCACCTTAAAAACCTGAAAGAAAATATTCACATATTTCAAGCAATTGTGGTGTGAACAAAATTAACCCACTATGTGGTACCAACAATAAATGTTGTATGGTTACGAGAAAGCACGAGTTCTAATCCCGGACGAGCCCCCAGTAAATGTGACATGTTGGGAGTTGGAAGCAGTACCCACTCTGACTTACCCCACAATGAAGTAAAGCTATGAGGATGGGACTGATTTCATTTGGAGGGGATGGGTTCTTGGAAGCCAAAGTGACCCATAATAGCTCTGGAAATCTAGGAGTTTTCCCAGGAAAATTAATTTCTTCCCTCCAAAATCTTCCTTCCCGAAAAGAGAAACTTAATTAGCTCGTGAGTCCCCCACCTATGATCATTTTCCCTTTTATGTGAAATTGTCACAGGAATTAATAAAATCTAAAGTTCCCTTTTCTGAGTAACCTGGAACCTGGGAGATTACAATAGGACAGAATTTAGCTGTCTATTAGTGTTTACCCAGTCACCTGTAGTTCCAGATACTACCTTTATGTGAAGTAGTTTCACTAACTAAACACATAGATAATAAAATGTTTTGTTACACCACAATGGACTTGACAGAAGAATGCAGGAACAGTTAATTTGGTTTGTTAATCAAAATAAAAACATGTGGAAGTAACCAGTGATGCATTATGACATATGAACAAACATATTAGTCTACAGGATCAGGTTCCAAAAACACAATGGAGATTAGAACTCCTGAAAAGATCTATTGTTGTTCTGGCATTTCATCACTGGACCACTCAGGACCACCTAACAATGTCTCTGCACTATAACACTGTTCTTTTTGTGAAACTTCCATGAATCTGTAAGTGATTTGGAATAAACAAATCTACACATATTCCGGAGAACTTTCTGGAATGAATAACTTATGATAACAGTTCTTTCGTATGAAATTGTCTATCAGACTTCAGCTTTAAATTAGTAATTTGCAAGTCTCTTGTGAATTATAAAATTGATCCAAATGATCTTATAAAGTCTCTTTAATCAGATTATGTCACTTCTCCAGGAAGCAAAGATCAGTTCAATGGAGACTCTTTGATCAGAAAAACTCCTGACCACAAATCCCTTGTGCACCTAATTTCTACTGCACAGCTCATGATTGGCAGTCTCATGGCCATTAGTGGACAATGATCTGCAACTCTGGATCATGACAATCTGCGAGCACCGCCATCCTCACCTGAGGTGGATAAACATGGTGAACACATTTATATCTAGCCAAAGGATGATAATTCTCCAGTGAACAAGAATGAAAAGGGTTTACAGACATGAGTTACAGAAGGTAGCAGATTCAGGAAGTACCTACAAGTTAAGAGCTACAGTGTGTCTCCTTGTACTGGCATTAGACATCAGCAATTATATTGGGCAAGCTTTCTTTTTACTGCACTTGTACCTAGTGGCCTGTTGGCTGATGTTCTCACAGAGGACACAGACACAGTGACTGACAAGGCTAGAAAAGAATGATGGAGAGTAAATGATGAGATGTACGCAGCATATCTGATCCCTACATAGTAATGGAACAGAATAGGATGATTGTTCATCTCATACATATTAACTCATGTTACCAATCAGTGCTGCCACCATTGTTTTAGTCTGCCTGGATACTTTCCTGTTTATACCCTTTCACCTCTTCTGTCATTTCCTTTACTTACTTCTTCTGACACTGGGGTGATATTTCCCCCTGACAGTTTAGAAGTGCTTATGCATGAAAGCATATTATGTCCTTTACTTACTCCGTCAAACAGGGTGATGGTTTAATCAACTACATTCCACATGTTGCATCAAAGTAATAATGTAAAGAAACATACATTAAATATTTCACTCTAAAGTTAATATAAGTAACATATAATTGGTATGAATGTGGAGGTCTATGTGAAATGTTCCTTATGAGGATTTACACTGTCTCTCATTCAATAACACACATATATATACAGAGTGAAAGAAAGATGAGACACCACATTGGACTCATTCTCTCAAACTAACACCTTTTCTTCTTTTATTCGTTCACTTGAGTGCCGGTGTTGGGCTGTTAGCTGGACTGTGGTTCGTCAGAGTGCTAAATGCTTGTTCGAATAAATCACAGCAGTATAAATGCTGGACCAGTCATGGATGCTAAACAGTTACACACACATTCTGTCTTCACGCCACGAACATATAAGATAAGAGGTAGAGTCTTTCATTCCTCCTTCTCACATTCGCGTGTGTTGGCGGTTCGCTGTGGATTGCAACTAAGGCGACACCTAGAGCACACAGATCATAGTTTATCCTGTACTAACCTGCTCTGAACGCAGCCAGACAGCTAGTAGTTTAGGAGTAGCAGTATGGGCTTAAGTGCCTCTTTTCACAGCTTAAGACATAGTGATTGTACAGCAACTCTTCTGGAAAACGAAAGATAGAGGGCGTCAGATATCTACATCAGCGCTGGCAGAGAGTAGCCATCTTGGGACTGGTTGAAAGTTGGTTTCTATCTTCTAATAGAAGAATAAACATATATATTCGTGCCGGAACTTACACACACACACTCACATACTTAAAGCTTTACCTGACTCAGAAATAAACAAACTCAGGCATAATTTCGTCTGAAGCTTTCCTTCTGAATCAGGATGAGGGACATACAGAGACCTAAACCACATCTGGATGCTTTGCCGGTCGATCTGCATGTGCTTGAAAGTTAGCGTCGCTGGCCCCAAAACATTTCGCGGGCGACGCGTTTATTCTAGGTTAACCAATGAATTGAATAGGCCTAGACAACATGATCTGTCCATCATTGGGTGTCACAGCTATTAATAATGTTGACGCTACATTCCTATCATTCCAATTCTCCCTAGTGCAAACCTTTAGTGAGAAGTGTGTTTTGAAGTTGTGATGTGCAGGTGTGAACAAGACGGAGTGCGCAATCATGCGACACTTTTTCTCGTTTCAATTGATATCATTTTATTGGTCAGTATGTTTTTCATCTTGCAAAAGGCTACCTTCGCAATGCCAATTCTTGTTCTAATCTCTTCAAGGCATCTCCCATCAGATGTCATGATTGTGCCGAGATAACTGTATCCATTCACTTGCTTAAGAATATGCCCATTTACTCGTATATCATATTGTGGTATTTCCTTCTTCCCAGTGACGACCATAATCTGTGTCTTCTTAGTATTCAATTCTAACCCTAGTTGTTCACTGTGTGCAACAACTACATCTACTAAATTTTGCAGGTCCTGTTCATTTTCTGCAATCAAGACTATCATCTGCATATCTAATGTTATTGATGCATCGTTCCCCCAATGTTGATTCCTTCCATATCTTGTATATTTCTGAAAATACTTTCACTGTACAGGGAAAAAAGATTTGGAGACATTACACATCCCTGTCTCACACCTTTTTAATAGGCTGATTTTGACCTACATCGTTATCAATTCTGATGGCAGCTTGTTGTTTCACATATATGGTTATTACAAGTCTAAGGTCTTTTGTAGATCTTCAAGCATTCTTATCATGTCGACATGTCTCATCTATCGAAAGCCTTTGTGTAGTCAATAAAGCAAAGATATAGATCGTTGTTTACTTCTATGCAACGTTCAATTACTGTTCTCAATATATACACAGCGTTTACTGTGCCTTTGCCTTCTACAAACCCACATTGTTCTTCTCCTATTTCGGGTTGTATTTTCTTTCTAACTCTTTGCATGATAATTCTCAGCAGAATCTTCGTGAGCTCATTATACTAATTGTTCGTTGTTGATTGCATTCCAAGGCTCCTGATTTCTTCGGGATTGCAATAAATATAGAATTAAATAATTCAGGAGGTATATCTGCCACATTATTGGAAGAAAACAAAACAAAACAGGAACGTGTTGTGACAATGGGAAAGATTTGCGGAAAGTGAGATAGAGGAAGACAGCGTGTGAAGATTCTTGACAGTTGTGTCATGTCACGGAAGGGAGTCAACACATGAACTGATCCATGACGTCGGAGATTGCATTTTGTGGAGAGGCATGATCGCCCACACCAACCGGCAAGGCACTGGATGATGATGATATACAGATGGGCGTATGTCAACTTTGCGCTTCCATAGCAGTAATGAATCTCTCCGGCTGCCTACTTTCACCGGTCTTTACCCCTTTTCCCCTTCCCATTTCTTCCTTCCCCCAAAATTACATTCGTCTACTTTCTGCACGTGCTGTTCCATGCCTGTGGCATTCCAATATTGGAAACCCACTTTCGATTTTCCACTTTAATCTTTGGAATCGCCATGCGCTCCAACTAACAAATAAAAGCCGATATCATACACATCCCTTGACAAGAAACAGAAAGGGGGTAATCAAAAGACAGCTTAGAACTTTGTAGCGGAGTCTATTTTGTCTTGATCAACCTGAAGTTTTATTAAGTTCGCGAAGAATAGACTCAAAGCTTGAAGTTGCTTAACGAGGTTTTCCAAAGACTTCGTTAAGTGTTTTGTGTTGGTCCCTGGTTGCGCACTTTCTGCGCCAGATCATTAACAAACAAATGCACACACCTGAATCCCTGTTTGCTTAGACTTTTGAATAGAGCATTGCCCACCTGGTCTTTGGAGAGGCGGCGATTGAAGCTACCTTCACTTCACTCGGGTACGCTATGGAGTTTTTGATGTTCCCGCGGGGTTATGAAAGGAATCTGCGACACTTGATCTGAAAAATGAAACATAACCGCGCGGTCGTTAACGACTAGTTTATTAATTGCGGTACTGCATCGGGTGTTTTCGCTGTTTTGCTAATATTGGGAAACGCATCTGTTCTGTTACTTTTGTTGGGATTTTTCTTAGCTTTGTTCGTGTTCGTAATGTGGTTTTATTGGTGTTGCTACTGCGGTTAGTGTTGCTGTTATTATTCCTATTCTTCTTTAGTTTATTTTTCGTTCTCTCTTGTGTCTTCTTCTTCTTCTTCTTCTTCTTCTTCTTCTTCTTCTTCTTCTTCTTCTTCTTCTTCTTCTTCTTCTTCTTCTTCTTCTTCTTCTTCTTCTTCTTCTTCTTCTTCTTCTTCTTCTTCTTCTTCTTCTGCTACTGCTGCTGCTGCTGCTGCTGCTGCTGCCTTCTTCCCGGCAGTTAGTAAACTGCATATCATTTACAGGACGACGCCGTCAACCCCAACATTTTTGACAGTTTGTGAATTATTGGCAAGTTTATATTCAGTAGTGTGCCATTGCTTACTGAACGACTGGCACCCATACAATTGTATGCAAACCAACGAAAGGCGGTCTGCTGCTAAATATCCCGCAGTTGTTTTTTTAACGTAGTATGATTCAGAGAGGCGGCCATCAGGCGGCACTGTGCTGGGTCGGCATAATGGGCGGCATTTTTAAAGAAAAACATTTAAGGGGCGGCATTTCGAAGACTTGCGTCATACTGAGAAAATCTACTGCACAGCCCTGAGAGGGAAAGAGAGGGAAATACAGCCAGAGAGACAGAGAAATGGTTGAGAGGTTGAGAGAGAGAGAGAGAGAGAGAGAGAGAGAGAGAGAGAGAGAGAGAGAGAGAGAGAGGGAGGGGGAAGGCGTGTATATCTTAAGAAATCAAATCCTAAACTTTAAATTACCAGGATTCCAGTTAGCTTGGTGCCTTTTTAATTACACTAGAAATTTCCCAGCTCAGTTGAGTCAAGAACCGATATGATAGAGAGAGAGAGAGAGAGAGAGAGAGAGAGAGAGAGAGAGAGAGAGAGAGAGAGAGAGAGAGAGAGAGAGAGAGAGGGAAATACAACCAGAGAGATAGAGAAATTGTTGAGAGGGAAAGAGAGAGAGAGAGAGAGGGAGAGAGAGACAATTGGAGAGAGAAAGTGAGGGAAATACAGCCAGAGATATAGAGAAATTGTAGAGAGAGAGAGAGAGAGAGAGAGAGAGAGAGAGAGAGAGAGAGAGAGAGAGAGAGCGAGAGAGAGAGAGAGAAATACTTAGAGAGATAAAGTTAGAGAGAGAAAGACTGTGAGAGAAAGAGAGGGAGAGAGAGAGAGAACTGGAGAGAGAATGTGAGGGAAATACAGCCAGAGATATAGAGAAATTGTAGATAGAGAGAGAGAGAGAAAAATACTTAGAGAGATAAAGTTAGAGAGAGAAAGACTGAGAGAGAGAGAGAGAGAGAGAGAGAGAGAGAGAGAGGGAGAGAGAGAGAGAAAGTGAGGGAAATACAGCCAGAGATATAGAGAAATTGTAGAGAGAGAGAGAGAGAGAGAGAGAGAGAGAGAGAGAAATACTTAGAGAGATAAAGTTAGAGAGAGAAAGACTGACAGAGAGAGAGGGGGGGGGGAGAGAGAGAATTGGAGAGAGAAAGTGAGGAAAATACAGCCAGAGATAAAGAGAAATTGTAGAGAGAGAGAGAGAGAGAGAGAGAGAGAGAGAGAGAAATACTTAGAGAGAGAAAGTTAGAGAGAGAAAGACTGAGAGAGAGAGAGAGAGAGAGAGAGAGAGAGAGAGAGAGAGAGAAGAGAGAGAGAGAGAGAGGGGGAAGGGATGTATATATTAAGAAATCATCAAATCCTAAACTTTAAATTACCAGTATTCCAATTAGCTTGGTGCCTTTGTAATTACACTAGAAATTTTCCAGCTCAGTTGAGTCAAGAACCGATATGATAGCACTCGTAACATTCCCATAGTGCTCCGTCCACATCATCAACAGCCAGCGAAGAGCCCCAATACTAATGGTACCAGTAGCATTCTGATTATGTATCCGTCTGGCCTGTCCTCGGAGTCCGGAGGTCTTAACCTAAAGTGGTCACGGCAACCAGTCTTCTTCGGGAGATAGTTTATCCCCCATATACCTGCTTTCCTCTACCTCCCGTGGCCGAGAGATGCAATGTGCTCACGCTTGAACATTCCCTGTGCTGACTTTGAGGTAGCGGGTTCACTCCACACCCCAGCCAATTGAACTTACACGTTGACTTCTCGTTCGGAAAGCAATGGCAAACTACTGTCTGGTTTATTATCCGTCGAACTTCTTAGCCATACAAGTGGGTTTTATGCCCTTTCTCAGGGCGTCACAATCAAGCCTAGCGTACTAAGTTTACATTCAGTAGTTTACCATGGCTTACCACACGACGCTCATATCATTGTTAACAATCAACACAAGGCGGTTTACTTCCAAATCGCCTGCATTAAATTTCGAACGTCGGATGCGAAATTGCGATTCGGGTTCGCAACGCCTCGCCACAGACGCTGCATTCCTATGAAACCCTACTAAATGTTTCACATGTTGTCTTCCTAGTCTGTCCATTTTTTTTTTTTGGGGGGGGGGGAGTGGGGTGTCGATTTTTAGTCAATTTTTTTGGCGTATATGCAGATAAGTAACTTGTATATTCATATTTTCATTTAGCATTTTTCAAGTAGTTGTGTCGGTTTGTGTTTGTTTATTTTGAGCTGACGAAGGTTTTGACCGCAACGTTCATTTTGTTACTTGTAATCGTGTTCTGGTAAGTTCACAATCTACTTCTGGTTTTCTGGTGATTCATTCCTTTCCTTATTCATATTTGATGTGTTGTTCGTACTGAATGATCCATTGCTCTGGGGTTGCTTGTAACGTCCTGTAAAGAATTAATGCTGTTCGTCTGATTTCTTAAATACTCAGGGAGACTCTGTGGCCAAGTGGTTGCGCCGCGGTTCCTGGCCACGTCAGTCAGTTCCCGAGTGCAGTTTTCTCTGAGACTCCTGAGGGTCGTCGCTGGAGCTACGGAGTTATTGCTTTGTGTGACGCTTTCGGCAGGCCGTCCTGTGGAAAGAGAACGAGCGATATTGGATAACACCCGGTGCAATGAAGTCGATTCCCTTGCCTTTTTAATCTTTTTAGATAACCAAGGCTCACACCCAAAGATCCACTTGGAAGAGTAACCTAGAGAAAAGGCAACCTTGAAAGAGTATCATCATCATCATCATCATCATCATCATCATCATTATCAAATGACATACCGGCTGGCGTAGGCGTTCTAGACTTTCCACAGATCTCGGTTTTTGGTTTTCTTTCTCTCGACTTTTCCAGTTGGCACAATATTCTCCAATGCCTCTCTTCTCATCACATGACCAAAGAAAGCTGTTTGTCTATTATTGTTATATATAATGTTCTAGTTTCATTAGCCTCTTTCAGGCAGTCGTTGTTAGACACCTTGGCAGTCCAAGGAATTCGCAACATTCGTCTCAGGAACAACATCTCTGTTGCTTCTAATTTCTTCTTAATTTGTTCATTTACATTCCAAGATTCACTGCCATACAGCAAAACTAGTTCTACATAGCATGTCAGCACTCTCTTTCTTACATTCAGTGATAGCGACGTATTGCATAAGATGCTCTTCATTTTCCGAAATGCAGCCTTGGCTTGTCCTATTCTGCTCTTAATCTATGTTGTGCATCTTCCAACTGATGTTATAAATGCACCTAGGTATGTAAAACTATCCACTTAGTTAAGAATCTTCCCTTCTATTTCTATTTCACGTGTTCGTGTCACCTTTTTCTTTGATATCACCATTGCTACTGTTTTCTTGATTTTGAAAGAGAGTTCTTTCTTTGCACTCTCTGTAAGTACAATGTCCAATAATTGTTGTAGGTCTGTTTCATTATACGCAACCAATGCTGTGTCATCTGCATAGTCTATATTAATTATATTATAACCTCCGATTAGTATTCCTGGCGTCTCTTTGATCTCTCTCATTATTACTTCGCTATAGAGGGAGAAGAGATCCGGTGACAAGAGCAACCTAAAGAAAAGGTAACTTTGAAAGGGCAACCTTGAAAGGGCAACCTATAGAAACGGCAACCTTGAAAGGGCAGCCTAGAGAAAAGGCAACCTTGAAAGAGCAACCTAGAGAAAATGCAATCTGTTCAAAAGGCATCCTAGTGAAAACACTAGAAAGACAAGCTCAGAATAGACAATATAGAGAAAAGTCAACCTGGTAAAAAGGCAGCCCGGAGAAAAGGCAATCTCGAAAAGGCAACCTTGAAAAGACAACCTGGAGAAAATACAACCCGGAGAAACGGCAACCCGGTGAAAAAGCAACATTAAAACGGCAACCTGGAGAAAAGGTAACCTTGAAAAGGTAACCTGGTAAAAAAAGGCAACCTTTAATAGACAACGTAGAGAAAAGTCACCCTTGAAATGGCAAATAGGAGAAAAGTCAAATTGGAGAAAATGCAACCTGGAGAATAGGTAATCTATTTAAAAGGCAACAGGGAGAAAAGGCAACCTTGAGAACAAGCAACCCGAAGAAAAGGCAACCTGGAGAAAAGGCAATCTATTAAAAAGGCAACAGGGAGAAAAGGCAACCTTGAGAAAAGAACAACCTCGTAAAAAGGCAACATGAAGAAAATGCAACCTGGTAAACTCCACCACACCAATATTCCTAGCGTTTCATTTGAAATGTAGCCAGTTATCTAGCGTGACCCGGCACGGCTCATAAAGGAATGGTAGCGGCGAAAGCTTGTTTAATTCGCTGACTGACGTGTAAACACAGGTGTTGAGTCTTAACCCCGAACCTCATCTCTTCACTTTCGCCTGTAAACAACGCACACACGAGAGAAAGCAAGTTTCCGACAATATTTCTCTCTCCGTTTCCCAAATTAAAATAGAAATTGGACACCAGAGAATAAAATACCTTTAGCGTAAGGTAAGCGGGATCGGATATCAGATTATGTTGTAGAGTTGGATTATGTCTTATTACAAACACAGGGGGGAGAAGGGGTAATGACGGGAGAGTGGGGCTTAGAGGAATGGCACAAGTTCCCTAACTCAAAATGTGAGGAGTAAGATAACATTGTTCTTATGAGAATGTACGTGATGTCTCCAGGATAGCCGTAGCTGTAGTGAAAGGGCTGCGAACGCCATTCGCAATCCCGCATACCGTGTTCGAAAAGCATCTGCGGGTGACTTAGAAGCAGACCGCCTTCCGCTGGTTTTCACACAATTGTATGCGTACCGGTCGTTCAGAAAGCAACGGCAAACTACTGAACGAAACCTTGCCACGAAATCACAAACAGAGAAAACATGCTGGGGTTAGCAGCGACGTCCTGTACAGGATATTCAACTAACTAAAGCCCCACACCTTTGAATTAAAAAAAAAAAGAAATTACGTTTCGAATCACCTTTACTTGTCTTGAGCCAGGCTGGATGACTATGCTGCTGCCCTCATATTTATAACTCAATTGTAACTCAACCTGCCGCCTGTACTTCCGCGGACATAGCTTTAGGCTGGGTGGACATGGAAGCTGCGGTCAGTGTTGTCGATATTCGGGGTAGCCCGCCTCAAGCTCAGAACGTACCGGGTCCGTTCGAACTGCGGCGAATATCGAGATGAGTATTAATTCCTTTGATAAAGATTTGTGTCATTGAGCTGTATCTGCGTATGATGTTCCATTCGTTGTGCTTCTTTGATATATTTTGTTGTTGTTGTTGTTGTTTCTGTTACTCTTGTTATTATTCTTAATGTTGTTGTTAATGTTGTTGTTGCTGCTGTTGTTGTGATTAGTATTCTTCTCGTTGTTGATGTTAATTCTGCTGTTGTTATTGTTATTCCTGATGTTGTTGTTGCTGTTGTCGTTGTTGTTGTTTTTGTGTTGTTTTTATGTTATTTTTGTTGCTGCCGTGTTACTGCTGTTGTTATTATTGCTGCTGGTTTTGTTGTGTTTGCTGTTACTGTTGTTGCTGTTGTTGCTGCTGTTGCCGTTACTGTTGTTGGTGCTGCTGCTACTGTTGTTGTTGTTGTTGTTGTTGTTGTTGTTGTTGTTGTTGTTGTTGTTGTTGTTGTTGTTGTTTGACCCAAATAACAGCCTGCCACAGCCAAATCACCGATTTGGATCTTTATGTCCTTGTTTCTAGTAGGACTTGCTCATAGGTTTTAGTGTCTGTCCGAGGGATTATTTGCATTTTCCTCAAAAACAGCTTCTTCACTGCTATTAAATGTTTTTCAGCTTATCTGCTCATTGTCCACTATTCACATCCATACAAAAGTGCAGGTTATATATGGCACTTCAACGCTCTTTTTATCGCTGCAATTGACATTTTTTAAAATTGATCAGTATGTTTTCCATCTCGGAAAATGCCACCTTCGCCATGGTGATTCTAGTTCTAATCTCTTCAAGGCATCTCCCATCAGATGTTATTACTTTTCTGAGAAAATTGTACTGATTGACTTGTTTAAGAATATCCCCATTTACCTGTTTATTACATTGTGATAGTTCTTTCTTCCTAGTAACGACCATAATCTGTGTCTTCTTACAGTTTAATTATAACCCTAGGTGTTCACTGTGTGCAACAACCACATCTATTAAATGTTACAGATCCTGCTCATTGTCTGCAATCAATACTGTATCATCCGCATATCTAATATTATTGATTTTACATACCCCAATGGTAATTCCTCTCATTTGTAATGTTATTGATTGTACGTCCCCAATAGTGATTCCTCTCATATTTCTAAATTACTGAAACTATGTTCACTGTATGCCGGCTGCCTGGCCGAGGGGTTAGCAGCTTTCACCGTTAACCCCGAATACTCTCGTGGTCGACGTGAGCGCACGAGAATTAGAAGTGGTTCGAGTCACGCCAGTGACTTATGAGAGTATGGTGGCGTGCTGATGAGCGTAATCTAGCCTAGGAATCAATCAGGAAAGATGCTGGTGTTGACCGCAATATCCTGAAACAGGATGGAAACGCGGGGAAAAAAATGTTCACTGTATGGGGTAAACAAGATCTGGAGATATTACACAGCGTATTTTGCGTTGGAATGAGGCGTCGATCATTCAGAAACTATAAAATACCACTTGTTCTTTGCGGGATGTTGTGTTCCACCCATTCAATTTGCAATTTTACGTGCAATATGTTTAATATGTGTATGTATATTTCAGGTTGAAGGATGCATCTTATTGCTTTCTTTTATATTGTGTTATGTCTGCAGTATATACCTGACGAGAAACAGCGAAGTATGCCAGACAATAAATCATGCAGTTTATTGTTAGTGTCGTTGTCATTCAAATCTTACGTTCATTTCTACTACGTTCAGTTCTGTGATGTTACGTCCCCCAATGGTGATTCCTCACATATCTAATATTACTGATGTTACGTCCCCCAATAGTGATTTCTCTCATATCTAATGATATTGATGTTACGTCCCCCAATGGTGATTGCTCACATATCTAATGTTACTGATCTTACGTCTCCCACTGGTGATTTCTCACATATATAATGCTACTGATGTTACGTCCCCCAATGGTGATTTTTCACATATCTAATGTTATTAATGTTACGTCCCCCAATTATTATTTCTCTCACAAATATTGCTATTAATGTAACGTCATCCAGAGGTGATTCCTTACATATCTAATGTTTTGATGTTATGCCATCTCAATTGTGATTCCTCACATATCTAATGTTATTGATGTTACGTCATCTAATGGTTATTACTCACATATCTAATGTTATTGATGTTACGTCTCCAAATGGTTGTTCCCCACATATCTTATGTTTTTGATGCTATGCCATCTAAATTATGATTCCTGTCATATCTAATGTTATTGATGATACGTCCCTCAGTGGTGGTTTCTCTCGTATCTAATGTTATTGATGTTACGCCCTCTCAATGGTGATTCCTCACATATCAAATGTTATTGATGTTACGTCCCCCAATGGTTATTCCCCACATATCTAATGTTATTGATGTTACGTCTCCCAATAGTTATTCCCAACATATCTAATGTTTTTGATGTTACGTCCACTAATGGTTCTGAGGTTGAATGTAATATCCTGTAAAGGATATGCGACAAACATTTTTTAAATGTAATTAATAATCTCATTTACTTTTTAAATGTATATAATAAGTCTCTAATATACATAAGCCTCGAATTCGGACCTACTTATTTGGGCAACGACCTCGGAACGTTAAAGGACTCTTGAGATTTGGAACATGGAATGTGCGGACACTATATCGAGCTGGAGCGGCTGAAGAACTAACCCCGGGAGTTGGTTGAATATCAAATGGATATAACAGCAATTCAAGAAATAAGGTGGTCAGGAGAGGGTACTTTAGAGCAAAATGGAATGATTATAATATATGGAGGAAACACCCAAAATAAACATGAATTAGGAACAGGCTTTGTCATCAAAAAAGAGTTATGGGGGAACGTTCTAAACTTTAAAGCTGTTAATGACAGAATTAGTAAATTACGAGTAAAAAGTAAATGGACAAATATAATGATGATTAATGTACATGCACCTACTGAAGAGAAAGAAGATGACGCTAAAGAAGACTTTTATAATGATTTGGAAGATGTCATAGAAGAAACCCTCAAACAGGACATCCTGATTGTGCTGGGAGACTTCAATGCAAAAATAGGTAGAGAGCAAACTCATAAAAAAGTGGCCTGTATGGAAAGCCTACATACAACTTAAAATGATAATGGATGGAGAGTCATCAATCTGGCAGAAGCCAAAGGACTGCAGATTAGCAGTACCAGACTACAAAGAAAGGATATACACAAACAAACATGGAAATCATTTGACAAGAGAACCTATAATCAAATAGATCACATTTTAATTAACAACAGAAATGCGTCAAACATACAACAAGTTAGAAGTTATAGAGGAGCTGAGTGCCACAGCGACCACTTCCTCGTTGGAGCAAAATTTAAAATAAAACTTAAGAGAGCTTTCTATACTAAATTACAAAGATTAAACCCAACATATAACAGAGAAAAACTACAAGAAATTACAGTCAAAGAAACATTTACAGATGAAATAAAATGTAAACTTGAAACTCTGCAAAACCCTTTGGAGGAAAGCGTTGACCAAACTTGGTTGAACATCAAGAATACAATTCAATCTACCTCAGAAGAATGTCTCGGTGTGTTAACCACGCATAGAAAGAACAGATGGTACAATCAAAAATGTGAAGAAGCAGTCATTAGGAAAAAGAATGCCAGACATTATGGTTAAATGACATCAACAATGAATGTAAAGAGGCTACAAAAATAGTTCGACAGCATAAGCGAGAATATATGAGTAATATAATCAAAGATATGGAAAACGAATCCAAAAAGTTTTTTAAAGAACTGAAGTCAATGAATCGAGGGCACCAACACAACACATATGGTTTAAAAGACAAAAATGGGAATATGATAAATACCAATGAGGAAATGTGCAACACATGGAAAGAATACTTTGTTGAATTACTAAATTGTGAAGCTCCAAGTAACACTTTCCCACAGGAAGAGGTTTTAACGTGTTAACCACAAATTGAAGAACCTGCATTTGAAGAAATCCTATATGTAATCACACGACTTAAAAACAATAAGGCAACAGGAACTGATGGAATTGCTGCTGAATTTATAAAGGCAGGTGGCCATGCATTACATCTAAAGCTATACGAACTAATAAAAAAAAGTCTGGAGGACAGAAGAATTACCTCATGACTGGAAAGAGTCATTATTGATACCTATCTTTAAGAAAGGAGACAAAGTTCCAATTTGAAAATTATAGAGGAATATCACTACTGTCCACAAGCTATAAGATACTATCCGCAGTATTACTAAATAGACTAAAACCATATTCAGAAGACATTTTAGGTGACTACCAGGCGGGTTTTAGACAAAACAGATCAACAATATATCAGATATTTATCTTACGACAAATAGCCGAGAAAAATTTGGAATATAAAAGAGATCTCCATAACATGCTTGGGGTTTTAAAAAGGCTTATGATAGTGTCCATAGGAACAATCTATGGGATGCTATGCAGGAATTTGGAATACCAATGAAGTTAATCAGCATGACCAGACTATGCATGGAAGATACTTATAATATAGTAACATATAAAGGCAGGAAATCAGACCCTTTCCAAATAACCTCTGGCTTGAAACAAGGTGATGCACTATCGTCGCTACTCTTCAATCTGGCTCTAGAGAAAGTTGTAAGGAAGATAAAGGAGGAATGTGCTATTGGAGGAAAATCCAAGCTGCTTGGTTATGCAGATGATATAGATATTATAGGGGAAAATGAACAAAAGATATTGGAAATATTGACTCACTTAAAGGAAAAAGCCCAACAGATGGGGCTGGTTATCAACCAAGATAAGACAGAATATATGGTAATTTCAAGAGAAGGAATGGCTAAAAACTCTGGACACATACAAATAGATAGATAATATGACCATTAAAAGAACGGAAACATACAAATACCTGGGTACAATCTTTAACTGCTCTAACATCATAAGGGAAGAAATACAAACTAGAATCAATTCTGGAAATAAGATATACTATGCACTACAATATCTACTAAAATCAAATGCACTTTCTCGTAACACCAAAATCACAATATACAAACACTGATCTGACCAGTTGTGCTGTATGACTCTGAAACCTGGAGTACAACGAAAGGAGATGAAGCCTTGTACAAACCTTTGAGAACAAAATTTTAAGACGCAGCTTTGGACCCATTAGGGATACACAAAGTAGAGAGTGGAAAAGAAGAAGTAACAAAGACATTTATGATCCGCTAATCACTGGTATCATGAAGGCTAATAGACTACAATGGCTGGGGCATATAGAAAGAATGGAAGACAATAGGGAAACAAAACTCGCTTACACTCAGGAAATAAATGACCGTTGACCCCGAGGTAGACCAAGAAGACGGTGGAGAGATAATATATACAGACCTACAAGCGCTTGGAATCAACGACTGGCAAGAGAAGGTCAACCAGAGAGACGAATGGAGACGGATTGTATCTGCAGCAAAGAACCTCAATGGCTCGGAACGGTGAAGAAGAAGATTTTAAAGAATAGAATGTAGATAAAGCAACTAATACTTCAATACAGCCTGGCACATGGCATTACGTGATCCATAAACACACGTGCTGTCCCGCTGGCCGAGCGAGCACACCCACTGCATATCTGCGACATCTATACTTGACGATGTGTTCCCACACGTGCATCGTGTAGACGAGCGCTGTCAGTGTTATCTCAGACACGATTGTCAAGCCTTGGATATGTAGAAGTTAACATGAATAAATTATCTACTAGGGGGCTTAAAATGACAACCGTAAATGTTTTTGTTTTGTGTGTGTGCGTGTTTGTGTGTGTGTGTGTGTGTGTGTGTGTGTGTGTGCGTGTGTGTGTGTGTGTGTGTGTGTGGTTTTTTTTTTTTTTTTTGGTGAATATATTCTAAAAAAGTAAAGGAAATTGTATC